>LR738713.1:269717561-269796814 GCA_902687465.1 Secale cereale | reverse complement strand
AGCAGGTGAGAGTCATCTAGTAGCCTATACCATTCCAATGCTTTTCCTTTCAGTGACAAGGCAAATAATTTCCTCATGACTCCATCTCTTGTCAAACCTGAAATCTTAAACAACTCAGAAAGTTCTGTAAGTTTCAACAAATGAATACTAGGATTGACTGTCCCATCATAACAATCATTCCTAATTATTTCAATTATCCCAAGTGGTATTTGGAACGGGATACATTCAGTAGGTGGAGGAGACTTCTCTACCACGGGTGTGGTAAAGCGGCCTTCCCCAAGCAGCGAACTAAGAGTGCGGTTTTCCATAAACATAACTAGTGAAACTAAAAACAAGAAACGAAAAGATTTAATTGCAAGATCTAAAGATATACCTTCAAACACTTAATTCCCCGGCAACGGCGCCAGAAATAGCTTGATGTATACACACGCTTCTATTTCTTGTAGACTATGTTGGGCCTCCAAGCGCAGAGGTTTGTAGGACAACAGCAATTTCCCTCAAGTGGATGACCTAAGGTTTATCGAACTCAGGGAAGTAGAGGTTGAAGATGGTCTCTCTCAAGCAACCCTGCAACTAAGATACAAGAAGTCTCTTGTGTCCCCAACACACCTAATACAACTAGGAGTTGTATAGGTGCACTAGTTCGGCGAAGAGATGGTAAAATATGGATGATAGGAGTGGCAAAGCAAAGTAATATAAATCCGTAATAAAAAGTGCAGCAAGCAAGCAAGTGGTAAACGTGAGCACAAATGGTATTGCAATGGTGGAAACAAGGCCTAGGCTTCATACTTTCACTAGTGGCAACTCCCAACAACATTAACATAGTCTAATCACATGATATTTCCCATAAAACATGCAATGGAGATGCACTCGGAGGTCATTCCTTTGTGGTCAAGAGAGGACGAGAATTATGTAGGGCTACAAAAGCACACCTCAAAGTTCGTAGTTCTCAATCTATGGATTTCCCAATGTCACCGCGGCCATCCAAAGAGAGTACCACAATCATCACAACATATCTCAAGGATAGTCAAAGACAAGCACCAAGAGACTCTCAATCCTCAATCAACACACAAAAGAGGAAATCACTCATGAAAATATTCTTCTAATCCATGTCCAATAGACCACTGTCACCTTGGTCTCGGGGATTATACTAGATAAAGACAAGTGAGTACATCAATCCAATACATAGAGGAAGCGGAAATATCATGGGATCACCCTAGATTAACATAGCCTATGATCACAACGAAGATCGCATCATGGGAGAGAGAATTGACCACATAGCTACTGGTAGAAACCTCAGCCCCGAGGACGAACTACTCTCGCATCATGGAGGGAGGAAGGAACGTCGATGGAGATGAATCCAGGGGCACTTCCCCGTCCCGACAGGATGCCGGCACAAGAATTCTGGTCCCCCGAAACTTGGTGGCGATGGCGGCGGAGATCGGAATTGCTTCTGGAGAAAAGGGTTCTGGAATCAGGGTTTCCGCGACGGGAGAATAAATAGGAGGCCAAGTAGGGCACCAGAGGAGGTGGGAGCCCTTCAGGTGGCCCCCCGGCGTGGCCAGGGGTGGGGCCGCGCCATCAGAGCGCCTGGGGCCCCTCTGGCCCCACTTCTGGCACATGGAAGCTTCTGGAGCGCTGATTTTTTATATATTTTTCCCGGAATTTTTCTGGCAATTTAAGTAATGGGAAAACCTGAAATACAAAAACAGCAGAAAACAGAAACTGGCACTGGGGTGCACTGAGTTAATAGGTTAGTCCAAATATGATCAAAAGTGTATGAAAGTGTATCAAAAGCATAGCAATATCACCCAAAACATGCATGGAGCAAGCAGAAATTATAGATACGTTTGGGACGTATCAACCATCCACACCACCTTGCACTTCGATCCGCCATTTTCGTTCGGTATCCCACCAAACCTTCTGCAAACCACCACCACTTCCGCAACCACCATCGCTTAACCGCTACGATTTTGACAATTTTGTCTCACGTTGCCTTGGATACTTAAGTTGTGGTTTCACTGTTTTCCTTCGATGTTTAGACTACCTTGGAACGGAAAGACTTCGACAACACCACCGCTCACCCTCGGCAAGGACGGTAACATCGACGACACCTTGTTTATCATACCTTGCAATTGCACTGTCACCAAATAGACCATTTTTGCATAGCTTTCCTATCAAGACTAGCCATTGGAGTATTGCCGGGCCACGACACTTGTGCACATTAGTGATAGTTATGGATATTGCATACTACATCATCATATCTCCGTGTACCACAAGAGTGCCCTGCATACACAATAGCTACCTTGATATGAGAAGCATGCATAAGTGGCCAAAGAAAGAGCTCACAAGCTTTTAAGCAAAAGAGCCACCCAAAGCTTATAAGCAAAAGGAAAATAGCATCATACGCCTTGCATCAAAAGAGATCATATGAAATAACAATACATCATCTTGTGCTCAAGCATCGGCACATCATACACTCATAGTATACTTGTGATAGAAAGTCGTTACGTTTTGCCTCTTATAGGTTGTGCACAAGTGCGTATCCGCCTATTAAGCAATCGGTTAGCGTCTCTCTAGTGTTGTGCAACACGAGCATTTTCCGTGGTATCCACATTTTCGCTCACCCTTGGTTGCACAACCACATTTATCTATCCGTGCGTGTGTTCCATGTGCTACCTATTGCTTGTGATCTACTTGTTGCATGAGCAAATTGTGAACCATTTTCAACATCATTGAGTCACTTTTACAATTGCATTGAATTTGTGCCACCATCAAAACCAAGCTCCTCTCAAAGCTTTACTTGTGTAGGTGTGAGAATCGACAAGAAGTGGTACCAATAGTGCTATTTCCGGGTTACATTATTGAGTGATCATTGATCCATTTTCAACTTCGGTCAAGGTACAATTGGTATTGTTCCTTTCTCCCACTCACATTCTTGCTTGTCATGATGGATAGTTCAAGTACATCTACGAACCCGCTCTTTGATGATCCTCAAGAATCGAACAACTATGTCACCAAACTACATCTCTTCGATGTCCAACGAGCTCTACATCAAGAAAGCGAAGCTATGCGAGAGCACATTGAGCAAGTCGCCGCCGACACACGACAATTCGAAGCAAGAACAAGAGAGCAATTCGACATCATCAACACCAACATGTCTACCCAATTCAATGAGCTACGGACTTTGATAGACAACCGACTCTCCTCATCCACATCTTCTCAAAGACGAAGCCGCTCAAGTCGTCATACCGACTACACGTTCGGCTCAAGCACCCCTACATCAAACACTCTTCGTCAAGCCGCACGTCAAGATCGACATGACAACCGAAATCCACTTCACGACAAGAGCTGGCAAGAGCTATTTGAAGAGCAAGAAAGTCGACATTGTCAAAACCAAGCTACACTTGAACAAGCGCAAGAACGGCAACGACTACGCCAACAACAACAAGAGCGAGCACGTTGACATCACGAAGAACAAGATGCCGAGGCTAATCGTCAAGCACAACAACGCCGAGAAGCTCAAGCTCTTGAGGCGCAACGAGCATTACGTGATTCACATCGCAATGTGGTAACTCGCAATCGACATACTAGTCAAAAGAGGATTTCCTTCGTGATGAGATGCAAGAGAGGCGCCATCAAGCACAGATGCAAGAAGAAGTTCCTCCTCAAGCGCGACAAGAGCAACAAGCTCAACAAGAACCACAAGCTCGACACGTACACCATGACAATGACCATCTACTCCGCCAAGAGCAACATGAGATTGACAATGGTCCCTATCAAGAACGCCCTCCCAATAGGCAAGCAAACAATGAAGAGCATCGCTATGGCAAGCTTAAGTTCACCATGCCAAAGTTTTCCAGAAGCATTGATCCCGAAGACTACCTCTCATGGGCATTGAAAGTTGATAAGATCTTCCGCTTACACAACTTTGATGAACAGAAGAAGATTGCAATGGCCTCCCTTGAGCTCCAAGACTATGTTCTCATTTGGTGGGAGAAAATCATAGAAAGAAGAGAAGCAAAAGGCGAACCTCCTATCACTACTTGGGCTCAAATGAAGGAAGTCATGAGAGCGCTCTTTGTGCCAACACACTACAACCGTGACTTATTCAAGAAGCTACAACTCCTCAAGCAAGGCACCAAGTCCGTTGAAGAGTACTACAAGGAGATGTAGATTGCCATGATAAGAGCCAACATCACGGAAGATGAAGAGCAAACAATGGCGAGATTCTTGAATGGATTCAACTATCCTATCAAGAAGATTGCGTACTTTCAACCCTACACGACCCTCCCCGAGCTAGTACACTAAGCAACCAAAGTGGAGCGACAAGTTCAAGAGGACTACAAGTACTCCAAGTTCACCTCCAAGAACTTCGGCTTCTACAACCAAGCTTCAACAACTTCGGCTCCTCCTACCTCTACCAAGCCATCTACAAACTTCGGTGACAAGTCAAGCTACAAGAATGCGACTACATCGAGTCATCCACCTTCTACGAACAACTTCAAGCCAAGAGCTTCATCATCTACAACTCCAACCGAAAACAACTCCAAGACGAGTTCCATCAAATGTTTCAAGTGCCAAGGGCGAGGCCACAAGTCATTTGAGTGCAAGACCATTCGTACCATGATTATCAATGATGACGGATCCTATGACTCAATGAGCGACGATGAGATGGAAGCCCTTGAACATGTAGCTATACATCGCCAAGTGAATGAAGAAGAAGACCATCAAGTGTTTTGCGACAATGACTCGAGCCCAAATCTCGTTGTCTCCAAGGTCTTGACACTCCAACATCAACAAGATGACGACCAACGATGTCACATTTTCCATACCAAGGCCGGCATCAATGGACGCTCCGTCAAGGTTATCATTGATGGAGGAAGTTGTCATAACTTGGCAAGCGAGGAGCTATGTGACAAGCTCCAATTGGTCAAGACGAAGCACCCTCATCCCTACAAGGTCCAATGGCTTAACGACGAAGGAATTCTTCGAGTTGAGCACACCGTGCAAGTTTCCTTCAAGATAGGCGCCTACGAAGACACACTTGAGTGTGATGTGGTCCCTATGTCCGTGTGCCACCTTCTTCTTGGACGGCCATGGCAATACGATCGTGGAGTCACACACAATGGACGGACCAACCACTCTAGCTTCAAGATGAAGGGCAAGGAATTAGTGCTACTTCTAATGCCACCAAGTCAAGTAGCCGCCGACAAACACATACCTACCAACCATCATGGAGAGAGTGGTGACAGAGTGAGCCACCAAAAGGAGAGTGAGAGCCACAAGCCAAATATGAGCGACTCCACGATGAGTGACAAGAAACAATTAGTGCTATTCGCCACCAAAAGTGAGTTGAGAGAAGTGTGTGAGAACCCCTCGAGTGTCTTTCACCTTGTGCTTCTATGCAAAGGGGAAGCAAAACCTACTAACACTTCACCACCTCTACCTTTAGTGTTGTCTTAATTGTTGCAGGAATTCTCGGACGTCTTTCCTGATGAGCTACCTCCGGGTCTACCTCCACTTCACGGAATGGAACAACGCATCGACCTCATTCCCGGCGCACCACTTCCAAACAAGGCTTCCTACCGTGTCAACCCCGAGGAAACCAAGGAGATACAACGGCAAGTGCAACAACTCATCGACAAAGGTCATGTACGTGAAAGCTTAAGCCCTTGTGACGTTCCGGTTATTCTCGTGCCTAAGAAAGATGGAAGTTTTCGCTTGTGCTCCGATTGTCGTCCGATAAACGCTATCAGCGTTAGATACCGTTATCCTATCCCACGTTTAGACGACAAGCTTGATGAATTATGTGGAGCCACCATCTATTCAAAAATTGATCTTAAAAGTGGCTACTACCAAATTTGCATTCAAGAGGGTGATGAGTGGAAAACGGCTTTCAAAACCAAGTTTGGGATATATGAGTGGTTCGTCATGCCAATGGGCTTATCGGAAGCACCCAGTTCATTTATGCGTCTTATGCATTTTGTCTTCCGATCTTATATAGGCATCTTTGTAGTGGTTTATTTTGACGATATCCTCATTTTTAGCAAGTCGCTTGAGGACCATGTGACACACATCCATATGGTTTTACAAACCCTTCGGAAAGAGCACTTATATGATAACATGGATAAATGCACGTTTGGTGTTGACAAAGTCGTTTTCTTAGGATTTGTCGTTTCTTCACAAGGTGTGCACGTTGATGAAACTAAAATTGAAGCAATTAAAACTTGGCCACAACCAACGAATCTCCTACAAGTGCGTAGTTTCCTTGGTTTAGCCGGTTTCTACCGACGTTTTGTGAAAGACTAGGACTTTAGCACAATTGCTATGCCTCTACACGCCTTGAGCAAGAAGAACACACCCTTTATTTGGGGTCCTTCGCAAGACACCGCGTTCAATGAGCTAAAAAGCTTGCTTACGCACGCACCACTTCTTGCCCTACCAAACTTTGACAGACCTTTTGAGATCCATTGTGACGCTAGTGGTACCAGCATAGGTGGCGTGCTAATGCAAGAAAAGCGCCCAATTGCGTACTTTAGCGAGAAGCTATCCGGAGCGCTACTTAACTACCCCATATATGATAAAGAGCTTTATGCCTTAGTGTGAGTTTTGCGTGTTTGGGAACATTATCTTAGACCTCATGAATTCATTCTTCATACGGACCATGAGACGCTCAAGTATCTCAAGGGTCAAACTATGTTGAACAAGCGTCATGCTAAGTGGAGTGAGTTCATAGAGTCTTTTCCCTACGTCATCAAGTACATTAGAGGCAAAGAAAATGTTGTGGCGGATGCGCTTTCCCGCAAATGCATGCTTGTTACACAACTTGAGTTGAATGTTATTGGCTTTGAGCACATAAAAGACTTGTATGAGCATGATCCTTTCTTTGCACATCCCTATGCTAAGTGTTTGACTCACACTTCTTGGGGACATTATTACATAAATGATGGATATCTTATGAGAGCTAACAAACTTTGCATTCCCGAGTCTTCGCTTCCTTTGCTCCTTTTGCAGGAATCTCATGGAGGTGGACTCATGTGACATTTTGGACGCGACAAGACATTTACTACGCTCTCAAAGAACTACTTTTCGCCCAAGATGCTCCGTGACGTCTCCCGCCTCACCAACCGATGTTCTACATGTCGCAAAGCTAAGTCAAAAGCTCAATCTCTTTGTCTTTATCGCCGAGTACGCCTACAACCGCGCAAGACATTCGACTACCGGCAAGTCCCCTTTCGAAGTCGTCTACGGCTTCAACCCGTTGTCCCCATTAGACATCCTACCTCTACCTCTACAAGAGCGCATCAAGATGGACGCCTGTGCACGAGCAAGCTATCTCAAGAAGGTGCATGAGGATACAAGGGCAATGATCGAGCGACAAGTACATCGCCTCACCACCAAGCTCAACGTCGACAAGGCACCAATGGTGTTTCAACCATGAGATCTTGTTTGGTTTCATCTTTGCAAGGACCGCTTCCCACATGAGCGCAAGTCCAAACTACTACCTCGCGCCGCCGGACCCTTCAAGGTGCTAGCACGCTACAACAACAATGCATACAAGATCGACATTCAACGCGACAAGTACAATGTGAGCGATGCCTTCAATGTCAAGGATCTATCCCCTTTCCATGGTGATGAAGATTTCGATCCGAGGTCGGATCTTTCCCAAGGGAGGGGAGATGATGCGGAGCATCCCAAGGTCATCCCCATGGACCCTCCATCGCGTCACCAAGTTCCCCAAGGACCAATGACACGTGCTCGTGCTAGAGCTCTCGAGACCGAGGTGACATCTCTCCTAGTCCAACTTCCATATGAATCTTGCGAGACATGGCTACTACCTCAGACGGATGTGTTTTGTGTGCTCAGGTATGAAGAAGACCCCATCGGAGAGGCTCAGGAAGATGGACAAGTCCCCAAGCTCACGGATGAAGCTTTGCATCGAGAAGGGCTGAAGAAGGCTCCAGGCCCCGGACATCCAGCACCCTGGCCCGGACATCCGGCCCTAGGACGATCAGCTACAGAAGAGCACCAGCAGCCGAAGCTACAGGGCCCGGACATCCGGCCAAGGCCCGGACATTCGGCCCAGCAGGCCCCGAACATCCGGCCTCGAGCCCGGAAATCCCGCGCGCCCACCACAGAAGCATACTCGTGGCTGGCCCCGATAGCCTGGATAGCCGGGGCCAAGCCCGAACATCCGGTGCCTCCCGACAGCCCGGACATCTGGGCCGATGCCTGGACATCCGGCCCCTGATTGCTTGCGTGCATCTCCTTTGGGCCGTGTCCCATGTACCCCTTCGCCCCATAGACTATATATATTCCTCCTCCTACATCTTTTTAGGGTAGCTTTGTGATAGGTCATCTAAAAACCTTAGTGGTTCCTCTCCTACGAGACCGCGGCCTCCTCAGAGAAGATCCACCGGATTCAAGACCTCCTTCGTGGAGAAGAACATCAAGACCTTCTCACGGAGATGACTACCGCTACTTGTATCATCCTTAGTTGATCGTGTATCATGTATTACTCTTTCTGTTCCCGGATCTAGCATTCGTGTGACCTGAACTTGTTGATTTGAGTGTTTTCTTCTTGTCCCTCTTGTATTTTCCCTCGTGTTCATCCTCGGGATCCCTCCTTTTCGTGAAAGATCGGCCATCTAGGGTTCCAACCTACATCAGGACCTCTTGCCAATACAATGATGTTACTTTGCTCACATCTTGCTTTCATGCTTGTGCTATGCCATGTGCATTATTCATGCCTACTATTTGCACATATGACACGCTTGCCATGATTACCTCTAGTATGTTGCATCTTCGCACTACTAGCTTCCAGAATTTGATTGGCATGATTGCTTGCTTTGTTGCATCACCCATGTTCCACTCTTACTTGCTTTCTTGGGTTGATGACATATATGTTCATGCATTTCACATGATATACCTTGATCATTGTCACTTGTCTCCACTAGTTGCATCTCTCATATTCACTTGTTTTGAGTGCAACCATGCTATGACTATTGATATTGGAGACTTGGACACCTTACTTGTGATGCATGCTTGCTTGTTTGGGCCTAATGCCTTTGGTTGTTATCGCATCATATGCTTCCATACCATGCCACATTCCCTTGTACTTTCTTATGATAAGAATGATGCAAGCACTTGTTGGGTATTTTCCCGCACGAATGCTAGGTTTTGCATTATGGCTAACCTCATTTTTTTTCCTAGTGTTTGTCATCTTCTTTCATTTTGAAGGATTCACAAGGCGGTACCATCACGAGGCATCTTGGGCATGTGAAGGCATACATGTTGCGCGACACCAACACCTTCGAGAACATACATAAGGTGGCTCCTCACATATGCATATTGGATGGGCCATACTTTCATTGTTGTTTCCTTCTTGTTGTCTACATGATACATCTACGGGATGGAGGGCTGACATTAAAGATGGACCCCATGGATACAACACCGGTCTACCACCCTTGCCACAACATTGAGCAATAGTACAACACTACTCATGACAAATTTGCATCTTATGCATGGATTGACTCAAATTATGATTGCCTTGTTGAATCTTGTAGTCCCATGTCATCCATGATATATGAGCTTTTTCATTTCCTTAGCAAATTTGTTGTGATCTTTCTTGATAGACTCTTCATACATATTGATCACATTGCCAAGCATCAATTGCATGATCACATACTCACATTGAGCTTCATTGACCATGTTCATGCTTTTGATACTCAATCCCATTACGACATCATTTTGCACAATGGTAGCATTTGCAACTCCTTGCACAATGAGCTTGATCACATGAATGCATTGTATGCCATGCTCTTTCATATTGCTACCATTCATGCTCATTGCAACTACCGATTTCATTGGACGGACTCATACTTAAATGATGGACACCTTGCGTCCGCTAACAATTGTATTTCCAAGTGTCCCTTGTGTTTGCTCTTTTTGCATGTCTACCATTCCGATGACATCTTGGAGTACTTTGCTCGCGGCATGACATACACTTCGTCCAACTACAAGACCACCCATGCCTACCGTGTACATGACGATATGGTTTACGATCCGAGGATGGATCTTTTCCAAGGGGGAGGAGATGATGCGGAGCATCCTACGGCTATCTCCATGTACACCGTCATAGCACCTCAAGCCCCAAGTGAACCTACTAGACTTAAGGTGAACCCGCTCCTCTTCGAGATTTGCATGAATATCCTTTGGACTTGGTCAGCACCTCACCTCAGAACTTTTTTCATTGTTAGGTACTTCGGAGATCGCCACGAGGAAGCACGGAGGAATCACCAAGTTCATCGGATGACCCAATAAGGAGAAGAAGCGAAGGAGGAGTGGTTGTGGACACTCCGGGTGCCCGGGCGCTTTGGCCCCGGAGGCCCGGCCCCTCCATGGCGCTGCTCCCAGCGGGGCACTCCCGGCCTGCAGCCCCGGGTGCCCGGCCTCACTCGGCCAACCGCGGCCCAGGCCACCCCCGGGTGCCCGTCCCCCTCCAGCGCCACAAGCCGCCGGCCCGGGTGCCCGGCCTCTGGACACCGGGTGCCCGGTCCCTCCCTGGACCGCGCCCAGATCGCCCCGGGTGCCCGGGCCCTCAACCCCGGGTGCCCGGCCTACCTCGCGCCAGCCACCAGCCCCGCCCCGAGAGCCCGGTCGGTTTGACCCCCGGTGCCCGCACCACTCCGAAGGCCTGCGTGCCTCTTTGGGTTTTTACCCTTGTATCCTCCCTCCTCCTCTTATTTGGTCCCTAGACTATATATACCCCTTCCCTAGCTCATTTAGAGGATAGCAAAGTAGATGTGAGACATATGTGAGCTTTGCTCCTTCCCTCTTGTGGATCAAGACCCCTTTGGGGAAGAATCCTTGTGGATTATCAAGACCCCCTTCTAGGGGAAGGATCCCCATCATAGGATCACCAAGACCTCAACTCCCTTTGGGATTTGGGATGAACTCTATCATGTATCCATGTTCTCCTTGTTGTTCTTGTACCTTTGTGGATCTTGTGTGTATGTGAGTCTAGTGGATGTGTGATTTGGACTTGTTCTTGAGTGTTTCTCTTGTGTTCTTCCCCTTGTGCTCATCTTGTTCTTGGGATTCCCCTCCAATTCGTGAAAGATCTCCATCTAGGGTTCCACCCTACAACAAAAACCCAAAGTCTAAACGATGCCCTAAGGGTTGTACATATGGATAAAGAGAGAAGGAATTCCGTGGCCCCATGGAGAAGGGGTCCGAAACACACCCTAAATCTGTTTCCCAACACATACAGACTCTAAAAATAGGCTATACTTCATTATTTTGAAATTACATGGGACCGACCCAATAATAAGGTGACGCAGCACCTATAATAGCCTCTCGACAAAATTTGTGAAGTGGCATCTTGTATATTTCGTCCAAGGCTTCACGCACTTATTATGGTGGCTTCAAAGTCCTGAAATCATCACTTGTAACTCCATTCTTGTTCCCCTTGCGGATGCCATCATCTCCATGCTTGATCTTGCTCCAATGATCATCCTTCTTGTCCAAGCTAGGCCCTTCATTTGTAAGCAAGACAAATGTATCCAATTTAGGCAGCATCATATTCTCATGAACATTAGAATCATTACCAAGAAACAAAAGTACCTGGTAATTTAATTGGCGAGCATGAGCTCTAGTAATTGGTCATGTATATGTATCATTAGGGTTGTGGGTGTAACATTGTTAGTGATCATCCTCCCCTTCTTGAATTGAAGTCGTCCTCGACGGAAGCTCATCTTCCTCACCCAAGTAATGCTTCAAATCTGCAATGTTAAAAGTGGGACTAACCCCAAAATATACAGGGAACTCAAGTTTATATGCATTATCATTTATTTTCTCTAACACCTTAAAAGGACCATCAGCACGTGGCATTAGCTTTGACTTGTGCAAATTAGGAAACGTATCCTTGCGCAAATGTAACCAAACAAGATCTCCAGGTGCAAAGACAACACATTTTCTACCCTTATCTCCAACAAGTTTATATTTAGCATTCATGCGCTTAGTATTTTCCTTAGTTAACTCATGCATTTTTAAGATCAATTCAACATGTTGTTTAGCATCAAAATTAACCTTCTCCGAAGATGGAAGAGGTAACAAATCAATAGGTGCACGAGGTAAGAAACCATACACAATTTCAAAAGGGCACATCTTAGTAGTATAATGCAGCGAACAATTATAAGCAAATTCAACATGAGGCAAGCATTCTTCCCACATTTTCTTGTTATTTTTCAAAACAACCCTAAGCATAGTAGACAAAGTTCTATTAACTACTTCCGCTTGTCCATCAGTTTGGGGGTGACATGTAGTACTAAAAAGCAGTTTAGTCCCCAATTTAGCCCATAAACATCTCCAAAAGTGGCTAAGAAATTTAGTATCACGATCTGAAACAATAGTATTTGGCACACCATGCAACCGAATAATTTCACGAAAGAACAAATCAGCAACATTAGCAGCATCATCGCTTTTATGACATGGTATGAAATGTGCCATTTTCGAAAATCTATCCACGACAACAAATATGCTATCCCTCCCCTTATTTCTTCGAGGTAAACCCAAAACAAAGTCCATAGATATATCTTCCCAAGGAACACTAGGTACAGGCAAAGGCATATATAAACCATGAGGATTGAGTCGTGACTTAGCTTTTTGACATGTAGTGCAGCGAGCAACAAAACGCTCAACATCCTGTCTCATCTTTGGCCAAAAGAAATGTGTAGCAAGTACGTCCTCTGTCTTATTCACGCCAAAGTGTCCCATTAATCCTCCTCCATACACCTCTTGCAACAACAAAAGACGAACGGAGCTAGCTGGAATGCATAGCTTGTTAGCACGAAACACAAATCCATCATTAACGACGAACTTGTTCCATGTTCTCCCTTCTTTACAATTCCACAATACAACTTTAAATTCAGCATCATGCACATATTGATCTTTGATGGTCTCCAGCCCAAATATTTTAAAGTCAAGTTGTGAAAGCATAGTATAACGATGAGACAATGCATCAGCAATAACATTTTCTTTACCCTTCTCGTGTTTAATGACATAAGGGAAAGTCTCAAGGAATTCAACCCATTTAACATGTCTATGATTCAATTTAGCTTGACTTTTAATATGCTTCAAAGATTCATGATCAGAATGTATAACAAACTCTTTGGACCATAAATAATGTTGCAAAGTTTCCAAAGTCCGAACTAGAGCATATAATTCCTTATCATAAGTTGAATAGTTCAGACTAGGCCCACTCAATTTTTTGGAAACGTATGCAACAGGTTTACCATCTTGTAATAACACACCTCCTAACCCAATTCCACTAGCATCACATTCAAGCTCAAAAGTCTTATTAAAATTAGGAAGTTGGAGTAAAGGAGCATGTGTCAACTTATCTTTCAATACCGTGAATGCTTCTTCCTGTGCAGTACCCCAAACAAAAGGCACATCCTTCTTTGTAAGCTCATTGAGAGGTGCAGCAATGGTGCTGAAATCTCTCACAAAACGCCTATAGAATCCAGCGAGGCTAAGGAAACTCCTCACGTGTGTGACCTACGGCCAACTCTCAATAGCTTTAATCTTTGCTTTATCAACCCCAATTCCCTGTTGAGTAACAATATGGCCAAGAAAAGATACTCGGTCGATGCAAAAGGTGCACTTTCCAAGGTTACCAAACAGACGTGCATCACGTAGAGCAATAAAAAAAATCGTGAATGTTCCAAATGTTCCTCCAAAGATCTGCTATAAATCAATATATCATCAAAGTAAACTACCACAAATCGTCCAATGAAAGCACGTAAAACTTCATTCATTAATCTCATGAAAGTACTAGGCGCATTAGTTAACCCAAAAGGCATGACTAACCACTCATATAATCCAAACTTAGTTTTACATGTTGTTTTCCATTCATCTCCCAATTTCATAAGAACTTGATGGTATCCACTATGCAAATCAACTTTGGAGAATATTGTAGAGCCACTCAATTCATCAAGCATATCATCTAGCCTAGGAATAGGATGACGATAATGAATAGTAATATTATAAATGCCTCTACAATCAACACACATACGCGATGTACCATCCTTGTTGGGCACTAGAATAATAGGAACAACATAAGGACTAAGGGATTCGCGTATATAACCTTTGCAGAGTAGCTCCTGTACTTGACGCATAATCTCCTTCGTCTCCTATGGATTGGTACGGTATGGTGCGCGGTTGGGTAGCGATGCACCAGGAATTAAGTCAATCTGATGCTCAATCCCTCGAATAGGTGGTAATCCCGGTGGCACGTCTTGTGGAAAGACGTCCGCGAACTCCTGCAAAATGTTAGTGACAGCAGGAGGCAAAGAGGAAGGTACGTCCTCGAATGAAAATAATGCCTCTTTGCACACAAAAACATAGCAAACAGATTTTCTGAAATCTAGATCATCAATATCATATTTGGTGGCAAGTAAACATCCACTTTTTAATTTAATTTCAGATGCAACATGAGATGATGGTGTGTTATTAGGCTTCATTTGTTGCTCAAATTCTTGTCACAATCTGATTTTCACTCTTATTTTGCTCTTGTTTCACTTTATTGGCTCTATTAATATCATCTTTCAAAATGGAATCGGGAGACATATGAAGCAAAGTAATACGTTTGTCCTTATGAACAAGAGTATACTGATTGTTTCTACCATGGTGTACAATTTTTTTTATCAAATTGCCATGGTCTACCAAGTAATAAGGAACATGCTTCATGGGTACCACATCACAATCAACATAATCATCATATGTAGACATACTAAAATGCACATGAACAGTACATGTTACCTTAACCTTGCCGCTGTTATTGAACCACTGGATGTAGTAAGGATGTGGATGTGGTCTTGTGGTGAGAGATAGCTTCTCCACCATGTCCATGCTAGCCAAGTTGTTGTAGCTCCCGCCATCCATGATGACGCAAACAGAAGGTTCCTTCACAACTCCCTTTGTATGGAACAAATTATGCCTCTGATTTTGCTCCGCTTGTGTGACCTGCACACTCAAAACACGTTGAACAACTAAACATTCATACTTGTCAGCGTCTTCACGAGCCATGTATTGCATCTCGTTTTCAGAATCATCTCCACCGTGTTCTTCATGTGTAATAATGTGACGCCCGAGACTGACGTCCCAGAAGATTCCAGAAGCTTCCAGAAGGATCCAGATGTTCCGGGTTGCCCGGGTGTTCCTTTTGTGCTTGTGTTTTTATTTTTTGCATTGCATCATGTCATCATGTCACCATGTCATATTTTATTTTTTGCATCTCAACCTAAATAATCCGTGTGGGCCTTCGGTCCATTTAAATCGAGGGAAGATTGTCTTCTCTTTATAACATATAAAAGTCTCTCAATAGTTAGGGAGCTATATAAATAATATTCCATTGCTCCGGAATCACCATAACACACTTGCATAAATTCCCCATTGTTTATTTCACTTCAAGTTTGACTTCTATGCCTTGCCTATAATTTCTTTCCGTTGTTTCGAGGCTCCCCCAAAAAAAAAAAATCTAAACTCCTTGAGGCAAGCTATTTATTTAGTTTGCACTTCCTTTGTGTTGGAACTATTTTTGTGAGGTTGGAATTAATCCGTAAAGCCTTACAAAAATGTCCATCATTTTATTCTTTCTTTCTTTGCCTCTTTTCTTTATTTTTGGCTCTCCCTATTTGTTTTTTTCTGCTAAGTTATATAAAAGGGCAGCAGCAGTTTTAAAATCCAGCAGGCCCTCAGCCTCCAGGGCCTCACACCAGCCGCTTGGGCCCATCTCCCTTCGGCCCAGGCCACCTCGAGGCCCAGGCCGACCGACCGAAACCCTACCCCGACGCCAGAGCCTCGCTCTTTCCTCGCACCCCGCCGCCGCTCGCTCTCGAGTCCCCTCGCCTCTGTCTCCTTCTCGCGGCCCTCGCTCCAGCCCGAGCCTCCCTCGCTCTCGCTCGCTCACCCCCGTGCCGTTATCCTCTCGCCCCTAGCGCCCCGCAAACCATCCCGCCGCGCCGTCCTCCAAATCCCGCCGCGCCTGGCGCCCTCGTCTTCGCCTGCAGGAGCCCCGCGCCGCGCGGCCGCGGCCATCCCCGACCCTGAGGCGCCTTCCCTCCAGCAAGCGCGGCCAGGCTCTTCCCCGGCGCCGCCGCGGACGCCCGTCCCCGCGCCTGAGGACCTCGTCGCCCGAGCGGCAATACCTCCTTCGTCCAGCCGCCTTGGCCCCGTCCCGAGCCCAGAGCGGTTCCCCTGCCGCCTTCATCTCCTCTTGGCCCCGCGCCACCTGGACCCCGCGGCCCCGTTCTCCTCGCCGACCCGCGGGCAGGGCCAGGTTCCTGCCTTGCCTTGCTGCCTTCGTCCGCAGCCGGCCTCCCTCCGTCCCGTCCGCAAGGCTGTGTCCTATCCGTGCTGCGTTCTGTTGGTTTTGTGTTGTTTTTGCTGGTGTTAACCTTGACAGAGAACGGAAACTACTACCGACGGACACCGAGTACCTCTACGATGCAAAACGACAAGTACCCCGACATCGACGACCCGAACGACTACCGTCGCCGAGACCGCTAGTAATCTACGAACTCGACGCCGGAACGACTCCTTCCACTACGTCCCTCTACGTCTCGAACCGCTCCGAGAACGCACGCTTCGAAGGTATAACCGCCGAGCCGTGAACCGTGTGATGCATGCTTGTTGTGGTTGTATGAAATGTCTCCCTTGTGTGTGTTCGTGCCCGTTCCACCTTTTGTCATGTTCCTCGGTTGCCTCGTCACCGACCCGTGGGAACCCGGTAACGGGATCGCCCCACCTTTCATCTCGTTTGACTCGCTTCATCACCTTTTGCATCGGTCTCTCAACGAGATACCGGAACCGATATGATGCGTTGCATCATTTTCGGAATCGTTGCCGTGGCACCCTTTTTCATTCCACCACGGTGACAAATGCTTCTTATCTCTTTTAAGTCAACCTTTTAAACTTGCATATTTAAACTTGTTCATGTCATCCGCATCATGTTAACAACATTAAAATGTTTATTGTTGTTTGCTATAATTATTAAACATGCTCATGAGGATTTTCCGGATATGTTGTTGTTATTCTCCGGCCTCATTTAAATTGCCTAGGTAGAGTAGTTTCTTTATGTTTCACCTCTTGCCATGCTAAAAAACATTTAACCTTGTCTTGTAAATAACAAGAGTCAATTAAATAATTAAATGTGGTGTTTCGTCAATATGCAACTCGTTGCATATTGATCTCCACTTAACTTGTAGTATTTGTTTGTGCACTTTGCCATGCCATGCATATTAAACCGGACATGCATCATACTTGTTTGCGCATCGTATGCCATGTTTATGCTTGTATGTTTACCGTGTTGTTTTCTTTCCGGTTGCTTCTCTTGTTAGCTTCGGTTTCGTTCCGGAGTTGTGAGGTTCCGCTCGACTGTTGCTCCGTCTTCTTCTTGGATCCGTTCTTCTCCCTTGTGGAATCCCAGGCAAGATGACCGAACCCGGATACCATTACTATCTTTGCCTATTGCTAGTAGATCCGCTCTATAGTTTTGCCTCGATGCCCATGTCTTTCTTGTCAGCCTCCTACTTGTAACCACCATGTTTAACCAACCTACCTATGCAAACCGTTGCTTGGCTAAGTACGCTTCGCTCAGCCCTTCTTATAGCATTGTTAGTTGCAGGTGAAGATTGAAGATGCTTGCTTCATGATGAAGTTTGGTTGGGTTATATCACACTATATAAATGCTTAAAATAATGAAATCATCTATATACTGGCAGGGTGGAAGGCTAAGCCTTTTGCTTGGTGTTTTGTTCCACTCATGCCGTTAGGAACCGTATAAACCGGTGTTATGTTCCTTGATTATGCGTTCCTAACACGGTTGGGGTGTATGGGACCCCCTTGATAAACCGCTAAGTGCTAAGTCTTTTCCAGCAAGTCCCAACATTTGGTACTATTTGCCTCATAATAACAACTTAATTAATTAATTAAATTTGCATAGAGGGTCGCTCCCTCGAGGATCCTTTATTTCTACATAGCAGGGGGGGCCAGTGCCGATGGTGTTGGTCCCAAACGGGGAGTCTGCAGGGCCGCCTTGGGGCAACCCGAGGTATCTGGTATACCTGTAGAATCGCCCATCCGGTCGTGTCCTGAGACCTAGATACGCGCGGCTACTATCAGGGTGTCGACACGCCGGGAGGATTTGCTGGATTAGCCTTACCTTAGTTCGGTTTAACTTGAGCACGGGATTCCGAGGATACTCGGGTCTTCCCACTTTGGAGTTGCGACTCCGCGGATCGTGGGCTTGTAATGGGTCAAGTTGGAACACCCCTGCAGGGTTTGAACTTTCGAAAGCCGTGCCCGCGGTTATGTGGCAGATGGGAGCTTGTTAATTCCGGTTGTAGATAACTTGACACAATGTTTCAATACACTACCAGCGTGTGTACCGTGACTGTCAATTTCCGAATAGGGATTCGGGAGTTGAACACGGTGGGGTTATGTTTGACCGGCTTTAGCTAGGATCACTTCGTGATCATCTTTCGACCGATGCTCTTCTCTTCTCGCTCTCTATTACGTAAGTTAGTGCTAGTTGCTGCTGCAGACTCTTGTTTGTTCCTTCACCTCTCGTTCTTTCTTCAGCCTTGTCCACACCCAAGGCTTAAATAGTCTTGTTACCCGGGAACGGGATTGCTGAGTCCTCTGTGGCTCACAGTTACTTCACCACACCAGATGCAGGTTCAGCCGAGCTCGATGCAGGAGCTGGTTCAGTGCTTCACCAGGAGCTCGATGAAGAGTTTGACCGTTTGCTTGTGACGTTTCGATGTTCAGTAGTGGTTTCTACTAGGATTCGATCCTGACCTGTGGCTTTTGTTGTTTTGGTATCTTTCTTTTGGATCTTACCCGTAGTCGGGCTGTGATGTTCTGAATGATGATTGTTTATGTAATGTATTGTGTGAAGTGGCGAGTGTAAGCCAACTATCTCCTTTTGCATTTTAATCCCTCTTTTACCTGAGTTGTGCAAAGATACCAAACTTGAGATCATTCTAGGATGGATTTATGCCTTTAAGTCGTGCCTCGACACGTAGGAGGTATAACTCCATCCTGGGCATTACAAGTTGGTATTCAGAGCCTTCTCCGACCTAGAAGCCCCACTGTTTGATCGAATCGTTGACGGTTGAGTCTAGGCACACACTGAAAATATTTTGAGTCCTATATTATATCGGAGAGTAGGATTTCTTTGCTTCTCATCCCCTTTCTCTCTGGTGAGGACTCCTGACGATTACTCTTGCCTCTTCTACTTCAAAGATTGCACCAAATTTTTTTAGGATCCCGCGAGTATTCTGGGATTGTTTCGATGTTCTTGTGACAAGGATATTGTTCTCGATGCCTCCTGTTACCGAGGAGTTGAGCTTCGGGGTATCATTGTAACAAGCATATCGCGGCAGTACTAAATACTTAAGACGGCCGACATCGAAAATCTCTCCTATACGGCCAGTGGCAAGATAACCCCGACATCACCCAGTACTGGGGAGGTAGTTCGAGAGTATTGCCATAGCTTGTTATAGTGGATGCTTTTCGAAGGTCCGAGGTAAACAGTTTCCGAGAAAGACTGGTTATGTGTTGAAGGATGGATACACCTGGATGTAGGTTTAGAGTTGATTGCGCGGTGCTTCCCGTGTATCCCCAACACCTGATTGCATAACTGGAAACTTTCGGAAATCTATAGGTGGGTTAATCTAGTAGTTCTAGGCATTCTTCCAACGGATGCTCGATATGAAGTTTGGGGTTCTACATTGAGTGAAGTGGTTTTATGGACTTGTTCTGATCGGGAGTTGCATCTTAAAGGGTCCTTGGCTATGCTGATCCGGGGATTGCAAAACCCTTTTGTAACACGTTCCATGAGCTTTCAGCACAAAGATGTCGAACGAAACTTCTATCTTGTATTTGTTCTATCTGATCCTTGTTCCTTTTTATTTACCTTTTTGTTCTCCAAGTGGCTTCTCGTCGAGTTGATGTACCTGCGGAATTCATTCGTTCAATTCTCTGTTCGGATGTTATTGTGAAGATTAGGCTGCTGCATATCTATCCTTTGTTCTTGTTTTGATTCTGGTATTCGAGTTGCTTCGATGTCAAGTGTTGATTCCATACCTTCCTAATCGGTGTTCTCATATTTCTATGGGAGTGCTAATCCTTCTTGATCATCAAGATGGTCATGTTAATTCTTTTTCAACTGGTTTCCATTTTGTTCATTCCAAGTCGTCTTTGTTTCCCCACCCTCCCACCCTTCTTCTTCTCGGAGTCAGAAATTCTCAAATGAAGTATCCATTTTATTCATGTGATATTTCTTCATTCTTTTCCTTCAATGTTCTTATCCGGTGTTTTATCGTGAAGATGTTCAAGAGTTTCAAGTTCATCATTCTTTTGTTCTCATATTCTGCCGGTGGATGTAATTCAAGATTTCGGTGTTGATCTTATCCTTTTCCTCTTTTCACAATGCTTTCTTATTCCGGTGCCCCAATTAATCATTCTCCTCTTGCTTTTCATATCCGGAGTGCTGAAGATTCATAATTTCATTCTTAATCCGTTCAAGTTATTTTGAGCATTGTCTTCTTATTCAAGCCTTTTAATTCAACCGGTGCAATATCTCTTAAGCAATCTTTTCAACGGTGATTTCTTTGAGTGGGCCTTAACCCACAGGTCTTTTCCAGGATCTTACCTGACTCTTCTTTTTCCGGAGAATTCTTTTTCCTGACTCTTCTATTTTCTGGAGTTATACTCAAATTCTTTTAAAGTGTGACGTAAGAATAATTTCCATCAGTCACATGCCTTCTTCAAGTTTACTTTCAAATTCTTTTTCATCATTGGTTCAATCTTCCAATTCTTCAACCCGGAGTGCTCATCAATTCTTATGGCATTTCTCGTCTTCATCCTCAACATTTGAAGACCGGAGAAGAGTTTCTCTTAAATCTTGGCCCGTTCTCTTGAAGATTCGTGGTTCTAGCTTCATGCAATCCTCATAATTGTTTTCGATTGTGGGAATTGTTTTTCATGTCCCTCAGAGCAATTCTTGAGTGCTTCTCATTGTGATCCTCCGAAGGCCATCATTTCAGAAGTTTTCTTCGTTCTCAGTTTTCAACTTCGTTCTTCAAATATTCTTCATTGACGTCTCTTCGTTCGTCTCCACATTCTTACGGTGGTTCATTCAAGTTACCCTTCCGTTGTTATCGTTTTAATTCACTTGTTCTTTTCATAATCCTACCGGTGCTTTGTTGAAGATTTACCCAAGCTTGTGCTAGATCTCTCTTTAATTCTTTCCAACGAGAATAAGTAGTATGCCAAATCCTTTGGTTGTCATCAATTTAAATTGGTGAAGGAGATGCATGACATAATTCTTATTCTTATTCCTTCTAAGTGTTTAATTCTTTTGTCTGGAGCTTGTTCATCATATCTTATCCTTGGTTCTAAATTTCTTCATCTTGTTTTCCGGAGCTTTCAAGTTATTTCAATTATATCATTTCAAGCTACATCTAATTCATCGCAGGCCTTGTTTCATATTCTTTTCATCTTTCACTTCTCATGCTTTCATTACCGGAGTTCTAATGGTGGTTCATCATCATTTAATTCATCCTCGAAGTCTTCTTCAAGATTCTTGTTGGAGCTCAAGCATTCTTCATCATGCTTCCAATTGCAATCCTTCTACCTTATCTTTGAGATGGTGTTATGTCATTCTTGACAATTCCTTCATGTTTCATGATTCACAAGTTGTCAGGATTGAAATATTTAAACCCATCATTTTCTTTGTTCAGGAGATCTTTTCAACCCTTCAAATTATTCATTGGAGTTATCTTGGGTTGTATTTCACCTAAAAGCTTTCCCTAAGGATTGTTGTTATTATGGTGCTTATAAATGACCCAAGTTCTTCATTTATCATTCCGGTGAATAAGTTTTCATCTCCTTGTTGATCTCAATCAATCATTTGTTTAAGTTAGTGGCTGGTTGTCACCTCTTAATTTTGAGATGTTTTCCATAAGCCCACATCAAGCTTATTCTTTTCGTTGTTGATTTTTCCAACAACTCTGTTCAACCCTTCTTCGTAAGGATGCTCTTTCAAATTCAATTTTGAGAGAAGTTGTCTTTTTCTTCTCCGTTCAATTCTGTCTTTCATTTATATCTATTCTTTCGTTCCGGAGGCTTTGTACTGTTGCTCTCTTTAACCATCAGCTCGTTTTATCAAGATCATATTCTCTCTTGCTTGTCTACTTAACCGGAGTGGTGTATTCTTCATTCAAGTTCTCTCATCTTATCAAGTTTGTCTATCTTTTAACCGGAGTGTTGTCTGAATCCTTTCTTACCCTTGTGCCATTCTTTTAATTGTTTCGAAGACAATATGTTGTTGTTTTCATCAAGTATCATCCAATCTTCTCAAGTTCTTGTTAATTCCTTCCATTTTCAGACGGAGTGCTGTCCAAATTCTGTCATTCTTATTCTTTGGCCATACCATCGCAGTTTCATATTCTTTTGGTTCGTAAGCTCTTGTTTCATGTCTTTCAACCTTCAAGGTTCTCGTAATGCTCCTTGTTACTCTTTTCTAACGGAGTTTTCATATTCGTTCATCTCCGTTGTATTCTTCTTTCATCTTGCTCAACCTCTTAAGGTTCTTTGGTTTCACTCGTCTGTCAAAGAAGCAACTTTGTTTTACCTACTCCTCTTTCGTTTTTACCCGGTGATATCTCTAGGATCTCGGGTCGAGATCCTCTGTTAGTGTGGGAGAGTTGTGACGCCCGAGACTGACGTCCCAGAAGATTCCAGAAGCTTCCAGAAGGATCCAGATGTTCCGGGTTGCCCGGGTGTTCCTTTTGTGCTTGTGTTTTTATTTTTTGCATTGCATCATGTCATCATGTCACCATGTCATATTTTATTTTTTGCATCTCAACCTAAATAATCCGTGTGGGCCTTCGGTCCATTTAAATCGAGGGAAGATTGTCTTCTCTTTATAACATATAAAAGTCTCTCAATAGTTAGGGAGCTATATAAATAATATTCCATTGCTCCGGAATCACCATAACACACTTGCATAAATTCCCCATTGTTTATTTCACTTCAAGTTTGACTTCTATGCCTTGCCTATAATTTCTTTCCGTTGTTTCGAGGCTCCCCCAAAAAAAAAATCTAAACTCCTTGAGGCAAGCTATTTATTTAGTTTGCACTTCCTTTGTGTTGGAACTATTTTTGTGAGGTTGGAATTAATCCGTAAAGCCTTACAAAAATGTCCATCATTTTATTCTTTCTTTCTTTGCCTCTTTTCTTTATTTTTGGCTCTCCCTATTTGTTTTTTTCTGCTAAGTTATATAAAAGGGCAGCAGCAGTTTTAAAATCCAGCAGGCCCTCAGCCTCCAGGGCCTCACACCAGCCGCTTGGGCCCATCTCCCTTCGGCCCAGGCCACCTCGAGGCCCAGGCCGACCGACCGAAACCCTACCCCGACGCCAGAGCCTCGCTCTTTCCTCGCACCCCGCCGCCGCTCGCTCTCGAGTCCCCTCGCCTCTGTCTCCTTCTCGCGGCCCTCGCTCCAGCCCGAGCCTCCCTCGCTCTCGCTCGCTCACCCCCGTGCCGTTATCCTCTCGCCCCTAGCGCCCCGCAAACCATCCCGCCGCGCCGTCCTCCAAATCCCGCCGCGCCTGGCGCCCTCGTCTTCGCCTGCAGGAGCCCCGCGCCGCGCGGCCGCGGCCATCCCCGACCCTGAGGCGCCTTCCCTCCAGCAAGCGCGGCCAGGCTCTTCCCCGGCGCCGCCGCGGACGCCCGTCCCCGCGCCTGAGGACCTCGTCGCCCGAGCGGCAATACCTCCTTCGTCCAGCCGCCTTGGCCCCGTCCCGAGCCCAGAGCGGTTCCCCTGCCGCCTTCATCTCCTCTTGGCCCCGCGCCACCTGGACCCCGCGGCCCCGTTCTCCTCGCCGACCCGCGGGCAGGGCCAGGTTCCTGCCTTGCCTTGCTGCCTTCGTCCGCAGCCGGCCTCCCTCCGTCCCGTCCGCAAGGCTGTGTCCTATCCGTGCTGCGTTCTGTTGGTTTTGTGTTGTTTTTGCTGGTGTTAACCTTGACAGAGAACGGAAACTACTACCGACGGACACCGAGTACCTCTACGATGCAAAACGACAAGTACCCCGACATCGACGACCCGAACGACTACCGTCGCCGAGACCGCTAGTAATCTACGAACTCGACGCCGGAACGACTCCTTCCACTACGTCCCTCTACGTCTCGAACCGCTCCGAGAACGCACGCTTCGAAGGTATAACCGCCGAGCCGTGAACCGTGTGATGCATGCTTGTTGTGGTTGTATGAAATGTCTCCCTTGTGTGTGTTCGTGCCCGTTCCACCTTTTGTCATGTTCCTCGGTTGCCTCGTCACCGACCCGTGGGAACCCGGTAACGGGATCGCCCCACCTTTCATCTCGTTTGACTCGCTTCATCACCTTTTGCATCGGTCTCTCAACGAGATACCGGAACCGATATGATGCGTTGCATCATTTTCGGAATCGTTGCCGTGGCACCCTTTTTCATTCCACCACGGTGACAAATGCTTCTTATCTCTTTTAAGTCAACCTTTTAAACTTGCATATTTAAACTTGTTCATGTCATCCGCATCATGTTAACAACATTAAAATGTTTATTGTTGTTTGCTATAATTATTAAACATGCTCATGAGGATTTTCCGGATATGTTGTTGTTATTCTCCGGCCTCATTTAAATTGCCTAGGTAGTGTAGTTTCTTTATGTTTCACCTCTTGCCATGCTAAAAAACATTTAACCATGTCTTGTAAATAACAAGAGTCAATTAAATAATTAAATGTGGTGTTTCGTCAATATGCAACTCGTTGCATATTGATCTCCACTTAACTTGTAGTATTTGTTTGTGCACTTTGCCATGCCATGCATATTAAACCGGACATGCATCATACTTGTTTGCGCATCGTATGCCATGTTTATGCTTGTATGTTTACCGTGTTGTTTTCTTTCCGGTTGCTTCTCTTGTTAGCTTCGGTTTCGTTCCGGAGTTGTGAGGTTCCGCTCGACTGTTGCTCCGTCTTCTTCTTGGATCCGTTCTTCTCCCTTGTGGAATCCCAGGCAAGATGACCGAACCCGGATACCATTACTATCTTTGCCTATTGCTAGTAGATCCGCTCTATAGTTTTGCCTCGATGCCCATGTCTTTCTTGTCAGCCTCCTACTTGTAACCACCATGTTTAACCAACCTACCTATGCAAACCGTTGCTTGGCTAAGTACGCTTCGCTCAGCCCTTCTTATAGCATTGTTAGTTGCAGGTGAAGATTGAAGATGCTTGCTTCATGATGAAGTTTGGTTGGGTTATATCACACTATATAAATGCTTAAAATAATGAAATCATCTATATACTGGCAGGGTGGAAGGCTAAGCCTTTTGCTTGGTGTTTTGTTCCACTCATGCCGTTAGGAACCGTATAAACCGGTGTTATGTTCCTTGATTATGCGTTCCTAACACGGTTGGGGTGTATGGGACCCCCTTGATAAACCGCTAAGTGCTAAGTCTTTTCCAGCAAGTCCCAACATTTGGTACTATTTGCCTCATAATAACAACTTAATTAATTAATTAAATTTGCATAGAGGGTCGCTCCCTCGAGGATCCTTTATTTCTACATAGCAGGGGGGGCCAGTGCCGATGGTGTTGGTCCCAAACGGGGAGTCTGCAGGGCCGCCTTGGGGCAACCCGAGGTATCTGGTATACCTGTAGAATCGCCCATCCGGTCGTGTCCTGAGACCTAGATACGCGCGGCTACTATCAGGGTGTCGACACGCCGGGAGGATTTGCTGGATTAGCCTTACCTTAGTTCGGTTTAACTTGAGCACGGGATTCCGAGAATACTCGGGTCTTCCCAACTATGGAGTTGCGACTCCGCGGATCGTGGGCTTGTAATGGGTCAAGTTGGAACACCCCTGCAGGGTTTTGAACTTTCGAAAGCCGTGCCCGCGGTTATGTGGCAGATGGGAGCTTGTTAATTCCGGTTGTAGATAACTTGACACAATGTTTCAATACACTACCAGCGTGTGTACCGTGACTGTCAATTTCCGAATAGGGATTCGGGAGTTGAACACGGTGGGGTTATGTTTGACCGGTTTTAGTTAGGATCACTTCGTGATCATCTTTCGACCGATGCACTTCTCTTCTCGCTCTCTTTTACGTAAGTTAGTGCTAGTTGCTGCTGCAGACTCTTGTTTGATCCTTCACCTCATATTTCTTTCTTCAGCCTTGTCCTCACCCAAGGCTTAAATAGTCTTGTTACCCGGGAACGGGATTGCTGAGTCCTCTGGGGCTCACAGTTACTTCACCACACCAGATGCAGGTTCAGCCGAGTTTGATGCAGGAGTTGGACCAGTTCTTCACCAGGAGCTCGGTGAAGAGTGTGACCGTTTGCTTGAGACGTTTCGATGTTCAGTAGTGGTTTCTACTAGGATTCGATCCTGACCTGTGGCTTTATGTTGTTTTGGTATCTCTCTTTTGGTTCTTCACCCGTAGTCGGGTTGTGATGTTTTGAATGATGTATTGCTTATGTAATGTATTGTGTGAAGTGGCGAGTGTAAGCCAACTATCTCCTTTTGCATTTTAATCCCTCTTTTACATGAGTCGTGCAAAGATACCAAACTTGAGATCATTCTAGGATGGATTTATGCCTTTAAGTCGTGCCTCGACACGTAGGAGGTATAACTCCATCCTGGGCATTACAAATAAGAGCCAAAGTCTCCTCATCATAGTCACTAGCAGACTCATAACCACCATCCTGAGTAGCAATCATGACATGCTGAGATGGGCATTTGCTCACATAGTGACCACAACCAGTGCAACGATGACATATAACATCATGTGTTGGTCCTGTGGATGCCATGGATGAAGAAGAGCTCTGCGCAGGACCGAAGGTGTACTCCTGGCTGATGGTGGTGGTGCCTGTTTGCCTTTATCACGGCTAGAAGTGACGGATGAAGTAGGCGGTGATGCAGCAGGACGTGTAGAAGTAGAGGATGCACGCGGTGTCCATGATGAAGGTCGACCTGCAGAAAAATAAGTTCGTGCCAAGGCCTGTCAATCCTGCACTTCACATTCAGCTTTGCAAGCAAGATGGAATAAACGAGTGATATTATTATACTCCTTATACTCTAGAATTGTCTGAATCTCTCTATTTAAGTCACCCATAAAACGTGCAGGCATAACCTCATTATCCTCAACAATACCACATCTAATCAGGCCAGTTTGTAATTCCAGATAATATTCCTCTACATAATTTTTTCCTTGTCTTAAACGCTACAATTTCTGAAGTAATTCACGTTGATAATATGGTGGAACCCAACGAGTACGCATAGTAGTTTTCAAAGCAGCCCAAGTAGTTGGAATATTATTCGGATATAATCTACGATATTCAGACCACCACACACAAGCAAAACTAGTGAAAGCACAAAGAGTAGCAGCAACACGTCTCTCCTCGGGATATTCTAAACATGTAAAGCGTTGTTCGGTTTATAACTCCCAAGTAAGATATATAACAGGAACATATCTACCCTCAAATGGTGGAATATTCAATTTTAGTTTAGGGAGATGGTCATGATCTCGTACGTGAGGGTGTGGTGCAGCCCTACCAGTGCAATTATTTGCATGTGGACGACCTGGTTGTTGTTATGCTGGTAGTTGCACGTAGTTCTGATTTTGATCAACCTCATCCTCGTAATCTCCTGCTTAATCGTCCTCCTCCTCAGCAGCAGCAGGAGCCACAAAAGTATCAACAGCAGCACCAACAGTTCGGCCAGGCTCAAGAGGGACACGACTCGCTTTGCGGAGGGCTGTTTTGCGACGTGAAGGTGGTTGTTGTTGTTGTTGCAATGGTGCAGCAGGTGGAGGTGGACGAGCAAGCACTTCAGCAAATTTGGCATCCAACTTGGTGTCAATTGACTTCTGAATGCCATCCATCCTCGCTAATGTGTCGCCAAAATAGGTCATCACATCTTCTACCTGTTGACCCATCATTTGCTGAAATTTAGCATGCAACTCCTTGTTCGTCATGTTCTCCCAGTCAGTCTCGTCGATTTGTGATCCTGCCATGGTTAGCAGCAATAGAAACACATAAAAATATGATCCTACAGACTATTAGAAAATGATGGTGGTGGGGCGTCACAAATACATCAAGCAAATCTCAAATTCTTACCAGTTCTTACCCAGCAGCAGGTGGTGATCGGCAACCGTTGTAGTCAAAACTCTCAAAGCTTGGACAAAGCGATTGCCAGGTGGTGTCAAACGCACAATGTATATGTATGTGGAGCTAGGAAGGCTTATGATATGGTAGCAAAGATGTCAGCAATAATCAATTCAGGGATGCAAAGATGAATAAACGCTCAACGACGGTACTGTGCTGGTCCTAGGCTAGACCGTACTAGAGACGTGGGCCTAGAACACTGACAAAATCATGGCGCTGCACGTAATCAAGGGGAAAGCACACTCTGAATTTTTTTTCGCTTTTTTTTGCGCTCCCCCTTTTTTTTTGCCGAAAATCACTATAATGGCGAGTGTCTCGAAACTCTTCCCAAGTCAACCTAAGATGATAGGCACGAATTTTTTTTGACGATTTTTCCCGAAATCAGGCAGCGACGACCAAAAAGTGCGGTAAAAAAACTATATGATGGCACGTGTCTCAAAAGACTCAGAAAAGCCTAAAAACGGGAGAGGCAAAAAATATTTTCACCTGCCAAATTCTGGCCTAAAAACTGCTCGGGGGTCTCCAGACACTTATTTTAGACCTACGCGGGCAAGGAAACATGAATCTGAAACTAGATGGATCTCAAGAACAAACCTAATATGAAAAGAACTCGGATTGGTGGTGGATATATGGTGGTAGGATATGGCAGCGGTGGTGGGATATGATAGTGGTGGTGGTATGGCAGCAGCGATGAATATAGTGCGGCGGTGGCGTGACAAACTGTGACAGAACTCGAAACTCTAAAGGACTAGACATTAAGACCAGCAACTAGACACGACGATGCAACCGCAAATTTAACAAAGCAAAACCCTAAAAAGATTATGCAAAGGCTCAGATTGGTTGGGATATGATGAACTAACCCTAATATATATATTTTTGGCTTTTTCGTGGACTATAGGTATGAAGAACAGACTCGGTCTAACTATGAAAAACTGGAAAATCTCATCGAGCAACCTGAAATCCGATACCACTTGATAGAGGCAAAGGTGTCCCGTCTTTCGATGAGATAGTGGCTATCGTTTTTGGTGGAGTAGACTTCGACGATCCGACTACAAACGTGCGAGGACGTGGCGCCTTAGCAATCGCTAAACCAACGCCGAGAGGTTATTGACCACGTTGGAACATGATCAACCTGACCACGAGGGTCTATTTCCTGCAAGCAAATGAAGAACAAGCAAGAAACTAAGATTGCAATGTGGATATTGCGAATATAAGAGGAAAGCTTTATTGACCAAGGTGGGGTTATGTGACGTGTTTGTCTGGTTGTTGAACACGAACGAAGTACGCGAAGTTGCAGCTATGGCGAACTTCAATCTAAACAGAACCTAAAGTCTAAACGATGCCCTAAGGGTTGTATATATAGAGAAAGAGAGGAGGAATTTTGTGGCCCCTTGGAGAAGGGGTCTGAAACCAACCCTAACTCTGTTTTCCACGCACATACGGACTCTAAAAACAGGCTATACTTTATTATTTCAAAAATACATGGGCCTCGCCCAATAATAAGGTGATGCAACACCTATAATAGCCTCTGGAGGAAATTTATGAAGTGGCATCTTGTATATTTCGTCCAAGGCTTCACGCACTTATTATGGTGGCTTCAAAGTCCTGAAATCATCGCTTGTAACTCCGTTCTTGTTCCCCTTGCGCATGCCATCATCTCCATGCTTGATCTTGCTCCGATGATCATCCTTCTTGTCCAAGCTAGGCCCTTCATTTGTAAGCAAGACAAATGTATCCAATTTAGGCAGCATCATATTCTCATGAACATTAGAATCATTACCAAGAAACGAAAGTACCTGGTAATTTAATTGGCATGCGCGAGCTCTAGTAATTGGTCCTGTATATGTATCAGTAGGGGATGTGGGTGTAACATTGTTAGTGATGTCCTCATCACACACCTTGATCTGGCTGACCCTGTCTGTTGTTGCCTAATCACAAATAGTTCATCCGAGTGAATTGTATGTTGTATATCGCACACACCTTCATTTGTCTGACCGTTTGTGCTATTATGCTCATCACAAATAGTTTGTTTGAGTGAACTGTATGCCACTCATCGCACATGCAACTATAATCTGAATCGTGTTTGATGTATTCGCGATCGCAAATAATGTCTACTACACAACTTATTCTTGTAGACTCTTGTTGGGCCTCCAAGCGCTGAGTTTTGTAGGACAGTAGCAAATTTCCCTCAAGTGAATGACCTAAGGTTTATCAATCTGTGGGAGGTGTAAGATGAATATGGTCTCTCTCAAACAACCCCGCAACCAAATAATACAAAGTCTCTTGTGTTCCCAACACACCAAATACAATGGTAAATTGTATAGGTGCACTAGTTCGGCGAAGAGATGTTGATACAAGTGTAATATGGATGGTAGATATGAGTTTTTGTAGTGCGAAAAATGAAAAATAGCATGGTAGCAAGTAATAAAGGTGAGCACAAACGGTATTGCAATGATGGAAAATAAGGCCTAGGGTCCGTACTTTCGCTAGTGCAACCTCTCAACAAAATACTAATATAATTGGATCACATAACCACCCCTCAAAGTGCGATGAAGAATCACTCCAAAGTTCTTATCTAGCCGAGAACATAAGAATAAATTGTTTGTAGGGTATGAAACCACCTCAAAGCTATTCTTTCCGTTCGATCTATTCAAGAGTTCGTACTAAAATAACACAAAGCTATTCTTTCCGTTCGATCTATCCTAGAGTTCGTACTAAAATAACACAAGGTATTCTTTCCGATCGATCTATCAAGAGTTCGTGCTAAAATAACACAAGTTATTCTTTCTGATCGATCTATCAAGAGTTCGTGCTAGAATAATCACCAAAACAAATTCATATTCATAATACTCAATCCAAGACAAAGAATTTCAAAGAGTGCCCCAAGATTTCTATCGGAGAAACAAAGACAAGAATGTGCATCAACCCCTATGCATAGATTACCCCAATGTCACCTTGAGAATTCGTGAGTTGAGTGCCAAAAAATATATCAAGTGAATCAATATGATACCCCATTGTCACCACGAGTATTCAATTGCACGACATATATCAAGTGTTCTCAATCCATAAAAGTATTTAATCCAAAGAAATCTCAAAGGGAAAACTCAATTCATCACAACAAGAGAGGGGAAAACACCATACGATCCGACTATATTAACAAAGCCCGCGATACATCAAGATTGTGCATCTCAAGAACACAAGAGAGAGAGAGAGAGAGAGAGAGAGAGAGAGAGAGATTAAACACATAGCTACTGGTACAAACCCTCAGCCCTGAGGGTGGACTACTCCCTCCTCTCCACGGTGGCCGCCGGGATGATGAAGATGGCCACCGGTGATGATTTCCCCCTCTGGCAGAGTGCCGGAAAGGGTCTAGATTGGTTTTCGGTGGCTACAGAGGCCTGAAGCGGCGGAACTTCTGATCTAGGGTTATTTCTGATGGTTTCTCTTTTTATAGGAATTTTTGGTGTCGGTCTCACGTCCGAATGTGCCTCGAGGTGAGCACAACCCATCGGGGCAAGCCGGGCCCACTAGGCACGCGGTGATGGGTTGTGCCCTCCTCGTGGCTCTTCTGGCCCTCCCACGAAGCTTCGGGGGCCTCTTTTGTTCCAAACAAAATCGCCAAAAAGTTTCAGCCCATTCCGAGAACTCTTATTTCTGCACAAAAACAACACCACGGTAGTTCTGCTGAAAACAACGTCGGTCCGGGTTAGTTCCATGCAAATCATACCAAAAACATATAAAATTGTTGTAAACATGGCATTAATACTTCATAAATTATAGATTTGTTGGAGACGTATCAACGTCCCCAAGCTTAATTCCTACTCGTCCTCGAGTAGGTAAATGATAAAAGAAATAATTTATGAAGTGTGAATGCTAGCAAAGTGCATAGTTTGATCAATGATAATTTCAATCACTTTTCCTAGCATCATAACAACAACTCTTTCTCATAAATCTCATCATAATAAAGTAGCAAATGGAATTTTTGATGTGGAATGCTACCTATGATAAACTTGATCATATATCTAGTCATGTCATGAATATTAAGACATGAGTGATTCAAAACAATAGTCTATAATTTGAAATAAATACATCAATACTCAGGCATCCCAACAAACAATCATGTCATTCAGAATGTCAAATTCCAAAGAATGTTATCCCTACAAAATCATATAGTCTTGTCATGCTCGCTCTTCCCAGCTCAAAGTATAAATCATGTACTACCCCGATGTCACCCAGGCAATTGGTTCATACTTTTTAATGCGCTTTAGCATTTTCAACTATCACGCAATACATGAGCGCAAGCCATGGATATAGCAATATAGGTGGAATAGAATGCGGTGGTAGTAGACAAAAGAAGGGAAGAAAATCTCACATCAACTAGGCAAACTAATGGACTATGGAGATGTCCATCAATCGATATCAATGTGAGGATTAGGGATTGCCATGCAACGGACGCACTAAAAGCTATAAGTGTGTGAAAGCTCAATATGAAACTAAGTGGGTATGCATCTAATCCTATAATGAAAATTCCCACTGGTATATGAAAGTGACAACATAGGAGACTCTCCATATGAAAAACATGGTGCTACTTTGAAGCACAAGTGTGGAACTAGCATGCACCTTCTCTGTTTATTTTCTTTTCTTTTCTTCTTTCCCCTTTTAGTTATTTATTTTTCATTGTCCAGAGTCTCATCCCGACTTATGGGGGAATCATAGTCTCCATCATCCTTTCCTCAGTGGGACATGCTCTAATAATGGATAATGATGATCATCACACTTCTTTTACTTATAACTCAAAAGAAATAAAAATTAGAGTTAATTGCATGGAAGTACCACAATTGGGGCATTAGAAGCAGATTGGTACCAAGTTTGGTAATTTTTACGTGTCAGCACCAACTTTGGGGCGAGGTGTTGCAGAACGAACTAAATGACGTATAAAAATGTATTGACGGAGAAACAGACTGATAGAGGCGAGGGTGTCCCGTCTTTCGATGAGATGGTGGCTATCGTCTTTGGTGGAGAAGACTTTGATGATCCGACTACGATCATGCGAGGACGTCGCGCCTTAGCAATCACTAAACCAACTTCGAGAAGTTATTGACCACGCCGGAGCACGATCAACCTGACCACGAAGGTCTGTTTCCTGCAGGCAGACGAAGAATAAGCAAGAAACCGAGATTGCAATCTGGATATTGCGAATATAAGAGGAAAGCTTTATTGATCAAGGTGGGGTTCTGTGACGCCTTTGTCTCGTCGTTGAACACAAACGAACTACGCGAAGTTGCAGCTATGGCGAACTTTAATCTAAACAAAACCCAAAGTCTAAACGACGCCCTAAGGGCTGTATATATGGAGAAAGAGAGAGGGAATTTCGTGGCCCCTTGGACAAGGGGTCCGAAACCAACCTAACTCTGTTTTCCCCACACATACGGACTCTAAAAACAGCCTATAATTTACTATTTCGAAATTACATGGGCCTGGCCCAATAATAAGCTGACGCAACACCTATAACAGCCTTTGGACGAAATTTATGAAGTGGCATCTTCTATATTTCGTCCAAGGCTTCACGCACTCATTATGGTGGCTTTAAAGTCCCGAAATCATCACTTGTAACTCCGTTCTTGTTCCCCTTGGGCTTGCCATCATCTCCATGCTTGATCTTGCTCCAATGTTCGTCCTTCTTGTCCAAGCTAGGCCCTTCATTTGTAAGCAGGACAAATGTATCCAATTTAGGCAGCATCATATTCTCATGAATGTTTCGCTGCCCTGATTCCGAAAAAAAAATTCGTCAAAAATATTTCGTGCCTATCATATTAGTTTGACTTGGGAAGAGTTTTGAGACACTCGCCATTATAGTGATTTTCGGCAAAAAGAAGGAGCGCAAAAAAAAGAGAGCGAAAAAGGCGATTTTTTTCAGAGTGTGCTTTCCCCTTGATTACGTGCAACGCCGTGATTTTGTTAGTGTTCTTGGCTCGCGTCTCTAGTACGGTCTAGCTTAGGATCATCACAGTACCGACGTTGAGCGTTTATTCAACTTTGCATCTCTGAATTGATTATTGCTTACCCTTTTTCTTACCATCTTATAAGCCTTCCCAGCTCCACATACATGTACGTCGTGCGTTTGACTCTACCTGGTAATCGCTTTATCCAAGCTTTGAGAGTTTTGACTACCACGGTTGCCGATCACCACCTGCTGCTGGGTAAGAACTGGTAAGAATTTGAGATTTACTTGACGGATTTGTGATGCCCCACCACCACCATTTTCTAGTAGTCTGTAGGATCATATTTTTATGTGTTTCTATTGCTGCTAACCATGCCAGGATCACAAGTCGACGAGATTGACTGGGAGAACATGACGAACAAGGAGTTGCATGATAAATTTCAGCAAATGATGGGTCAACAGGTAGAAGATGTGATGACCAGTTTTGACAACGCACCAGCGAGGATGGATGGCATTGAGAAGTCAATTGACACCAAGTTGGATGCCAAATTTGCTGAAGTGCTTGCGTCTACCTCCACCTGCTGCACCATTGCAACAACAACAACAACCACCTTCCCGTCGCGAAACCGCCCTCCGCAAAGCGAGCCGTGTCGCCCTTCAGCGTGGCCAAACTGTTGGTGCTGCTGTTGATACTTCTGTGGCTCCTCCTGCTGCTGAGGAGGAGAATGATTACGCGGAGGATTACGAGGATGAGGTTGATCAAATCAGATATACGTGCAACAACCAGCACCACAACCACCAGGTCGTCCACATGCAAATAATCGCAATGGTAGGGCTGCACCATACCCTCAGGTACGCGATCATGACCATCTCCCTAAACTAAAATTGAATATTCCGCCATTTGAGGGTAGATATGTTCCTGATATATATCTTACTTGGGAGTTAGAAACCGAACAACGTTTTACATGTTTAAAATATCCCGAGGAGAGACGTGTTGCTGCTGCTATTTGTGCTTTCACTAGTTTTGCTTGTGTGTGGTGGTCTGAATATTGTAGATTACATCCGGATAATATTCCAACTACTTGGGCTACTTTGAAAACTGCTATGCGTACTCGTTGGGTTCCACCATATTATCAATGCGAATTACTTCAGAAATTGTAGCGTTTAAGACAAGGAAAAAATTATGTAGAGGAATATTATCAGGAATTACAAACTGGCCTGATTAGATGTGGTATTATCGAGGATAATGAGGCTACACTTGTACGTTTTATGGGTGGCTTAAATAGAGAGATTCAGACAATTCTAGAGTATAAGGAGTATAATATTATCACTCGTTTATTCCATCTTGCTTCCAAAGCTTAACGTGAAGTGCAGGATCGACATGCCTTGGCACGAACTAATTTTTTCTGCAGGTCGACCTTCATCGCGGACACCGCGTGCATCATCTACTTCGACATGTCCTGCTGCACCACCGCCTACTTCATCCGTCACTTCTAGCCGTGATAAAAGCAAACATGCACCACCACCATCAACCAGGAGTACACCTTTCGGTCCTGCGCAGAGCTCTTCTTCATCCATGGCATCCAATGGGCCAACACATGTTGTTATATGTCGTCGTTGCACTAGTCGTGGTCACTATGCGAGCAAATGCCCATCGCAGCGTGTCATGATTGCTGCTGAGGATGGTGGTTATGAGTCCGCTAGTGACTGTGATGAGGAGATTTTGGCTCTTATTACACATGAAGAACATGGTGGAGATGATTCTGAAAATGAGATGCAATACATGGCTCCTGAAGATGCTGACAGCTATGAATGTTTAGTTGCTCAACGTGTTTTGAGTGTGCAGGTCACACAAGCGGAGCAAAATCAGAGGCATAATTTGTTCCATACAAAGGGAGTTGTGAAGGAACATTTTGTTCGTGTCATCGTAGATGGAGGGAGCTGCAACAACTTGGCTGGCATGGAGATGGTGGAGAGGTTATCTCTCACCACAAGACCACATCCACATCCTTACTACATCCAATGGTTCAACAACAGCGGCAAGGTTAAGGTAACACGTATTGTTTCGTGTGCATTTTAGTATCTCCACATATGCTGATTATGTTGATTGTGATGTGGTACCCATGCAAGCATGTTCCTTATTACTTGGTAGACCATGGCAATTTGATAAAAAAATTGTACACCATGGTAGAGACAATCAGTATACTCTTGTTCATAAGGACAAACGTATTACTTTGCTTCCTATGTCTCCCGATTCCATTTTGAAAGATGATATTAATAGAGCCAATAAAGCGAAACAAGAGCAAAATAAGAGTGAAAATCAGATTGTGACAAGAATTTGAGATTAAATTAAAAAGTGGATGTTTACTTGCCACCAAATATGATATTGATGATCTAGATTTCAGAAAATCTGTTTGCTATGCTTTTGTGTGCAAAGAGGCATTATTTTCATTCGAGTATGTACCTTCCTCTTTGCCTCCTGCTATCACTGACATTTTGCAGGAGTTTGCGGACGTCTTTCCACAAGACGTGCCACCGGGATTACCACCTATTCGAGGGATTGAGCATCAGATTGACTTAATTCCCGGTGCATCGCTACCCAACCGCGCACCATACCGTACCAATCCAGAGGAGACGAAGGAGATTATGCGTCAAGTACAAGAGCTACTCGACAAAGGTTATATACACGGATCCCTTAGTCCTCGTGCTGTTCCTATTATTCTAGTGACGAAAAAGGATGGTACATCGCGTATGTGTGTTGATTGTAGAGGCACTAATAATATTACTATTCGTTATCGTCATCCTATTCCTAGGTTAGATGATATGCTTGATGAACTGAGTGGATCTACAATATTCTCCAAAGTTGATTTGCGTAGTGGATACCATCAAATTCATATGAAACTGGGAGGTGAATGGAAAACAACATTTAAAACTAAGTTTGGATTATATGAGTGGTTAGTCATGCCTTTTGGGTTAACTAATGCACCTAGTACTTCCATGAGATTAATGAATGAAGTTTTACGTGCTTTCATTGGACGATTTGTGGTAGTATACTTTGATGATATATTGATTTATAGCAGATCTTTGGAGGAACATTTGGAACATTTACGTGCTGTTTTTATTGGTCTACGTGATGCACGTTTGTTTGGTAACCTTGGAAAGTGCACCTTTTGCACCGACCGAGTATCTTTTCTTGGCTATGTTGTTACTCCACAGGGAATTGAGGTTGATAAAGCCAAGATTGAAGCTATTGAGAGTTGGCCGCAGCCCAAAACGGTCACACACGTGAGGAGTTTCCTTGGCCTCGCTGGATTCTATCGGCGTTTTGTGAGAGATTTCAGCACCATTACTGCACCTCTCAATGAGCTTACAAAGAAGGATGTGCCTTTTGTTTGGGGTACTGCACAGGCAGAAGCATTCACGATATGGAAAGATAAGTTGACACATGCTCCTTTACTCCAACTTTCTGATTTTAATAGGACTTTTGAGCTTGAATGTGATGCTAGTGGAATTGGGTTAGGAGGTGTGTTATTACAAGATTGTAAACCTGTTGCATACTTTTCTGAAAAATTGAGTGGGCCTAGTCTGAATTATTCTACTTATGATAAGGAATTATATGCTCTTGTTCGGACTTTGGAAACATGGCAACATTATTTATGGCCCAAAGAATTTGTTATACATTCTGATCATGAATCTTTGAAGCACATTAAAAGTCAAGCAAAACCGAACCGTAGACATGCTAAATGGGTTGAATTCATAGAGACTTTCCCTTATGTTATTAAACACAAGAAGGGAAAAGAAAATGTTATTGCTGATGCATTGTCTTGTCGTTATACTATGCTTTCGCAACTTGACTTTAAAATATTTGGTTTGGAGACCATCAAAGATCAATATGTGCATGATGCTGAATTTAAAGATGTATTGCAGAATTGTAAAGAAGGTAGAATATGGAACAAGTTCGTCGTTAATGATGGATTTGTGTTTCGTGCTAACAAGCTATGCATTCCAGCTAGCTCTGTTCGTCTTTTGTTGTTGCAGGATGCGCATGGAGGAGGATTAATGGGACACTTTGGCGTGAACAAGACGGAGGACGTACTTGCTACACATTTCTTTTGGCCAAAGATGAGACGGGATGTTGAACGTTTTGTTGCTCGCTGCACTGCATGTCAAAAAGCTAAGTCACGACTCAATCGTCATGGTTTATATATGCCTTTGCCTGTCCCTAGTGTTCCTTGGGAAGATATATCTATGGACTTTGTTTTGGGTTTACCTCGAACAAAGAAGGGGAGGTATTGTCACATCCCTAGTCGGTGCTTGCATTAGGACTAGCTAGAGTGTGCATCATGTTTACTTTTCAAAGAAACTTGAAATGGGAATGACAGAAACCCCAGCACCCCTCTTCTAACAACTAGGGTTTAATAAAATCTTTTCCAATGTACCCAAAATGCCCTTCAAAAATGTTCATCATTTCCGCCTTGGTCCTAAGCTTCTGCCAAAAATGGTGCAGAATTTTCTAGGACATCCAAGGTCTCTGGATTAATTCATATGGTATTTGCATTTGGGCATTTAAATGCTATAAAATAATTTGTGTGCCCAAATAATCATAAACTAAAATGTTCCATGCTGTTCATAATATTTACAGTGGGCATGACTAGTTTTATGAGCTACAAAAATGTTCTAGCATTTTTAATAATTCAACAAAGTTGCAAAAGAAATGAAACAGAAAGTAAAATAGAAAAAAAATAGGAAGAAGAAACTTACCTGGCGCCTAACAGGCCCACCTGCCGGCCCAGCCCAGCCACCGCTCCAGCGAGCTGCTTGGCTCGGCCAGGCAGGCAGGCACGTGCTCGACGGCGGCCGCAGCGCGCGCCACGCAGCTGCCCGCCGCCCTGCTTCCTCCCCTCGCCGTTCTGGTGGGTGGGATCGATCCCCCACTTCCTCCCCGAGCTCGCTGACACACCCACTCCTCCCCAACTCCTCTCCCTCGCCTTCCCCGCACCATGGCCGACGCCGCCGCGCCCGCGCCGTCGTGATAGCCGCGTCCACCGCCGTCCCTGAGCTCCGTCATCGTGTCCGTCCTCTCCACCGTCCTCGACTACGTCGAGCAGGCTGAGCCCCGAGCGCTCGCCCGCTCTGGAGTCGCCCCCGACTCCGTCTTCCCCAACTCCGGCCGCAGAGATCCCCATCGCTGCCACGCTCAGCTCCGACCGACCCCGAGCTCGCCTCGGCGTCTACTTCAACCGCCGTGAGCTCAACTCCGTCCTTCCGCTCTCCGTTGGCTCTGCACTGAACGCACCACACGAGGCTCACCTGCACGCGCCGCCGCGGAGCTCGTCGCCGACGAGGCTTCGGCCATCTAATGGTCCGGCCACCGTGCCCACCGGCTTCACCGTTCCGTGTAGATGTTGTAGGATCACTCCACGCACCTCTACGAGCACCGCACCGATGTTCTCGACCTCGCCCGAACTCCAGCAGCTGCTGGACTCGTCGCCGGCGTCGTTTCCGGCGACCCCGAGGCCAGCCACCACCACCACTCGACGCGGCTCGCTCCCAGCTACCCGTAGGTGTGCTCCGCCGTCGTTTTGGCAGCCGGAGCACAAAACCCGCACCTCACCGCCGCGTTTGGCCTCGCTGGCGGCTAAACGCCGGCGAGTTAGCCCCGTTTGACCAAGGTTTGACCCCCCCCCCTGTGTCACTGACATGTGGGGCCGGCCCTTGACTAATTTCATTTTAGGTTTTTTAAAATACTATTTACTGTCATTAGTTTAGTGAGCCACTGCCATGAGGGACCCACTGGTCAGGTTTGACCTGGACGCCCTGTTGACTGGCTGACGTCAGCATGATGTCATGCTGACGCAGTAAAGGATTTTCTGGGATTATTTGATTTAAAAACAATTCAGGAAATTCCAGAAAATGCTTTAAACTTCAAAAAAATCATATAAATTCAACAGTAGCTCAGATGGAAAAGATTTATGTATGAAAATTGATCAGAAAAATCCAATCTTTCCAATGGCACTGGTTTCATGCATGTTTGAGGAAGTTAACCTTGCTGTTTACATTAAAACAAGTTAATGCACTTAATTAAATAATAGTTTGGGTTTCAATTTGAATCTTTGATTCAAATGGGCTCAAACCCTTCTGGTTATAGTTGCATTAGCCCAAAACACATGCATCTTTCCATATCATGAGCATGCATCATATTGTTGCATTTGTTTGCTTATTGATTGTATCGCCGGTATTCTCCGTGTTAGGTCCTGCTCCCGAGGATACTTCTGCGTATCCAGCTGAAGAGCAGTACCCGACAACCACTCTGTCAGGCAAGCAATCATTGATCATTCCGATACAAACCCAATCTTCTCGCTCCTGCTTTTTTTACTGCATTAAGGCAACAACGTGTGAACTGCTACTTGATGTGGTAGTTGAACCCTATTCCCTTGCATGACCTGTCATTGCCACAGTAAATAGTTGAAACCCACTAGCATGTGTAGGAGTTGATTGAGCCATGTGATGTGTGATCCACCATGCTATTTGTTTATGTTGCCTGCTATGCTTAGAGTTGTGTCAGGTCTGGTTCATCTGGGTGATGGATCAGAGTGAAATGATCATACCGGTAAAGAGAAGGAAGTGTGGAACATGTTTGGTAAAGGTATCGATGAAAGGCCATGTAGGAGTACGTGGTGGGTTGTTTCATTGGAACCATTCATAGGACCCGAGATCTGTATGTGTGGTTCAAGTTCCAGCTACTACCATGCACTGGGCCCGAAACCAATGGACCCTCTCGGCTTATTAATTACCCTCGATCTCTGTCCAGGAGTTGCAACTAGTTTCTGGTGTTTGTAGCTTACTGGTGGTCGTGCACAGCGCTGACCCTCGGGGTGGGTTGTGATGCGACAGGTACGTGGCACGGTGTACCGGTTGCCCGTTTGGTGACTCGGGAACCCTGTACACATCGTTTGGGGCCGTGAGTGACACCCCGGCCGGATCTCCCCACGGATGGAACCCAAATAGGCGATAAACCTGGACGAGAGACTTGTGTAGTTAGTCAGGTCGTGGCCGACACCCTCGCTGGGCTTCCGCTTGAAGGTTGCCGAGTACATGTCGAGTAAACAGCTATAAGTGGTGGAAGCGTGTGTGAAGAAGTACACCCCTGCAGGGTTACCAATCTATTCGAATAGCCGTTGTTCGTGGTACGGACTACTTGGTTACTCTTACAGTTCATAGACAAGTTGATGGATACTACTAAAAGCCTCAAGACAAGTGTGAGTGCCGTGGATGGCCCTTCCGTAGGATGACGGAAGAGGATCCTCGGTGGTGTATTCTTGTGGTGAGTAGAGGACTCGTGTACGTAGTAATATCTTGCAATCTATTGAGAGTTGTAGTATAGGTTAGCCAAGAGTCAAAGTTGGCTTTCTGCTATGAACTCCACTACCCCCTGTTGATAATGTTGCATGTATGATAGGTTCTGTTGTAAGACTTGCTGAGTACTTTTGTACTCATGTTTGCTTAATAACTGTTGCAGAGGAGAACCCTGCCCCTTCTGATGGGTTCTACATAGACGTTGACGTCGACGAGTAGCTTGTCACCCAGACGGAGATCTGGAGCTTGTGAAGGGCCTTGTAGATAGTCAGGCTACACCAAGCCTGTTTTATTTTCTAAGTTGTCTGTACTCAGACATGTAGCTTCCGCTTGTGCTTGTATGACTGTATGACTTGAGTGTTGGGTCATGTGACCCCTATCTGTATGGACATGTTATGTATGGCTCTTGGAGCCTTTTAAATAAAGTACTTTGAGTCATAGAGTTCTGTTGTGATGCAATGTTGTAGCTGCACATATTGAGCATATTGTGTGTATGATTGAAATGCTTGGTATGTGTGGGATCCGACACCTAGTTGTTTTCCTTTGGTAGCCTATCTTACAGGGAAATGCCTCCTAGTGCTTCCAACGGGCCTTGGTAGCTTGCTACTGCTCGTAACACGTAGGCTGGCCGGCATGTGTCCTTCCTCGTTCCTGTGTCTGTCCCTTAGGGGAAATGTCACGCGTTGTTCCTTTAAGTCCATGTAGCTTGCTACGACTTGGGTTCATACGTTGATGACCGACACGTTCGTTGCTGGGTCATGGATGCCTGTCTCTATAATTTAGTGCCACTTTTGGTTTATAACTAGCCATGTCGGCCCGGGTTCTCTGTCATATGGTTTCTAGCGACACTGTCATATACATGTGCCAAAATGCGCAAACGGTCTCGGGCCAGGTAAGGTGGCACCCGTGGGAATACCGTGCGTGAGGCCGCAAAGTGATATGACGTGTTACAGCTAGATCGGTGTGACTTAGGATCGGGGTCCTGACAGCGTTGGCATCAGAGCCGGACTGCCTATAGGTTTTTTAAGCCAAACTGGTCGATGTTGAGTCTAGAAAAAATCTTAGTTATATGTAGGGGAATTGATTGTGGAAGGGAATGTAAGGCTCTTTTTACTCCTTTACCTTATGCCTTCTGATCTGAGTCAGTCTATACTTTCTACGGGGAATTAGGACTAGGCCTCTTATCCTTACTAGGTTCACGTGTTACTAATCCGTAGACTCTTAGGATTGTTGGATTCAAGCCTCATTTCAGTTTCTACCCTTTTAGTATGATGATTTGTTGGACCCGGAACCTTGATATGATATTGTTGAGTGGCTATGCTATCATTTGTATGATGTCTCAAAATCTTTTTTTGAGCATTTACAGTTGTTATGCTGCCCGATTTCTTCCAGAAACACTAATGCCTTTGCATTACTTCGTGTTTCAGATGTCTGGCCGCACACCTGACCAAGTGGTTCGTTTGACTCGGTGCATTAATGTGCCCGGTCACACGGCCATGCTAGTCCGTGTGTTGACTAAGACCGGTTACCGTTGGTATCCTGAGTACACCATGGAGGAACAGTACCGGGATTTCAATCAGAGTCAGTATTTCTGCACAGTCCGGATATACCCCTCATATCCCGGGGCTAACGACCCCATCCATTGGTCTTATGGACTCGGGGTTACTATCGAGATGGCAGTGTAGGATGCCGCCTATTCGATGATGACCATTCTCCGGGCTAGGCATGCCCTGTTGCTGAACACTGAGTTCTGTTACATGCCAGCCTCACTTCCCGGAGAGGAAGGCTACAACACTGGTCTGTATACCGATGCTGCTCATGAGGAGCCACTGCTTCAGACTACTGTTCAGATGCTGGAGGATAGGGACCGTGAGGTCCGTGCCCTCCGAATGGAGCTGTATAACACTCGAGCCGCCCACTGGACTACTTTGACACGGCTTGCACCTGCTGTGCACGCCGGATATCTGGATATGCGGGATTTGTACCCCGTACAGACTCGTCTGCCTGATCGTATGGATTGGCGTGACGTTGGGGGTATTACACCTCCACGTCGGCGTCGGTTACCACCAGCATCAGGCCCGAGGCCACATCCATGTCCCTATGGTCCACAGCCTTCGAGTGCTCGAGAGTTTCAAGATCCGTCTGTTCCACTTCCAGGCTATGGTGGTAATCTTTACGAAGATTACTACGGGAATGTCTGAGCTAGACCGTGGCAGTAGTAGTATTGTAGTAGTTGTATTTCCACAGTCCTGCGTGTCTTGTGGAATATGACTTAGCTAGTACTGAGTTTCGGAGGTGTAGTTAAATAATGTATAGGAGCTTGGAATGCCTCTGATGTGATGTATCGTCTTTCACCGCAGTTGTACTTTAGCCTTGGCTTGTACTAAACTATGTATGGTGTGTATGACCACTGGTGTATATATAGCAGTTTCTATATTACCATGTCGTACGGATGAACATCTCTGCATTCCGTGTCATCCATTACATTCTGCACTCCTATGTCAAGTTTTTGCCATCCTTGTCTAAACCATTGTTTTGTTTTCCTAGGATGGTCAACACTCGCAGCACTCCTGCTGCTCAGGAGCAGGGTGAAGCTAGTGGGGCTAGAGATGAGAATCTGCCCCAGCCACCCTCTTTGGCTGAAGTTATGCTCGAGGCAGAACGGAACAAGAGAGAGACCAACCGTCTGCTGGAACGCATAGAGCAGAACACTGGGTTCCGCCAGAGGAATGACGTGGTGTCTATCAATGACTTTATCAAGATGTGCCCACCGAAGTTCCATCACTCCACTGAACCTCTGGATGCGGATGACTGGCTTCGTAGTATCACCCACAAGCTACACTATGCCCGTGTGGCCGAAGCTGATAAGGTTACCTACGCCGCCTACCATCTTGAGGGCCCTGCCAGTCTATGGTGGGAGAACTTTGAGGTTATGCGTCCTGCTGGCCAAATCACTACTTGGGTTGAGTTCAGTGAGGCATTCTGTGAACATCATATTCCGGAAGGTCTCATGGATCGCAAGCGGGAGGAATTCTGCAATTTCACCCAGGGCCGGTTAACTGTGGATGGCTATAGTCGCGAGTTTGGCAACTTGGCACGCTATGCACTTGAGGAAGTTTCCACCGATGCTAAGAAGCAGGCGAGGTTCCGCAAGGGACTCAGCCCCGAACTCCGCCGAGATCTACGTCTGCACGAGTGCACTTCCTTCCAGAAGCTGGTAAACAAAGCTATCAGTGCTGAGACAGGCCAGACTGATTTCGAAGCCACCCGCAAGCATCCTCGTGACTTTGGTTCCTCATCTGGCTCTGGCTCTCACAAGTGCCGTGTGTGGGTTCCTAACACTGCTCTGCCACCCAAGTACACACCGAGGCCATCCTATGAGGCGCCTCGCCCAAGTCAACAGTATGCACCTGCCAAGACTTTTGGAGGACCACCTACTAACTTTGCTCCACGCACTGGCACTGTGACATGCTTCAAGTGTGGAGAACCGGGGCACTACATGCGTGAGTGTCCCCAGAACCAGCCAGGAAAACCCGTTGGCCGTGGTAAGCCAACCGGCAAGGTGAATTATGTCAAGCCAATCCCCACTGCACGTGGTCATGTCAACTATGTCTCTGCTGAGGAAGCTTATGAGGATCCTAACGTCGTCCTTGGTACGCTTCTCGTTAACACCCATCCGACATCTGTTCTTTTCGATACTGGGGCATCCCATTCGTTCATATCTGAGAGCTATGCTCGAATGCACAACATGACTTTTTGTGACATGCCTACTTCCATGGTTATTCAAACTCCTGATTCAAAGTGGCAAACCTCTAGGGTAAGCCATGGAAATGAAATTCTTGTTGATAGACTTGTTTTCCTTGCATCTCTAATCGCTCTCAAGTCCTCGGACATAAACATCATCTTGGGTATGGATTGGATGACAACTCATTACGCCAAGATTGGTTTCTACACTAGGACCATTCAACTTACACACCCATACGGCAAGACAGTCAATGTCTTGACCCGAATGGCTGAGCGTCAGCTCTACTCTCTTAATGCCAGCCCTCTACCAGAACTCGAAGATATCCCGGTAGTCCGTGACTTTCCGGATGTCTTTCCAGAAGAACTGCCAGGAGTTCCACCTGATAGAGATGTCGAGTTCGTGATAGATCTTATTCCTGGAACTGTCCCAATCTCTAGGAGACCCTATAAGATGGCACCCCTAGAATTAGCTGAGCTTAAGAAACAACTCGATGAGTCCTTGAAAAAGGGTTTCATCCGTCCTAGCTCTTCCCCTTGGGCTTGTCCCGTCCTCTTCGTCAAGAAGAAGGATGGAACGGAACGGATGGTTGTAGATTACCGACCTGTCAATCTGGTCACCATAAAGAACAAGTATCCGCTCCCCAGGATCAACGATCTGTATGATCAGCTCGCTGGATCCTCAGTCTTTTCAAAAATGGATTTGAGGTTGGGTTACCATCAAATCAAAATCAAGAACGGGGACATTCCTAAAACGGCTTTTGTTACTCGTTATGGCCAATATGAGTACACCGTCATGTCCTTCGGATTAACCAATGCCCCAGCCACCTTCTCCCGGCTAATGAATTCTATATTCATGGAGTACTTGGATAAATTCGTCGTGGTATACCTCGATGATATACTCATTTACTCCAAGAACAAGGAAGATCATGCCGAGCATCTAAGGTTGGTATTGACGAAACTTCGAGAGCACCGCCTTTATGCCAAATTCTCTAAATGTGAATTCTGGTTGACGAAAGTGACCTATCTAGGTCATGTGATCTCTGGCAAGGGTATTGCTGACAATCCCGAGCGAGTTCAAGCCGTCCTTGATTGGACTCCCCCTGAATCGGTCAAGCAAGTTAGGAGTTTCTTTGGCTTAGCGAGCTATTGCCGACGCTTTGTCGAGAATTTCTCCAAGGTTGCTAAACCTCTAACTGAACTCCTCAAAAAGGATAAAAAGTTTGAGTGGACCCCACAGTGCGAGTCCAGCTTTCAGGAACTGAAAAGACGCCTGACATCTGCACCCGTACTGGTACCCCCAGACTTTTCCAAGGATTTTATTATCTATTGCGACGCCTCACCTGCGCGCACCGCCGCTGAGCTCGTCGCCGACGAGGCTCCGACCATCTAATGGTCCGGCCATCGTGCCCACCAGCTTCACCGTTCCGTGTAGATGCTGTAGGATCACTCCACGCACCTCTACGAGCACCGCACCGATGTTCTCGACCTCGCCCGAACTCCAGCAGCCGCTGGACTCGTCGCCGGCGTCGCTTCCGGCGACCCCGAGGCTAGCCACCACCACCACTCGACGCAGCTCGCTCCCAGCTACCCGTAGGTGTGCTCCGTCGTCGTTTTGGCAGCCGGAGCACAAAACCCTTACCTCACCGCCGCATTTTGCCTCGCCGGCGAGTTAGCCCCGTTTGACCAAGGTTTGACCCCCCTGTCTCACTACATGTGGGGCCGGCCGTTGACTAATTTCAGTTTAGGTTTTTTTAAATACTAATTGCTGTCATTAGTTTAGTGAGCCACTGCCATGAGGGACCCACTGGTCAGGTTTGACCTGGACGCCCTGTTGACTGGCTGATGTCAGCATGATGTCATGCTGAGGCAGTAAAGGATTTTCTGGGATTATTTGATTTAAAAACAATTCAGGAAATTCCAGAAAATGCTTTAAACTTCAAAAAAATCATATAAATTCAACAGTAGCTCAAATGGAAAAGATTTATATATGAAAATTGATCAGAAAAATCCAATCTTTCCAATGGCACTGGTTTCATGCATGTTTGAGCAAGTTAACCTTGCTGTTTACATTAAAACAAGTTAATGCACTTAATTAAATAATAGTTTGGGTTTCAATTTGAATCTTTGATTCAAATGGGCTCAAACCCTTCTGGTTATAGTTGCATTAGCCCAAAACACATGCATCTTGCCATATCATGAGCATGCATCATATTGTTGCATTTGTTTGCTTATTGATTGTATCGCCGGTATTCTCCGTGTTAGGTCCTGCTCCCGGGGATACTTCTGCGTATCCAGCTGAAGAGCAGTACCCGACAACCATTCTGTCAGGCAAGTAATCATTGATCATTCTGATACAAACCCAATCTTCTCACTCCTGCTCTCTTTTACTACAATAAGGCAAAATCGTGTGAACTGCTACTTGCTGCGGTAGTTGAACCCTATTCCCTTGCATGACCTGTCATTGCCACAGTAAATAGTTGAAACCCACTAGCATGTGTAGGAGTTGATTGAGCCATGTGATGTGTGATCCACCATGCTATTTGTTTATGTTGCCTGCTATGCTTAGAGTTGTGTCAGGTCTGGTTCATCTGGGTGATGGATCAGAGTGAAATGATCATACCGGTAAAGAGAAGGAAGTGTGGAACATGTTTGGTAAAGGTATCGATGAAAGGCCATGTAGGAGTACGTGGTGGGTTGTTTTTATGGAACCGTTCATAGGACCCGAGAACTGTATGTGTGGTTCAAGTTCCAGCTACTACCATGCATTGGGCCCGAAACCAATGGACCCTGTCGGCATATTAATTATTCTCAATCTCTGTCGAGGAGTTACAACTAGTTTCTGGTGTTTGTAGCTTACTGGTGGTCGTGCACAACGCTGACCCTCGGGGTGGGCTGTGATGCGACAGGTACGTGGCACGGTGTACCGGTTGCCCGTTTGGTGACTCGGGAACCCTGTACACATCGTTTGGGGCCGTGAGTGACACCCCGGCCAGATCTCCCCATGGATGGAACCCAAATAGGCGATAAACCTGGACGAGATACTTGTGTAGTTAGTCAGGTCGTGGCCGACACCCTCGCTGGGCTTCCGCTTGAAGGTTGCCGAGTACATGTCGAGTAAACGGCGATAAGTGGTGGAAGCGTGTGTGTGAAGAAGTACACCCCTGCAGGGTTACCAATCTATTCGAATAGCCGTTGTTCGCGGTATGGACTACTTGGTTACTCTTACAGTTCATAGACAAGTTGATGGATACTACTAAAAGCCTCAAGACAAGTGTGAGTGCCGTGGATGGCCCTTCCGTAGGATGACGGAAGAGGATCCTCGGTGGTGTATTGTTGTGGTGAGTAGAGGACTCGTGTACGTAGTAATATCTTGCAATCTGTTGAGAGTTGTAGTATAGGTTAGCCAAGAGTCAAAGTTGGCTTTCTGCTATGAACTCCAGTACCCCCTGTTGATAATGTTGCATGTATGATAGGTTCTATTGTAAGACTTGCTGAGTACTTTTGTACTCATGTTTGCTTAATAACTGTTGCAGAGGAGAACCCTGCCCCTTCTGATGGGTTCTACATAGACGTTGACGTCGACGAGTAGCTTGTCACCCAGACGGAGATCTGGAGCTTGTGAAGGGGCTTGTAGATAGTCAGGCTACACCAAGCCTGTTTTATTTTCTAAGTTGTCTGTACTCAGACATGTAGCTTCCGCTTGTGCTTGTATGACTGTATGACTTGAGTGTTGGGTCATGTGACCCCTATCTGTATGGATATGTTATGTATGGCTCTTGGAGCCTTTTAAATAAAGTACTTTGAGTCATAGAGTTCTGTTGTGATGCAATGTTGTATTTGCACATATTGAGCATATTGTGTGTATGATTGAAATGCTTGGTATGTGTGGGATCCGACACCTAGTTGTTTTCCTTTGGTAGCCTATCTTACAGGGAAATGCCTCCTAGTGCTTCCAACGGGCCTTGGTAGCTTGCTACTGCTCGGAACACATAGGCTGGCCGGCATGTGTCCTTCCTCGTTCCTGTGTCTGTCCCTTAGGGGAAATGTCATGCGTTGTTCCTTTAAGTCCATGTAGCTTGCTACGACTTGGGTTCATATGTTGATGACCGACACGTTCGTTGCTGGGTCATGGATGCCTGTCTCTGTAATTTAGTGCCACTTTTGGTTTATAACTAGCCATGTCGGCCCGAGTTCTCTGTCATATGGATGCTAGCGACACTGTCATATACGTGTGCCGAAATGCGCAAACGGTCCCGGGCCAGGTAAGGTGGCACCCGTGGGAATACCGTGCGTGAGGTCGCAAAGTGATATGACATGTTACAGCTAGATCGGTGTGACTTAGGATCGGGGTCCTGACAGGGATAGCATTTTTGTTGCCGTGGATAGGTTCTCGAAGATGGCACACTTTATACCATGTCTTAAAAGCCATGATACTGCTAATGTTGCTGATTTGTTCTTTCGTGAAATTATTTGCTTGCATGGTGTGCCAAATACTATTGTTTCAGATTTTTGTTGGGGACTAAACTGCTTTTTAGTACTACTTGTCACCCCCAAACTGATGGACAAACTGAAGTAGTCAATAGAACTTTGTCTACTATGCTTAGGGCCGTTTTGAAGAATAACAAAAAAATGTGGGAAGAATGCTTGCCTCATATTGAATTTGCTTATAATCGTTCGTTGCATTCTACTACTAAGATGTGCCCTTTTGAAATTGTTTATGGTTTCCTACCTCGTGCACCTATTGATTTGTTGCCTCTTCCATCTTCGGAGAAGGTTAATCTTGATGCTAAACAACGTGCTGAATTTATCTTAAAAATGCACGAGTTAACTAAGGAAAATATTGAGCGCATGGATGCTAAATATAAACTTGTTGGAGATAAGGGTTGTAACGACCAAACCTCGAAGGATTTGAGGCTCTGTGCTTACCGTGCTAGTCCCTAGATCGAACTCGCTAGCACACACAGTATAGATGAATACCAGAATACAAGTGCATCATTTATTACAACGTATGATCCAGAGTATATAAAATAAAACAATCTGCATAGCTCATGGCTAGCTATTATTGAATCACACAGCGGAAAGTAGCAGAAAAATAACGATGAGTCCCATCATAGCCCAACTGGCGATGCTGAGTGCAGACTCGCGACCCTTACGGTACCTTACTCCTTGTCTGAAAATCCTGCAACATGAGACGTTGCAGCCGTATAGGTCAATACATTGAATGTATTGGCAAGTTACACAGGAGAAGTAATAAAGCAGACCTACATGTATATGCATAGAACAACAAAGGAAGGCTTGGGGGTTTATTTTGCTGAAAGCTGATTTTGGCCTCATAACTACCTAATAAATAGTCAATTTTTCATTTAGTTATTTTATTACTACCATTGAATGCACAAGGTTGAGTTGGCAAAATCAACTCCAACCTAGCCATTTATTAAGTTGCCCACAAATATTGTTAAGTGTCACATCTGTCAAGATCATCCAACAACTGCAATGGCATAGTGGCTCAAATTTACCCATAACCGGGGGCACGTCTAATCATGATTAGTTTTATTACTCTGCAGAGTTTTGCACACTTTACCCACTAGACTCAACCCGAAGATTGAGACGAAGCCTTTCAGAAGTAGTCACCTCCACCCCCGGCAGCCGGTACACCTATCCATATCTACATCTGCTAGCATACCTGGGCGAGGATCCCACAACCTACTCAACTAAGCCAGAGCCCATTTAGCTAGTGGTCGCGCATGGAAGCTACTAGTCATTAAGTCTGTCTGATCTTTTTGAGCCTGGGCGGCCGTCCACTTACATTCAGAGGGTATAAACCATGATGTTCTTAAGACCACCCAACAATACCACTTCCGCCCAGAGGTGAGTTAAGTCCTGAATTACTACTCAGTTTGTTAAATATTAATAATCCTCACATAAGCTCAATGTATACAGGATCTAAACCCCGTCTACAAGCATAGCAAAACTATACCTACCACGATTTGCAAAGACGGGAGATTGCTCAACAATATAACTCAAATTATAACAATCCTATAATGCATAAATTTATAGTGTGGCATAACCTACAATGCATAGGAAAAACAATAGGTAAAGGATGATCAACATGTAACTTGCCTTGGTTCTGGTTCAAAAAGTCACACTCCTGACAATAGCTCGCGTCGCACTCCGGACAATCTACACGTTTCACACAGTTCAACAAATCAATCACCGAAACTCCAAAGAAACCAAAATAAAGCCAACAGCAAGAAAATCATTTTAAAATTCAACAACAGCAGCAAAACAACATGCACACATAACCTATATTGCACTACGGTTAAAATGCAAAAAGAATCACTCGATTCCGATAAACGGTTTAAAAGATACGGCCTCCGGAAGTTTTAATTCAAATTCAAACGAATTCAAATTTGAACAGCGCAAACATGTGCAAAATTGGTACTGTGATGAAGAGGTGATTTTTTGTGAGTGCACAGGAAAAAGAATCACCTAAAAAGGATTTACAGAAAAAGAGATATGGCTATTTGAATTTTTGTTGAAAATCTGAAAAAAAAACAAAAGGTGCAACAGAGAACTCCTGGCGCTGTAGCAACTCCTATGCGCGTCCTGTAGCGAACTGCCACGTGGCAATTGCTGATTGGTTCGAGGCGCGTGGCTCACCAAACGACAAAAGGAGCGGTGGCGACGATCGGGCGGCGACGGCGGGGCTCCTTCGTTGGGTTTCCGGTGAGGGAGAAGTGACGGGCGAGTGCGGCGTGGAGTGGCGGAGGTCGTGGTGGTGTCGGTCGGCGGCGAGGTGCCCTGTAACGGCGGCGGTGAGCTCGCGAACGGCGGCTTGCTCCGGCGACGATGACGAGCTCGTCCCCGTCGGTCTGTTGCGTCTCCGGCGATACAAAGATGTCAGAGAGGTGCGGCGGTGAGTGGAGGATCGAACGGTACAAGCGGGGCGGCGTCAGAAGTCCTTACGTCGGCGAAAACCTCCGGCGAACGGCGGCGGTCGGCGAACTCCGCGGCGTGATCCACTTTGCGAGAGCGCGTGCGTGCGGCTGCGGAAGAGCTCGGGAAGGGTCTGTGGCGTGTGCCCTAGGGCTTAGCTCGCGTGCGGCGTCTCCAGAAAGCACGGGATCAACTAGGGCGTCGGTCGAGTCGGGTTCGGCCACGGCGTGCGCGCGGCGCGCGTGCGTCCGGCTCGGGGTGGAAGGGGAACAGGGGAGGGGCAGGTCCCGCTGGTCAGCGGCTCGGAGCGGTGGGTCGGGTGCGGGTCGCTGCGGGCGCGGTGCGGTGGCATACCGCTTCGCGGGGGAAGTGGGCTGGGCCGCTGCGGTGCGCTGCTGGGCCGCGGGGTGCACTGCGCTGCGTTGCGTTGCTGCCTATTGTTTTTTTTATATTGAAACTACAGCAGCAGAAACAGAAATAATTAAAATAAACTGGACTATATAAATTCTAAATAAAAATACTTAGGCACACAGTAAAAATAGCTCTAAAATTATAAACTACAGGAACACTAGTTCCAATACTAATGCAATTTTGTAAAATGATTTTGATGCATTCGGCCACTAAAACAGCAAATAAAACTCAAAAATAAATGCTTTTGAGCAAATGAAAAATGCCAGAACATAATGGATGGACTGGTAACAATATTCTGCACATTATGAACATTTTTAAAACAGGGGAGAAGTCATGTTATCTCCACTCCAATAAATTGCCTTTAGTTGCATAATGAAAAGAATATTGTAGAAAGACAAATAATGCAATAAAAATATGATATGCAAGTGAATGATCTATTAACATCCAAATTAGGAAAATTGGGATGTTACAAGGGTAGAAAACGTGTTGTCTTTGCACCTGGAGATCTTGTTTGGTTACATTTGCGTAAGGATAGGTTTCCTAATTTGCGCAAGTCAAAGCTAATGCCACGTGCTGATGGTCCTTTCAAGGTGTTAGAGAAAATAAATGATAATGCGTATAAATTTGAGTTGCTTGCAGATTTTGGGGTTAGTCCCACATTTAGCATTGCAGATTTGAAGCCATACTTGGGTGAGGAAGATGAGCTTCCGTCGAGGACGACTTCAATTCAAGAAGGGGAGGATGATGAGGACATCACTAACAAGGTTACACCCACAGCCCCAACAGACACATATACATGACAAATTACTAGAGCTCGCGCATGCCAATTAAATTACTAGGTACTTTTGTTTCTTGGTAATGATTCTAATGTTCATGAGAATATGATGCTGCCTAAATTGGATACATTTGTCTTGCTTACAAATGAAGGCCTAGCTTGGACAAGAAGGATGAACATTGGAGCAAGATCAAGCATGGAGATGATGACATGCGCAAGGGGGACAAGAACACAGTTACAAGTGATGATTTCAGGACTTTGAAGCCACCATAATGAGTGCGTGAAGCCTTGGACGAAATATACAAGATACTACTTCATAAATTTCGTCCAGAGGCTATTATAGGTGTTGCATCACCTTATTATTGGGCCAGGCCCATGTAATTTCGAAATACTTGAGTATAGGCTGTTTTTAGAGTCCGTATGTGTGGGGAAACAAGAGTTAGGGTTGGTTTCGGACCCCTCCTCCAAGGGCCATGAAATTCCCCCCTCTTCCCCCATATATACAGCCCTTAGGGCGTCGTTAGACTTTGGGTTTTGTTTAGATTAAAGTTCGGCATAGTTGCAACTTCGCGTACTTCGTTTGTGTTCAACGACCAGACAAAGACGTCATAGAACCCACCTTGATCAATAAAGCTTTCCTCTTATATTTTCCATATCCAGATTGCAATCTTAGTTTCTTGCTTGTTCTTCGTTTGCTTGCTGGAAATAGACCCTCGTGGTCAGGTTGATCGTGCTCCGGTGTGGCCAATAACCTCTCGGAGTTGGTTTAGCGATTGCTAAGGCGCGACATCCTCGCACGTTCATAGTCGGATCGTCAAAGTCGACTCCACCGAAAACGATATCCACCATCTCATTGAAAGACGGGACACCTTTGCCTCTATCAATTACCAAGAAACGAAAGTACCTGGTAATTTAATTGGCATGCGCGAGCTCTAGTAATTGGTCCTGTATATGTGTCAGTTGGGGCTGTGGGTGTAACCTTGTTAGTGATGTCCTCATCATCCTCCCCTTCTTGAATTGAAGTCGTCCTCGACGGAAGCTCATCTTCCTCATCCAAGTAAGGCTTCAAATCTGCAATGTTAAATGTGGGACTAACCCCAAAATCTGCAGGAAACTCAAGTTTATATGCATTATCATTTATTTTCTCTAACAGCTTGAACGGACCATTAGCACGCGGCATTAGCTTTGACTTGCGCAAATTATTAAACCTATCCTTACGCAAATGTAACCAAACAAGATTTCCAGGTGCAAAGACAACATGTTTTCTACCCTTATCTCCAACAAGTTTTTATTTAGCATTCATGCGCTCAATATTTTCCTTAGTTAACTCATGCATTTTTAAGATCAATTCAGCACGTTGTTTAGCATCAAAATTAACCTTCTCCGAAGATGGAAGAGGCAAAAAATCAATAGGTGCACGAGGTAGGAAACCAGAGACAATTTCAAAAGGGCACATCTTAGTAGTAGAATGCAACGAATGATTATAACAAAATTTCTTCGAAGATGGAAGAGGCAACAAATCAATAGGTGCACGAGGTAGGAAACCATAGACAATTTCAAAAGGGCACATCTTAGTAGTAGAATGCAACGAACGATTATAAGCAAATTCAATATGAGGCAAGCATTCTTCCCACATTTTCTTGTTATTCTTCAAAACAGCCCTAAGCATAGTAGACAAAGTTCTATTGACTACTTCAGTTTGTCCATCAGTTTGGGGGTGACAAGTAGTACTAAAAAGCAGTTTAGTCCCCAACTTAGACCATAAACATCTCCAAAAGTGGCTAAGAAAATAGTATCACGATGTGAAACAATAGTATTTGGCACACCATGCAAGCGAATAATTTCACGAAAGAACAAATCATCAACATTAGCAGCATCATCACTTTTATGACATGGTATAAAGTGTGCCATCTTCGAGAACCTATCCACGACAACAAATATGCTATTCCTCCCCTTCTTTGTTCGAGGTAAACCCAAAACAAAGTCCATATATATATCTTCCCAAGGAACACTAGGGACAACTTTTTGACATGTGGTGCAGCGAGCAACAAAACGCTCAACATACCGTCTCATCTTTAGCCAAAAGAAATGTGTAGCAAGTACGTCCTCTCATGCGGAGTATCCCAAGGTCATCCCCATGGACCTACCATCGTCTCACCAAGTACAAAGTGGACCCATGACACGCGCTCGAGCGCGAGCTCTCGAGACCGAGGTGACTTCACACGAGACATGGCTGCTACCATCATCCGAAACTCTATGCATACTCAGGAACCTCGGGAGCAACCATGGAGAAGCCAAGGTGTTGTAGGGTGAAACCCTAGGGGGGTCTTTTCACACTTGGAGGGGAAAAAGAGGATGAACACACAAGAACACAAGACACAAATCTCTCAAACAAACCCAATATCACATGTACTAGAGTAGCATACAAGAGATCCACAAGATTACAAGATCAATCCAAGGAAACAAGCACAAAGGTAAAGTTCTTCCCACTCCTAGAGGAGGTGAGGTCTTGATGATCTTCTCCCTTGGGAGGTCTTGCAATCCACAAGGATTCTTCTCCAAGAGGAGGTCTTGATCTCCTAGAGGAGGGGATACAAGGAGCAAAGCTCTCAAGGTCTCTCAAAATACTTTGCTAACCCCACAAATGAGCTAGGGAATGAGTTTATATAGTCTAGGGACGAAACTAGGGGAAAAGAGGTCCAAAAGACTAAAAAGTCCTTAAGAAAATGCAGCCACGGGAAAGGGTCCGGGCACCCAGACCGGTTAGGGGGAGCCGGGCGGGAAGGACCGGGCACCCGAGGTCCAGAGCCCGGGCACCCGGGTGGCAGCTGGCGGTCGGGGCGCTCTGGTCCGGGCACCCGGGGCCTTGGGGGCCGGGCACCCGGGGCCGGCTGGGACGCCGCCCAGGCAGGGGCCGGGCACCCGGGCCCTAGCTGGCCGCGCACCCAGGGTGTCCAGGGGGGATCAGCCCTTCTTGTTTTCGGGTCCGGGCACTCGGGGCTCTTTCGTCCGGGCACCCGGGGTGTCCAGGGACTCCACTTCTTCCATCTCCTTGACTCCTTCTTCGTACTCTTGTTCCATGGATGCTTGGACCTCCGTCTTCTCCTTCCCACAATCATCCTCGATGTACCTAAGAATGCATAGCGTATCTCTTTGAGGTAGAATCCCGTTCTCATGTGAAACCGAACGAAACTCGGAGAGGAAGGAAGTCACCTCGTTCTCGATGTTGCGTGCATGTGCTCTTGTCATTGGTCCTCTTGGTGCTTGCGGTGGTGATGGAGTGTCGGTACAGGTAGTCGAGGGATGCTCCGCATCATCTCCCCCCTTGGGGGAGATCCGTCCACGGATCGTGCTCTTCATCACCATGGTATTTGGCCAAGTCTTTCACGTTGAAGATGTCGCTTATGTTGTACTTGTCACGTGGGATGTCGACCTTGTATGCGTTGTCGTTGTAGCGTGCTAGCACCTTGAATGGTCCGTCGACTCGTGGAAGAAGCTTGGATTTCCGTTCCTTGGGGAAGCGGTCTTTGCGAAGGTGTAGCCACACGAGATCACCCGGATGGAACACCATTGGTGCCTTGTTGGTGTTGAGCTTGGTGGCGAGGCGTTGGACTTGACGCTCGATCGTGGAACGTGTTTCTTCATGCATCTTCTGGAGGTAGGTTGCTCGTGCACTTGCGTCCATGTCGGCTCTTTCTTGAAGTGGGAGAGGAAGGATGTCCAACAGTGACAATGGGTTGAAGCCATAGACAACCTCGAAGGGGGACTTGCCGGTAGTAGAGTTTCTTGCATGGTTGTAGGTGTACTCGTCGATGGGTACACACTCCTCCCACTCCTTGATGTTCTTCTTGATCAACACGCGTAGCAGAGTTGCAAGCGTTCGGTTGGTGACTTCGGTTTGGCCATCGGTTTGAGGGTGGTATGCCGTGGAGAAGAGTAGCTTGATTCCGAGCTTGGTGCATATAGTCTTCCAAAAGTAGCTCAAGAACTTGACGTCACGGTCCGAGGCAATCGTCTTGGGCACTCCATGTAGGCGCATGATTTCCCTACAAAAGAGATTCGCAATATGTGAAGCATCATCTATCTTGTCACAAGGAATGAAATGGTCCATCTTGGAAAATCTATCCACAACAACAAATACGGAATCCTTTCCATTTTGAGTTCTAGGCAATCTGATGTAGAGTGGAACTGTAATGCCCAGTATGAGATTATACCTCCTACGTGTCGAGGCACGACTTAAAGGTATAAGCTCATACTAGAATGATCTCAAGTATGGTATCTTTGCACGACTCATGTAAAATAGGGATGAAATTGCAAAAAGAGTAGTTGGCTTACACTTGCCACGTCACACAATACATTACATAAGCAATCATCATCCAAATAACATCACAGTCCGACTACAGACGAAGATCCAAATGAAAGATACCAAATAAATAAAGCCACAAGGTCCGAATCGCCCCTAGTAGAAGCCACTACTGATCCTCTGGGTAAGACACGTAGTATCGCCCACGTTCATCGTCGAACTCACAGTACAGCTCGGTGCCGTCACCTGTGTAGTTCACCATAGTACCTGCATCTGGTGTTGTGTAGAATCTGTGAGCCATAGAGGACTCATCAATCCTGTTCCCGGGTAGCAAAACTATCTAAGCCTTGGGTGTGGAACAAGGCTGAAGAATAAAGGTTGCAGCTGCACTAGCACTAGCTTACGTGTTTAGAGTGAGAAGAGAAGTGCCACAAGAGTCAAAGTGATCACGAAGTGATCCTATCTAAGCACATCAATCATAACCCCACCGTGTTCACTTCCCGAACCCCTTCAGAAAATGACCGTCACGGTTACTCACGCTGGTAGTGTATTCTGAACATGGTGTCAAGTTTTCTACAACCTGATATTAACAAATTCCCATCTGCCACATAACCGCGGGCACGACTTTCGAAAGTTCAAAACCCTGCAGGGGTGTCCCAACTTAGCCCATCACAAGCTCACGATCCGCGGAGTCGCAACTCCAAGGTGGGAAGGCCCGAGTATTGTCGGAATCCCGTGCTCAAGATATTCCGACATAGGTAAAACTAATCCAGCAAGACCTCCCGGCGTGCCGACACCCTGACAGTAGCCGCGCATATCTAGTCTCAGGCCACGACTGGATGAGCACAACGTACAGATACCGAAGACCCCAGCAAGCCGGGTGGCACCGCAAGTGGCTCTAGTTTGGACCAACACTCAAGTCGAGCACTGGCCCAGGGGGTTGATTAATAAATCCTCGGGTTAATTACTCCCTCGGCAAGTTTTAGTTGTTTAGGCAAATGTAAAACCAATGTCGGGCCTCGCTGGAAAAGCTTTAGCGCTAAGCGGGTTATCGAGGGGGTCCCATAACCCCAACCGTGTTAGGAACGCATAATCAAGGAACATAACACCGGTTTAAACGGTTCCTAGGGTGGCATGAGTGGAACAAAACACCAAGCGAGAGGCTCAGCCTTCCACCCATTACCAATACATAGATGATTTAGTTTAACAGATTATATAGTGTGATATCCCAACAATAACTTCAACATGAAGCAAGAATCTTCAAATTTTCTCCTGCAACTAACAATGCTATCAGAGGGGCTGAGCGAAGCTTACGTAGCCAAACAAAGGTTTGCTAGGTTGGGTGGTTAGAGAGATTCATGGCTACAATAGGAGGCTGACAAACAAACATGGGCATCGAGGTAATAAGCTAAAGAGCGAGACATCTAGCAATATGCAAATATAGTAATGATATCTGGGTCAGGTCATCTTGCCTGTCGAGTCGTCGATGGGATCGTAATACGGCTCCTCATACTCAACCTCGGTAGTAACCTCGTTCTCGGTCTCGGCTCCCGGCTCTACTCAACACAAGAATACAACATGGTACAACATCAAACACGGTGCAATGCACAATCAACATGATGCAAGACAAGTCTATATGTTTTTTTCATGGCAAGGGATGAAGCACACAAGAACAACACAAAACAACAAGTTTAAACAAGGCCGGAATCAACATATAGCGAATCCGGTAAGTCCTCATATGCATGTTTTGAAATTGGTCCAGATATGAACAAACCTTAAGTTAAAGTTGTCAAACAGAAATTTAACATGCACCATGATGATCTACACGAAATTCTAGTCGAGTTTCATATAAAGTTTGTTTAATTCGGAGCTACGGTCTAGAAGATATGAGCAAAACAAGACAAACAAGGCAACGGTGCAAGATGCATCCAAACATCAAGCAAACACATCCCAAACATGTAAACAACATGATATTATGATTATACATGAAAAATCACACAAGTTTCATATCGGGCACGCTCAAAACGGAGCAACGGTTCAACACACACACACACACAAAACAAGATACAATGCAAAGCTGAAGTTAACAGCCGCATAGCAACTTTGGAGCAAAAGATATATATGCTACAGCACCCAAACATGATGACAAAAAGCATGGACTTGAAGTAGACATATCCTACAGCAAATAACTCCATTGGAGCAACTCCATAGGAGGCATGGATCAATAGCTACAAGCTACACCAAATTGATCATGATGATAAAAACCTGACATTTACAATTTATAGCAACTTGAGAGCAAGAAATAAATAAGCTACAACAAGCCATATGTGCAAGTGAGGGCATGGATGGATAGACAAAAACATGGACAACAAGAAATGACCATTGGCCACTCCAAAACAAGCATGGATTTGAGTGGGGCATCAACCAAACATAGCAACAAAATAACAAGTAACAACAGTTTATAACAAGTAGCACTCTTGTCACGAAGATTAGGACATGTAGATGATCTCAAACAAGCACGCCACAATGGAACAAAATGTGGAGCACATCACCACGATCATTTTGATATATCATATGCACAAAACGGATCTACGAGCACAAAGTTACAGCCATGCAAAGGAGGCAACAAAATATTGCAGATCTGGGACTTAGTGGTTTTTTATATCTCCAAAAGTCAAACGTGGATGGATCCGTGCGGGATGGAGGGATCCGGGCTGTGGGGCGTGCGTTTGGTTCCCGGGACGGGTGGATCTCGTCCCGCTTCCCAGATCTGGACGGGGAAGAGACGGCTGCGGCGGCGGCGGCGGCGGCTCGTCGGAGAAGGGGCGGTCGGCGGCCGGAGGAGCTGGCGGTGGCGGCGTGGCAGCTCGCCGGCCAGGCGGAGGCGCCCGGCGGCTGCCCGCGGGATGCCCGGCGGCGGAGGCGGCTGCCAGCGACGAAGTGGCGGCGGGCGGTGAACGTCGGCGGAGGAGGCGAGGTCGCGGCGGGGCGAGCTCGCCGGCGACGGGCGGAGCTACCGGCGGCGGGGAAGACGGCACGCGGCGGCCGGGGCGGATCGCCCGGGAGGCGGGCGGCGGAGGGCCGGGATCGGGCCTTACGGGCCCGCGGCGGCGGCGCTTCGGTTGGCCGGGCGCGTCCGGCGGACGTGTCCGGCGTCGTCCGGACGTGTCCGGTGGCCGGAGGAGCTGCGGGGCGCGGGGAAAAATGGAAAAAAAAGGAAGGACTAGGGTTTCGCCCGAAAATGGAGGGGTGTGGACGTTTTTATAGGCATAGGGAGCTAGGAGACTCCAAATGGGGTGCGGTTTTCGCCCACACGATCACGATCCGACGATCGAGATGATGGGAGTGGTTGTGCTAGGTTTGTGGGCTGTGTGGAGGAGGTTCTTGGGCCTTAAAGAAGAGGCACTTTTAGCCCACTAGGTTAACCGTTGGAGTACCAAACGAACTCCAAACGCGACAAAACTTGACAGGCGGCCTACACGTACCAAAACAACATCGCACGACAAGTCTCACCTCATTCCGGAAACATTACACGACCACACATGAAAGAAGGACTCACGGATGCCACAGGCACGTGTGTGAGTGTCGGAACTCGAAACGGACAACTGGAAGAGGCGAGTGGGACCGGGTGCAAGTGACAACACAAATGCAATGCAATGCACATGACAACATGACATGGATGAAATGCACACACGCACACGACAAAACGAAGAAACCCGAAATGAAAGAAGAGCGCGAAATGGAATTGATGAAGTCAAAGTTCATATATTGCCACAATTGGAAAGTGTTACATCTGGGGCATTACAGGAACCCTACGTGGTCGATCTTTCACGAAAAGGAGGGATCCCGAGGAAGAACACGAGAGGCACGAGGAAAAACACAAGAAAGACAAGGAGAAAACACTCAAATCAACAAGTTTAGGTCACACAAATGGTAGATCCGGGTACACAAAGTGCAATACATGATACACGATCAACTAAGGACGATACAAGTGGCAGTAGTCATCTCCGTGAGGAGGTCTTGATGTTCTTCTCCGTAAAGGAGGTCTTGAATCTGGTGGATCTTCTCCGAAGAGGCAGCAGTCTCGTAGGAGAGCAACCACTAAGGTTTTTGGATGAGCTAACACAAAGCTCCCCCTAGAAAGTATGGGTGGAGTGACATATATAGGCTAGGAGGGGCGAAGGGGTACATGGGCCTCGGCCCAAAGTCATGCACGCATGCACTATCCGGATGATCCGGATGTTGTTCCGTATGATCCGGGCTTCGGGGGTTCGGATGATCCGGGGCGGCGTCCGGATGATCCGGATGTGTCGTCCCTGTAGCAGGGAGACCGGATGTCCGGGTCCTAGTCCGGTCGTCCGGGTGTGGCCGGATGATCCGGGCTGGGGTCCGGATGACCCGGCTTCATCGTGGAGCTCTCGGGTGTCCACGGACACATTATCCGGATCGTCCGGACGTTGGTCCGGATCATCCGGGCTCTGTTTGGATCGTCCGGGTCTTCGTCCGGATCATCCGGGCTATCTGAGTCTTGGCTGTTTTCTCCTCCTTCTTCCTTCTTCGATCCCTCTTGTCCATTGGCTTCTCCATGGTTGCTCCCGAGGTGCCTGAGTATGCATAGAGTTTTGGTTGAGGGTAGCAGGCATGTCTCGTGTGAATTGAAACAACGTAGAGAGAGGAGTGAAGTCACCTCGGTCTCAAGAGCTCGTGCTCGAGCGCGTGTCATGGGTCCACTTGGCACTTGGTGAGACGATGGTAGGTCCATGGGGATGACCTTGGGATGCTCCGCATCATCTCCCCTCCCTTGGGAAAGATCTGACCTCGGATCGAAATGTTCATCACCATGGAAAGTGGAGAGATCCTTGACGTTGAATACATCGCTCATGTTGTACTTCTCGCGTGGAATGTCGATCTTGTAGGCATTGTCGTTGTAGCGTGCTAGCACCCTGAAGGGTCCGTCGGCCCGAGGTAGTAGTTTGGACTTGCGCTCGTTGGGGGAACGGTCCTTGCGCAGATGTAGCCATACGAGATCTCCCGGTTGGAACACCATTGGTTTCTTGTTGGCGTTGAGCTTGGACTCTAGTCGATGTACTTGCCGCTCGATCGTTACCCTTGTATCTTCATGCACCCTCTTGAGATAGCTTGCTCGAGCACTTGCGTCCAAGTTGATGCGTTCTTGTAGAGGTAGAGGTAGGATGTCCAATGGGGACAACGGGTTGAAGCCGTAGACGACCTCGAAAGGGGACTTACCGATAGTCGAATGTCTTGCACGGTTGTATGCGTACTCGGCGATGGGCAAGCGTTGCTCCCATTCCTTGATGTTCTTCTTGATCAACACGCGAAGAAGCGTCGAAAGTGTGCGGTTCGTCACCTCCGTTTGGCCGTCGGTTTGTGGATGATATGCCGAAAAGAAGAGGAGCTTGATGCCGAGTTTGGCGCATAGAGTCTTCCAAAAGTAGCTCAAGAACTTGACGTCCCGGTCCGACACGATTGTCTTGGGCACTCCATGTAGACGAATGATTTCCCTCCAAAAGAGATTTGCCACATGTGAAGCATCGTCGATCTTGTTACAAGGAATGAAATGAGCCATTTTAGAGAATCTATCCACGAGAACAAACACGAAATCTTTTCCATTCTGAGTCATAGGCAATCCAAGTATAAAGTCCATGCTTATGTCTTCCCATGGATGGTATGGAATAGGAAGTGGCATGTAAAGTCCATGAGATTGAGCTTTTGACTTAGCTTTGCGATATGTAGAGCATCGGTTGGTGAGGTGTGAGACGTCACGTAGCATCTTGGGCCAAAAGTAGTTCTTGGAGAGCGTAGCTAATGTCTTGTCGCGACCAAAGTGTTCCATGAGTCCTCCTCCATGAGATTCCTGCAAAAGGAGCAAACGAAGCGAAGACTCGGGAATGCAAAGTTTGTTAGCTCTCATAAGATATCCATCCTTGATGTAGTAATGTTCCCAAGAAGTGTGAGTCAAACACTTAGCATAACGATTTGCAAAGAAAGGATCATGCTCATATAAGTCTTTAATGTGCTCAAAGCCAATAACATTCAACTCAAGTTTCGTGACAAGCATGCATTTGCGGGAAAGTGCATCCGCCACAACGTTTTCTTTTCCTTTGATGTACTTGATGACATAGGGAAAAGACTCTATGAACTCACTCCATTTAGCATGACGCTTGTTCAACTTAGTTTGACCCTTGAGATACTTGAGCGTCTCATGGTCCGTATGAAGAATGAATTCATGAGGTCTAAGGTAATGTTCCCAAACACGCAAAACTCTCACCAAGGCATAGAGCTCTTTATCACAAATGGGGTAGATAAGTTGTGCTCCGGATAACTTCTCGCTAAAGTACACAGTTGGGCGCTTTTCTTGCATTAGCACGCCACCTATGCCGGTACCACCAGCGTCACAACGAATCTCAAAAGGTTTATCAAAGTTTGGTAGGGCAAGAAGTGGTGCGTGTGTGAGCATGTCTTTGAGCTGATTGAACGTGGTGTCTTGCGAAGGACCCAAAAAAGGGTGCGTTCTTCTTGCTCAAGGCGTGTGGAGGCATAGCGATTGTGCTAAAGTCCTTCACAAAACGTCGATAGAAACCGGCTAAACCAAGAAAGCTACGCACTTGTTGGAGATTCGTTGGTTGAGGCCAAGTTTTAATTGCTTCAATTTTAGTTTCATCAACGTGAACACCTTGGGAAGAAATGATAAATCCTAAGAAAACATCCTTGTCAACGCCAAAAGTGCATTTTTTCCATGTTAGCATATAAGCGCTCTTTCCGAAGGGTTTGCAAAACCATACGGATGTGTGTCACATGGTCCTCAAGCGACTTGCTATAAACGAGGATGTCATCAAAATAAACCATGACAAAGACGCCTATGTAGGGTCGTAGAACAAAAAACATGAGACGCATAAATGAACCAGGCGCTTCTGATAAACCCATTGGCATGACAAGCCACTCATATAACCCAAACCTGGTTTTGAAAGCCGTTTTCCACTCATCACCGTCTTGAATGCAAATTTGGTAGTAACCACTTTTAAGATTAAATTTCGAAAAGATGGTGGCACCACATAATTCATCAAACATGTCATCTAAGCGTGGGATAGGGTGACAGTATCTAACGGTGATAGCATTTATCGGACGACAATCGGAGCACATGCGAAAACTTCCATCTTTCTTAGGCACGAGAATAACCGAAATGGCATAAGGGCTCAAGCTTTCACGTACATGACCTTTGTCGATGAGTTGTTGTACTTGCCGATGTATCTCATTGGTTTCATCGGGGTTGACGCGGTAAGGAGGCTTGTTCGGAAGTGGTGCGCCGGGTATGAGGTCGATGCGGTGTTCAATTCCGCGAAGTGGAGGTAGACCTGGAGGTAGCTCATCGGGGAAGACGTCCGAGAATTCCTGCAACAATTGAGACAACACTAAAGGTGGAGGTGGTGAAGTGTTAGTAGGTTTGGCTTCCCCTTTGCATAAAAGCACAAGGTGAAAGACACTCGAGGGGTTCTCACACACGTCTCTCATCTCACTTTTGGTGGCGAATAGCATTAGTTGTTTCTTGTCACTCATCATGTATTCGCTCATATTTGGCTTGTGGCTCTCACTCTCCTTTTGGTGGCTCACTCTCTCACCACTCTCTCCACTATGGTTGGTAGGGATGTGTTTGTCAGTGGCTACTTGACTTGGTGACATTGGGCGTAGCACAAACTCTTCACCCTTCATCTTGAAGCTATAATGGTTGGTCCGTCCGTTGTGTGTGACTCCACGATCGTATTGCCATGGTCGTCCAAGGAGAAGGTGGCACACGGACATAGGGACCACATCACACTCAAGTGTGTCCTCGTAGGCGCCTATCTTGAAGGAAACATGCATGGTATGCTCGACTCAAAGAGTTCCGGTGTCACTAAGCCATTGGACCTTGTAGGGATGAGGGTGCTTCGATTTCACCAAGTTTAGCTTGTTGCATAGCTCTTCGCTTGCCAAGTTATGACAACTTCCTCCATCGATGATAACCTTGATGGAGCGTCCATTGATGCCCGCCTTGGTATGGAAAATGTGACGTTGGTCGTCATCTTGTTGGTGTTGGAGTGTCAAGACCTTGGAGACAACGAGATTGGGACTCGAGTCATTGTCGCAAAACACTTGATGGTCTTCATCTTCATTCTCTTGGCGATGCATAGCTACATGTTCGAGGGCTTCCACCTCATCGTTGCTCCTGGAGTCATAAGAACCGTCATCATTGATGATCATGGTACGAACGGTCTTGCACTCAAATGACTTGTGGCCTCGCCCTTGGCATTTGAAACACTTGATGGAACTTGTCTTTGAGTTGTCCTCAGTTGGAGTTGTAGATGATGAAGCTCTTGGCTTGAAGTTTCTTGAAGAGGGTGGCCGACTTAATGAATTTGCATTCTTGTAGCTTGACTTTTCAGCAAAGGTTGTAGATGGCTTGGTTGAGGTAGGAGGGGCCAAAGTCGTTGAAGCTTGGTTGTAGGAGCCGAAGTTCTTGGAGGTGAACTTGGAGTACTTGTAGTCCTCTTGAACTTGTCGCTCCGCTTTGGTGGCTTGGTGTACTAGCTCGAGGAGATTGGTGTATGGTTGAAAGTACGCAATCTTCTTGATAGGATAGTTGAGTCCATTCAAGAATCTCGCCATCGTTTGTTTTTCATCTTCCGTGATGTTTGCTCATATCATGGCAATCTCCATTTCCTTGTGGTACTCTTCAACGGACTTGGCACCTTGCTTGAGGAGTTGTAGCTTCTTGAACAAGTCTCGATTGTATGTGTTGGCACGAAGCGTGCACGGATGACTTCCTTCATTTGAGCCCAAGTAGTGATAGGAGGTTCGCCTTTTGCTTCTCTTCTCTCAATGATTTGCTCCCACCAAATGAGCACATAGTCTTGGAACTCAAGGGAGGACATTGCAATTTTCTTTTATTCGTCAAAGTTATGTAGGCGGAAGATCTTGTCGACCTTCAATGCCCATGAGAGGTAGTTTTCGGGATCAATGCTTTCGGAAAACTTTGGCATGGTGAAATTAAGCTTGCCAGAGCGATGTTCTTCATTGTTTGCTTGTCTATTGGGAGGGCGTTCTTGATTTGGACGGTTGTCAATCTCATGTTGCTCTTGGCGGAGTTGATGTTCATTGTCATGGTGTACTTGCCGAGCTTGTGGTTCTTGTTGAGGTTGTTGCTCTTGTCGCGCTTGAGGAGGAACTTCTTGTTGCATACGTGCTTGGTGGCGCCTCTCTTGCATCTCATCGCGAAGGAAGTTGAAAGTGCAACTAATCCCCGGGTGGTTTTGGTAATTAATAACAACATATATATCATTGAACTAATAGTTACTTGAGAATCATTTCAGAGAAGTTCAGTGATACGGGTATGGAAATGTCTGAAGAAGTGGACCCCTCAAAATGCTAAGACAAGCATTGGCAAAAGCTCAAGACTCCATTTTTGGTTTAGTGATCCAAGATCACATTGAGTCCATAGGAAAAGCCAATACTATTAAAAGGGGATGAGGTTGTGTTGATGATCTGGTTGCTCAAGTGCTTAGTGATTTAGCTCCTCCAACTATCAGCAACTTTCACTACTAAACACACTCATAAGTAATCTCGGACAAACCGATTCTTCCAACTCAGTCCCACCGAGATGAACCACCTCAGCTATTTTCCAAACCCTAGAAATTTCGGTCAATCCGATTTTGAGTTCGGTCTCACCGAAACTGGACTGCCAACCTTCTGTAACCGTTTGTCATCATTTCGGAATATCCGAGTTGTTGATTTCGGTCCCACCGATTCTGGCAAGTTCCTACCTTTGACTCATATCGGACACACCGAGATGGTATTTTCGGTCCCACCGAAAACCCCAACGTTCACTATATTTGAACTTTCGGTCTGACCGAGTTTTCACTTCGGTCTCACCGAGATTGCTCAATTATGTGTGTAACGGTTGGATTTTGTGTGGAGGCTATATATACCCCTCCACCCCCTCTTCATTCGAGAGGAGAGCCATCAGAAAGTACTACCACTTCTACCTTACACTTTCTGAGAAGAGAACCACCTACCCTTGTGTTGAGATCAAGTTATTCCATTCCTACCATATGAAACTTGATTTCTAGCCTTCCCAAGTTGCTTTCCACTCAATCCTTTCTTCCACCACAGCCATATCAGTGAGGAGAGTTGAGTGTTGGGGAGATTATCATTTGAAGCACAAGAGCAAGGAGTTCATCATCATCAACAACATCTATTACCTTTTGGAGGGTGGTGCCTCCTAGATTGGTTAGGTGTCGCTTGGGAGCCTCCGTCTTCGAGATGTGGAGTTGAACCAAGAAGTTTGTAAGGGCAAGGAGATCGCCTACTTCGTGAAGATCTACCCCGAGTAAGGCTAGTCCTCCGTGGGCGTAGGCCATGATGGAATAGACAAGGTTGCTTCTTCGTGGACCCTTCGTGGGTGGAGCCCTCCGTGGACTCGCGCAGCCATTACCCTCCGTGGGTTGAAGTCTCCATCAACGTGGATGTACGATAGCACCACCTATCGGAACCACGAGAAAAATCTCCGCGTCTCCAAATTGCGTTTGATCTTCTCCACCTCTCTTTACTACATGTGCAATTTACTTTCCGCTGCTTATACTCTAGAATTGCATGTGTAGGGTGATACTTGTCTTGATCATAATTGTGAAACTGCCAAAAACTGTTCATGATCAAAAGGCAGAATTTTTATATTTACAAGTAGTCTAATCACCCCCCCTCTAGACATACTTTCGATCCTACAAGTGGTATCAGAGCTTTGGTCTCCATTGTTTTGGTTTCCATTGCATTGGACTCCATAAGCTTGGTTTCACAACCTAGGAGAGTATGGCGTCTAGTGAGGGTAATTATCGTAGAGGTCCTTACTTTGATGGTACAAATTTTGCTAGTTGGAGGCATAAAATGAAAATGCATATTCTTGGTCATAACCCAGCCGCATGGGGCATTATTTGTGTTGGTATGCAAGGTGAATTCTTCGAGGAAGGAAAAGTTCCGGATCGCGAAGCTACACCGGAAGAGTTGCGGATGTTGCAAAACAATGCTCAAGCTTGTGACATTCTCTTCAATGCTTTGTGTCCCGAGGAGTTCAACAAAATCAGCCGTCTTGAGAATGCTAAAGAGATTTGGGATACTTTGGTTGAAATGCACGAAGGTACTGAATCTGTGAAGGAATCAAAGCTAGATATTCTTCAAGGTCAACTTGACAAGTTCAAGATGAAGGATGGTGAAGGAGTCGCTGAAATGTACTCTAGGCTTGCTCTCATCACAAATGAGATTGCCGGCTTAGGAAGCGAAGAAATGACCGACCGATTCATCATTAAGAAGATTCTCAGAGCTTTGGATGGAAAATATGACACCGTGTGCACTTTGATCCAAATGATGCCAAACTACAAGACTCTCAAACCAACTGAAGTCATTGGAAGAATTGTTGCTCATGAGATGACACTTAAGGATAAGGAAGAGCTTCACAACAAGTCAAGTGGTGCTTACAAAGCTACAAGTGATGCTCCCACCACCTCAAGTGACAAGTTAATTTCCAATGAAGAGATAAGCCTAATGGTTAAGAACTTCAACAAGTTCTACAAGAATAGAGGCAAAGAAAGAAGCTCAAAGTCTAGATCATATGATGAAAAGAGATCTTCTAGCCGTGATCGAAACTGCTACAATTGTGGAAGACCCGGACACTTCTCAAATGAGTGTACGGCTCCCCACAAGAGAAGAGAAGAATCTCCAAGAAGAAGAGCAAGAGATGAGTCACCTCGGAGAGAGAGAAGGAGTAGAGATGATCGTTATGAACGAAGACCCTCTCGGAGAAGCAAGGATTCGGAGAGGAAAGACAAGTCATCAAGGAGCTACACAAGAAGAAGACATCAAGCTCATGTAGGTGAATGGGTCTCCGGCTCCGACTCCGACAATCAATCCGATGGAAGCTATCACTCCGACTCCGACTACAGTCAAGATGAAGGTGTTGCCGGACTTGCACTCGTATCCTCCAACTCCAACTCCTACGACTTATTTGATTCACCAAATGAGGGAATTGGAAGATGCTTCATGGCTAAAGGCCCCAAGGTAACACACCCTGAATTCATTGACTTTGATAGTGATGAGGATGACTTGCTTGGTGAAGATGAGCTCTTGCATGATAAATCTAGTGAGCTTAGTAACGATGAAAATGATAGTAGTCTTTATAGTCGAGAAGAGTCGAATGACAATGCTATGAAGGAGATTGAGCGTCTAACTAAAGAACTAAACACTCTTAAGTTAGCTCATGAAACAACTCAAGAAGATCATAGAGAGCTTCTAAGATCTCATGAGAAGCTACGCTTCGAGAAGCTCACTCTAGAGCAAGAACATGAGTTTCTAAAAGCGATCAATGACGATCTTCGAAAGAAGAGTTCTTCATATCTTGCCAAACGACTTCTCTTGTCTAATTTCTTGCCACCTATTAAGACTAAGCATGACAAGCATAAGAAAAATTCTTCCTCTAGTAGTAACAATAACCATGTTAAATCCAATATTGTTGCTTCTAGTAGTTCTCTTGATTCCACTAACAATGTTTCAAGCCAAGTTACACTTGAGCAAGAAAATAGCTTATTGAAGGAAATCATAGAGAAAGGTGTCTACAAGAGTCTTGCCGGAAGCAAGAACTTTGAGGAAATTGTTCGCAAACAAGGAAGGCACCGGAAGAATCAAGGGATTGGTTTTGAGCGAAAGTTCAACGCCGAAGGTGTTGAGTGGGAAGAAGGTCAATACCCTACTCCACAGTTTGTTTCTCAAAAGGAGAAGTATGATCCTACTTCTTCCAATGTGAAACAAGCTCAAGATGACCTTCCACCACAAGACCACAAGCTAAAGGCCAAGGACAAGCTTCAAGAGGAGATTGATGCATTCATTGAAGCATCTCAAGCCATGGTCAAGTGGGTTCCCAAGGACACATCAAGTTCTACTTCGTCAAGCTCAACTACAACCCCAAGGATTCCCATCAAGATGATGTGGATCCCAAAGAAGAAGAACTAGAAGGTTCTTGAGGGTGACTCCGCCAACATACTTCACTCATATTCATTTTGGCAAGAACTTGTGCAATCAACTTCCACATCATGCACTAGTTCATGGAGTCACAAACCCTCTTGTTGGTAAGTCAAGGGACAAGGTAATCATTGCTTTCATGGACATCATCTTTTGTGTACTTCAATCTATGTCTATGGATATCCTTGTGTGTTCCTTGTTGGACTAACCCATGTAGGTATTGAAAGTGCCCTAATCCAAAGGATAGCTCCCAACTCTTGATGATCTACATCAACATTGAGCATCCACATCTTCAACATCTACATGAAGTCTTCTACGACAACCCAAGGTTAGTTTGACCCTTTAAAAGGGGTTCTCACATCTAGGGGAGCTTTGCTCTAAAAATTGAGCTAAAGCATCTCCAAATGATGTGAACACATCAATGCTTTATGTAAAAGTGGTAACCCCACTTGTGCTTAAACGATGAGTATGACCTATGATCAAATGTTCTCATTTGACTCCTAAGTCAAAATACTCATATATAGATGACCTAGTCATCGACAAATTGTGTGCTAGTAGCTAGAGTGTTGGTTGTGCATGTTTGACACAAATTTCATTTGCTATCTTATTGTGTGAGCATGTTGAATGCATGATTTTATCCATTCAAGGACATCCATTTGTTGTTTTGATTGTTTTGATTTCTTCTGGCCAAATGGATGGACAAGAATGCCTAAGCACCTCCCCTAGCTATCTATGCTTTCTTGTCTCAAATTCTATTCATGCTCATATCACAACTTTGAACAAGTCATTTTCGGACCCTCCGAGTGAGGAGCACTCGGAGCCACCGATCCGTCTAAGGCTGACTTCCAAAACCTTCTAAGTCAATTTCGGTCTGACCAACTTCTCCATCTCGGTCCAACCGAAACGCTTAGACTGATCTAGGTTTCATCTCGGTGAAACCGAGTTATAAATCTCGGCGTGACCGATATGTGTAACTGCACAGCAGTTATCCATTTCGGTGTCACCGAGTTTTCCAACTCGGTCCCACCGACAGCATGGGGATATAAATACTGAGGGCAGCACGCGATTATTTCTTCAAACCGTTTCGCCCCCAAGTCCCCTGCTGCCGTCGCCCTGGTCTTCGGATCGTCGCCGTCGTCGCCTGTGCGCCCTCGCCGCAGGTCTCCGCCGCCGTCAACGGTTTTCTTCTCCGCGCCGTTGCCGCCGTAGAGGGACTCTACCAAGTTAGGGTGAGTCTCGATCCCTCTCGTGCTCCCCATCTGATTCTTGCACGATTGGTTTGCCCTGCATCTAGCCACGTTTGAAATCTTCCTTAACATCAGATCAGATCGTTTTAGTTTCGAGCGAAATTCTTAGGTTTAGGTTTCCACGGAACACATCTCGATGAAACCGAATTTAATTTTTCGGTGTGACCGATTTGGCCTCTGGCCATTGCACTGCACTTTCGGTCTAACCGAGTTGTGCAAATCGGTGTGACCGAAACTCAGTTTTAGTGAAACCCTAGTTTATCGGCAGGACCGAAACCCATTTCGGTCTGACCGAAAGTGGTGTGTAAGTTTCTGTTATACACTTCGGATTCACCGAAACTAAAAATCGGTTTGACCGAAATGCATTCTGTGAAAACTCAAAACTAAGATTTGAACTCATTTTTTTTCAAAAACCTCTGCAGTTGTGATAACTCTTCTACTCTGCCTATACCTTATTCACAGGTTGTCAGCCATGTCAGATGCCAGTGACAGCCAGAACAGGTCTGAGTCACCTTTTGCAGAGATCCCTGAGGCAGATACTAGTCCTGAGGCTAGTAGTCCTAGTGATGATGGTGAGAGGAGTACCCCTAGTGGTTTGCCTCCTGCAGCCACCAGAACCAGAAAGCAGAGAAATTCTGATGATGAGGACTCTGACTTCATTGCTGAGGAAGTAACCTCCAAGCCCAAGAGAAAAGTTGTTGCCAAAGAGCACCAAGGGCTTCAGTCGAAGAAAGGCACCAGCAAGGTCAAGCAGTCAGCTGTTGCCAAGAAGCTGAACTTGGAAGAGCCAGCTCTAAGTAAGGTGAAGAAAACTTCCAAGAGGAAGAGAGTTGTGTATGCTGAACCTCATGTTGATGCAGCTGTTGAAGAAGAAGAAGAAGATGCACCCCAGCCTCCTCCTCGGAAGGCTAAGTTCATGGGTGATGCAATTAGGGCTCAAGCCTCTTCTAAGCCCAAGAAGCCTGCTCAAGCCAAGGCAGCTCCAGCCAAGCCCAAGAGGACAACCAGGAACATTCCAGCCTCTGAGAAGAACAAAGGTGATATGCCACCGTCTGAGTCTGAAGAAGAACATGTGTTGCTAAAGCTCCGTCCAAAATTGCCACTCCACAACGATGCTCATCCTCAAGCTGAGGATATGAAGGCAAGGAAGGATAGAGGTCTCAGGCTATGGAGACAGTCTGATCCATATGCCGCGAGGAGAAGGACTGCTGTGGACCCCAGATTCCACACCAGAGAGCAGCAGGACTTCTATGAGACCGTGCTGATGGATAAGAAGCCTATTATTGCAGACACCAGGTATGTTGACTGGGAGTACATTGACAGTGAAGAGCACCGAGACTTCTTTCCCCATGTGCATGAGAGCTTTACTGCATGTGGAGTTGATGACTTTGTGGGTCAGAAGCTGACAGATTGGAATGACGAGATGATCATGCAGTTCTACGCCACAGCCCACTTCTATCCTGATGGCAAGATCACCTGGATGACTGAAGGTCAAAGGTTTTCTTCGTCCGTTGAAGAATGGGCAGAACTTCTGAATGCTCCAGTGCAGAGAGAGGACGACATTGATGTCTATGTGATTCCTAAGAAGAACCATGATTCCATGAAGAACATGTACAAGGAGATCCCCGCAGCTGATTTGGAAGGGTGGAAGCTTGGCTCAGTGTACTATCTACAGGCAGGTCTCACTACCACAAACACTATTTTGAGGCATACCTTGATGCCCAAGTCTGGAGACCACCGCATGATTCGAGGCTATTCTATCAACATGCTGCACATTCTTGATGAGAAGGCACCTTTCAAGGTGATGGACTTAATGGTAGAGACCATTAAGAGGACTGCAGCTGACCAGAAGAGGTCGTGTGGATTTGCCCCGCAGATTCAGATGCTCATCAATGCCAAGTTTGGCACGGGCAAATTCATGTTGGATAGGAAGCACTTGCCACTGCAGCCAGAGCATGAAGATAACATTGTTGTGATGGATGAGGAGGATCCAACCTCAGTTGAAGGTCAAGCCAAAATTGAAGCTGCTAAGAAAGCCAAAGCTGATAAAGAGGCAGCAGCAGCAGCAGCTAAACCAAAGAGCTTCGGAGAGCAGATTCTTGAAGCTACCCAAAGGATTGAACAACGCCTGGCCAGCATTGAACAATCTCAGGAAAGCCTAGAGAGGATTGTTGAAGACAAGATCCACGCTCTGGACGTGAAGCTGACTGAGATTCAGGTGTCCGTCAACAAGCTTGAGGCAGACATGGAGGAAGCAAGGCAGGAGAGAGCAGAGCTCATGCAGGATGATCTAGTCCAGGACTCTCATCGCCAGACTGCTCAGGTTCCCAGAGGATCCCGATCAGCAGCTATCCCAGTGACTGACTCCAGGGCTACCACTTCAGCACCTCCTACAGCTCCAGCAGTTACTCCAGCTCCAGCTCCAGCATCCACTCCTCCAGCGCAGACATCAGCAGAAGTCTTCGCCGATGCCGTCATTTCTACTCCGACATCTACCCAGACAGCAGCCGCCAGCAGAGCCCACAGTGACGTTTAGCTCTATGCTTTTTCGAACTTTTTGGTAACTTGTTGCCAAAGGGGGAGAAATTGTATAGATCATAGGGCTTCGAGAGAGAGAGTGCTCTTTCATTCTTTTGCCGGTTTTCTTTGAGATACATTTGGTTCTTTTGGTTCTTGATACTTTAAGTGTGCTTGATACTACGTTTGATGCTACCTTAATGAGTGCTTGGTCATACTATGCTTTAATGTGTGCTTAATGCTTATCATATGCTATTCCTTATTGTATGGCTATTTACTCTTGTCTTGGTGATTGGGTGCATGTTATTCATTCTTATCATTTTGTGCGCTCCACCAAGATGTATGTGACATGGAAGAGTGACCCATAATCCTAATCGATTGTGCATTTGCATTCAAACGCAAATTTTAAATAATGCACAAATTTAGGGGGAGCTCTTGTTTATCACATACTTCTCAAAGCGACGATATTATTCATTGATCATATCTTTTGTCGAAGCTTTGATCTATATGTTGTCATCAATTACCAAAAAGGGGGAGATTGAAAGTGCAACTAATCCCCGGGTGGTTTTGGTAATTAATAACAACATATATATCATTGAACTAATAGTTACTTGAGAATCATTTCAGAGAAGTTCAGTGATACGGGTATGGAAATGTCTGAAGAAGTGGACCCCTCAAAATGCTAAGACAAGCATTGGCAAAAGCTCAAGACTCCATTTTTGGTTTAGTGATCCAAGATCACATTGAGTCCATAGGAAAAGCCAATACTATTAAATGGGGATGAGGTTGTGTTGATGATCTGGTTGCTCAAGTGCTTAGTGATTTAGCTCCTCCAACTATCAGCAACTTTCACTACTAAACACACTCATAAGTAATCTCGGACAAACCGATTCTTCCAACTCAGTCCCACCAAGATGAACCACCTCAGCTATTTTCCAAACCCTAGAAATTTCGGTCAATCCGATTTTGAGTTCGGTCTCACCGAAACTGGACTGCCAACCTTCTGTAACCGTTTGTCATCATTTCGGAATATCCGAGTTGTTGATTTCGGTCCCACCGATTCTGGCAAGTTCCTACCTTTGACTCATATCGGACACACCGAGATGGTATTTTCGGTCCCACCGAAAACCCCAACGTTCACTATATTTGAACTTTCGGTCTGACCGAGTTTTCACTTCGGTCTCACCGAGATTGCTCAATTATGTGTGTAACGGTTGGATTTTGTGTGGAGGCTATATATACCCCTCCACCCCCTCTTCATTCGTGGAGAGAGCCATCAGAAAGTACTACCACTTCTACCTTACACTTTCTGAGAAGAGAACCACCTACCCTTGTGTTGAGATCAAGTTATTCCATTCCTACCATATGAAACTTGATTTCTAACCTTCCCAAGTTGCTTTCCACTCAATCCTTTCTTCCACCACAACCATATCAGTGAGGAGAGTTGAGTGTTGGGGAGATTATCATTTGAAGCACAAGAGCAAGGAGTTCATCATCATCAACAACATCTATTACCTTTTGGAGGGTGGTGCCTCCTAGATTGGTTAGGTGTCGCTTGGGAGCCTCCGTCTTCGAGATGTGGAGTTGAACCAAGAAGTTTGTAAGGGCAAGGAGATCGCCTACTTCGTGAAGATCTACCCCGAGTAAGGCTAGTCCTCCGTGGGCGTAGGCCATGATGGAATAGACAAGGTTGCTTCTTCGTGGACCCTTCGCGGGTGGAGCCCTCCGTGGACTCGCGCAGCCGTTACCCTCCGTGGGTTGAAGTCTCCATCAACGTGGATGTACGATAGCACCACCTATCGGAACCACGAGAAAAATCTCCGCGTCTCCAAATTGCGTTTGATCTTCTCCACCTCTCTTTACTACATGTGCAATTTACTTTCCGCTGCTTATACTCTAGAATTGCATGTGTAGGGTGATACTTGTCTTGATCATAATTGTAAAACTGCCAAAAACTGTTCATGATCAAAAGGCAGAATTTTTATATTTACAAGTAGTCTAATCACCCCCCTCTAGACATACTTTCGATCCTACAGAAGTCCTCTTCTTGACGAGTGTGTCCATTGCGAGTTGCCACATTGCGATGTTTATCATGTAATGCTCGTTGCGCCTCAAGATCTTGAGCTTGTTATGCTTGACGATGAGCTTTGGCATCTTGTTCTTCTTGGTGTTGACGTGCTCACTCTTGTTGTTGTTGGCGTAGTCTTTGCCGTTCTTGTGCTTGCTCAAGTGTAGCTTGGTTTTGACGATGTCGACTTTCTTGTTCGTCAATTAGCTCTTGAGAGGTCTTGTCATGAAGTGGATTCCGGTTGTCATGTCGAGCTTGACGCGTGGCTTGACGAAGAGTGTTCGATGTAGGGGTACTTGAGCCGTCCGTGGAGTCGGTGCGGCAACTTGAGTGGCTTCGTCTTTGAGAAGATGTGGAAGAAGAGCGTCGGTTGACTATCAAAGTCCGTAGCGCATCGAATTGAGTAGCCACGTTGGTGTTGATGATGTCGAATTGCTCTCTTGTTCTTGCTTCAAATTGTCGCGCGTCGGTGGTGACTTGCTCAATGTGCTCTCGCATAGCTTCACTTTCTTTATGTAGAGCTCGTTGGACACAGAAGATATGTAGTTTGGTGACGTAGTTGTCTATTCTTGAGGATCATCGAAGAGCGGGTTCATAGATGTACTTGGCCTATCCATCGTCACAAGCAAGTGTGTGGGTGGGAGAAAGGATAAGACAATACCAAATGTACCTTGACCGAAGTTGACAATGGATCAATGATCACTCAATAATGTAACCCAAAAATAGCACTATTGGTACCAAGTCTTGTCGATGCTCACACCTACACAAGTAAAGCTTTGAGAGGAGCTTGGTTAGGATGGTGGCAAAATTCAATGCAAAAAGTGAGTAAGATTCAATGATGTTGAAAATGATTCACAATTGGCTCATGCAACAAGTAGATCTCAAGTAATAAGTAGCACACAAAACACACGTACGGATAGATAAATGTGGTTGTGCAACCAAAAATGAGCGAAAATGTGGAATCCATGGAAAATGCTCGTGTTGCACAATGCTAGAGAGACGCTAACCGATTGCTTAATAGGCGGATATGCACTTGTGCACGACCTATAAGAGCAATGTAACGACTTCCTAACACAAGTATGCTATGAGTGTATGATGTGCCGATGCTTTAGCACAAGATGATGTATTGCTATCTCATATGATCTCTTTTGATGCAAGGCGTTTGATGCTATTTTGCTTTTGCTTATAAGCTTTGGATGGCTCTTTTGCTTAAAAGCTTGTGAGCTCTTTCTTTGGCCACATATGCATGCTTCGTGGATCAAGGTAGCTATTGTGTCAGCGGAACACTCTTGTGTCACATGGAGATACGATGATGTCGTATGCAATGTCTATGACTATCACTAATGTGCAGAAGTGTCGTGGCCCGGCAATACTCAAATGGCTAGTCTCAGTGGGAAAGCTACGCAAAATGGTCGATGAGGGTTTATTAATGCAATTGCAAGGTAGTAAACGAAGTGTCGTCGATGTTACCGTCCTTGTCGAGGTGGAGAGGTGGTCTTGTCGATGTCGTTCCGCTCCGAGATAGCCGAAACACAAACGGAAACGGAGAAAACCACAACTCAAATGATCCAAGACACAAAGAGGTAAGACCGTAGGGTTTTGGGTAGGCAATGATGGTGGTGGTGGTTTATATGTCGAGGGTGTAGCGGAAGGTGTAGCTAGGGTTGTTGCGGTGGCGGAAGCGGGGATGCGAAAAACTGCAGAATGCAGTTTCGTCAGCGGAGGCCGGATGATCCGAACGTCTGGCCGGATGATCCGGGTGGGAGCCGGATGATCCGGGTGGATGTCCGGATGAGCCGGGTTTGTCAAATCCGGTCGGGATGAACTCGTGGAGAAGGGGTCGGTGGAAAAATGTATTTTTCTGGGTTTTTGGGCGGATTTGTGGGTGGGGAGGTGGGGAAAAGGGTAATCCACTTGTCACACAACTCAACCACGGATCACAATCAACAAAATCTCATCAAAGCACACAAATCACGAAAAAAAGTGTAGGGCTATTTTTGTAGGGATTTTCGAATTTGGAAGAAAAACAACAAAAACAAGCTAGAAAACAAGGTGTGGGGCTCCAAATTCGTGATCAACCAAGGCTATGATACCATAGATGATGTAGAGTGGAACCCTATGTGGTCGATCTTTCACGAAAGGAGGGATCCCAAGGAAGAACACGAGGGGCACGAGGAAAAACACAAGAGAGACAAGGAGAAAACACTCAAATAAACAAGTTTAGTTCACACAAATGCTAGATCCGGGTACACAAAGTGCGATACGCGATACACGATCAACTAAGGATGATACACGTGGCGGTAGTCATCTCCGTGAGGAGGTCTTGATGTTCTTCTCCGTAAAGGAGGTCTTGAATCTGGTGGATCTTCTCCGAAGAGGCCGCGGTCTCGTAGGAGAGGAACCACTAAGGTTTTTGGATGAGCTAACACAAAGCTCCCCCTAGAAAGTATGGGTGGAGTGACATATAGAGGCTAGGAGGGGCGAAGGGGTACATGGGCCTCGGCCCAAAGTCATGCACGCAGGCACTGTTCGGATGATCCGGGCTTCGGGGGTCCGGATGATCCGGGATGGCGTCCGGATGATCCGCACATGTCGTCTCTGCAGCGGGGGGGGGGGGGCCGG
>LR738713.1:269635890-269717510 GCA_902687465.1 Secale cereale | reverse complement strand
CCGGAGGTCCGGGTCCTGGTCCGGACGTCCGGGTGTGGCTGGATGATCCGGGATGGGGTTCAGATGATCCGGCTTTAGCGTGGAGCTCTCGAGTGTCCGCGGGAACATTATCCGGATCGTCCGGGCTCTGTCCGGATCGTCCAGGTCTTCGTCCGGATCATCCGGGCAGTGTGAGTCTTGGCTATTTTCCCCTCCTTCTTCCTTCTTCGATTCCTCTTGTCCCTTGGCTTCTCCATGGTTGCTCCCGAGGTGCCTGAGTATGCATAGAATTTCGGATGAGGGTAGCAGCCATGTCTCGTGTGAATCAAAACGACGTAGAGAGAGGAGTGAAGTCACCTCGGTCTCGAGAGCTCATGCTCGAGCACGTGTCATGGGTCCACTTGGCACTTGGTGACACGATGGTAGGTCCCTGGGGATGACCTTGGGATGCTCCGCATCACAATCCAAGAATGAGTCCATACTAATGTCTTCCCATGGATGAAATGGAATAGGAAGTGGCATATGAAGACCATGGGATTGAGCTTTGGACTTAGCTTTGCGGCATGTAGAGCACCGGTTGGTGAAGCGAGAGACGTCCTGGAACATCTTGGGCCAAAAGTAGTTCTTGGACATTGTAGCAAATGTCTTGGCACGTCCAAAGTGTCCCATGAGCCCTCCTCCGTGAGATTCCTGCAAAAGGAGCAAACAAAGCGAATACTCGGGAATGCAAAGTTTGTTAGCTCTCATAAGATATCCATCCTTGATATAGTATCATTCCCAAGAAGTGTGCGCTACACATTTGGCATAGGGATTTGCAAAGATAGTATCATGCTCATACAAGTATTTTATGTGCTCAAAGCCAATAACATTCAACTCAAGTTTGGTAACAAGCATGCATTTGCGGGAAAGCGCATCCGCCACAACATTTTCTTTGCCTTTGATGTATTTGATGACATAGGGAAAAGACTCAATGAATTCCCTCCACTTAGCATGACGCTTGTTTAACTTAGTTTGACCCTTGAGATACTATAGCGTCTCATGGTCCGTGTAAAGAATAAATTCATGGGGTTGAAGATAGTGTTCCCAAACACGCAAAACTCTCACCAAGGCATAGAGCTCTTTATCATATATGGGGTAGTTAAGTTGCGCTCCGGATAGTTTTTCACTAAAATACGCAATCGGGCGCTTTTCCTGCATTAACACGCCTCCTATACCGGTACCACTAGCGTCACAATGTATCTCAAACGGTTTGTCAAAGTTCGGTAGGGCAAGAAGTGGTGCGTGTGTAAGCAAAGTTTTAAGTTCATTGAACGCGGTGTCTTGCGAGGGACCCCAAATGAAGGGTGCATTCTTCTTGCTCAAGGCGTGTAAGGGCATAGCAATTGTGCTAAAGTCCTTCACAAAGCGTCGATAGAAACCGGCTAAACCAAGAAAGCTACGCACTTGTTGGAGGTTCGTTGGTTGAGGCCAAGTTTTAATTGCTTCAATTTTAGTTTCATCAACGTGAACACCTTGTGAAGACACGACAAATCCTAGAAAAACAACTTTATCAACACCAAAAGTGCATTTCTCCATATTAGCATATAATTGTTCTTTCCGAAGGGTTTGCAAAACCATACGAATGTGGTTGACATGTTCCTCAATCGATTTGCTAAAGACTAGGATGTCATAAAAGTAAACCACTACAAAGACGCCGATATAAGGTCGGAGAACGAAATGTATAAGACACATGAAAGAGCCGGGCGCTTCCGATAAGCCCATCGGCATGACTAACCACTCGTATAACCCAAACTTGGTTTTGAAAGCGATTTTCCACTCATCACCCTCTTGAATGCGAATTTGGTATTAACCACTTGTAAGATCAATTTTGGAAAAGATGGTGGCACTGAAGGAAATATGCCCTAGAGGCAATAATAAAGTTGTTATTTTATATTTCCTTATATCATGATAAATGATTATTATTCATGCTAGAATTGTATTAACCGGAAACTTAGTACATGTGTGAATACATAAACAAAACAGAGTGTCCCTAGTATGCCTCTACTAGACTAGCTCATTGATCAAAGATGGTTATGTTTCCTAGACCATAGACATGAGTTGTCATTTGATCAATGGGGTCACATCATTAGGAGAATAATGTGATGGACAAGACCCATCCATTAGCTTAGCAACTCGGTCGTTTAGTATGTTGCTATTGCTTTCTTCATGACTTATACATGTTCCTATGACTATGAGATTATGCAACTCCCGTTTACCGAAGGAACACTTTGTGTGCTACCAAATGTCACAACGTAACTGGGTGATTATAAAGGTGCTCTACAGGTGTCTCCGAAGGTACTTGTTGGGTTGGCGTATTTCGAGATTAGGATTTGTCACTCCGATTGTCGGAGAGGTATCTCTGGGCCCTCTCGGTAATGCACATCATAATAAGCCTTGCAGGCAAATGACTAATGAGTTAGTCACGAGATGATGTATTACAGAACGAGTAAAGAGACTTGCCGGTAACGAGATTGAACTAGGTATGATGATACCGACGATCGAATCTCGGGCAAGTAACATACCGATGACAAAGGGAACAACGTAAGTTGTTATGCGGTTCGACCGATAAAGGTCTTCGTAGAATATGTAGGAGCCAATATGGGCATCCAGGTTCCGCTATTGGTTATTGACCGGAGAGATGTCTCGGTCATGTCTACATAGTTCTCGAACCCGTAGGGTCCGCACGCTTAAACGTTTGTTGACGATATAGTATTTAATGAGTTATGTATGTTGGTGACCGAATGTTATTCGGAGTCCCGGATGTGATCACGGACATGACGAGGAACTCCGGAATGGTCCGGAGATAAAGATTAATATATGAGATAATAGTGTTTGACCTCCGGAAGGGTTCCGGAATTCACCGGAAGGGGTTCCGGATGTTTCCCGAAGTGTTTGGGTACGAGAACACTGTATTTGGGCCAAAAGGGAAAGCACACAAGGTTTTTGGAAGGCGCAAAAGGAAGTTTTGCGGAGTCCAGGGGCCAGACGCCAGGGTCCCTGGCGTCTGGGTCCAGACGCCGGGAACCCTGGGGTCTGGCCCTAGAGTCCGAGAAGGACTCTTGCCTTTCGGGTGAAACCGACTTTGTGAAGGCTTTTACTCCAAGTTTCGACCCCAAGGCTCAACATATAAATAGAGGGGTAGGGCTAGCACCCAAGACACATCAAGATACACCAAGCCGTGTGCCGGCAACCCCGACCCTCTAGTTTATCCTCCGTCTAGTTTCTGTAGTGCTTGGCGAAGCCCTGCAGAGATTGTTCTTCATCAACAACCATCACCACGCCGTCGTGCTGCCGGAACTCATCTACTACTTCGCCCGTCTTGCTGGATCAAGAAGGCGAGGACGTCATCGAGCTGAACGTGTGCTGAACGCGGAGGTGCCGTACGTTCGGTACTAGATTGGGACGGATCGTGAAGGTGCACGACTACATCAACCGCGTTGATAAACGCTTCCTCTTTCGGTCTACGAGGGTACGTAGACACACTCTCCCCTCTCGTTGCTATGCATCTAGTAGATAGATCTTGCGTGATCGTAGGAAAATTTTGAAAATACTACGTTCCCCAACAGTGGCATCATGAGCCAGGTCTATGCGTAGATGATTTGCGCGAGTAGAACAGAAGTGAGTTGTGGACGATACTAGTCATACTGCTTACCAGCATGTCATACTTTGCTTCGGCGGTATTGTCAGATGAAGCGGCCCGGACCGACATTACGCGTACGCTTACGCGAGACTGGTTTCACCGTTATGAGCACTCGTTGCTTAAAGGTGATTGGCGGGTGTCTGTCTCTCTCACTTTAGCTGAATCGAGTGTGCCTACGCCCGGTCCTTGTGAAGGTTAAAACAACACATACTTGACGAAACATCGTTGTGGTTTTGTATGCGTAGGTAAGAACGGTTCTTGGTAAGCCCGTAGCAGCCACGTAAAACTTGCAACAACAAAGTAGAGGACGTCTAACTTGTTTTTGCAGGGCATGTTGTGATGTGATATGGTCAAGACATGATGAATTATACGTTATTGTATGAGATGATCATGTTTTGTAAAGTTATCGGCAACTGGCAGGAGCCATATGGTTGTCGCTTTATTGTATGAAATGCAATCGCCATGTAATTGCTTTACTTTATCACTAAGCGGTAGCGATAGTCGTAGAAGCAATAGTTGGCGAGACGACAACGATGCTACGATGGAGATCAAGGTGTCGCGCCGGTGATGAAGGTGATCATGACGGCGCTTTGGAGATGGAGATCAAAAGCACAAGATGATGATGGCCATATCATGTCACATATTTTGATTTGCATGTGATGTTTATCTTATTATGCTTCTTATTTTGCTTAGAACGACGGTAGCATTATAAGATGATCCCTTACAAAATTTCAACTACAAGTGTTCTCCCTGAGTATGCACCGTTGCAAAAGTTCTTCGTGCTGAGACACCACGTGATGATCGGGTGTGATAGGCTCTACGTTCAAATACAACGAGTGTAAGACAGTTTTGCACACGCAGAATACTCGGGTTAAACTTGACGAGCCTAGCATATGCAGATATGGCCTCGGAACACTGGAGACCGAAAGGTCGAGCGTGAATCATATAGTAGATATGATCAACATAAGATGTTCACCATTGAAACTACTCCATCTCATGTGATGATCGGACATGGTTTAGTTGATTTGGATCACGTGATCATTTAGATGACTAGAGGGATGTCTATCTAAGTGGGAGTTCTTAAGTAATATGATTAAATTGAACTTTAATTTATCATGAACTTAGTCCCGGTAGTATTAGCATATCTATGTTGTAGATCAATAGCTCGCGATGTTGCTCCACGTTTATTTTTTATATGTTCCTAGAGAAAACTAAGTTGGAAGATGTTAGTAGCAATGATGCGGAATTATTCCGTGATCTGAGGATTATCCTCATTGCTGCACAGAAGAATGATGTCCTTGATGCACCGCTAGGTGACAGACCTATTGCAGGAGCAGATACAGACGTTATGAACGTTTTGACAAAAGCTCGGTATGATGACTACTTGATAGTTTAAGTGCACCATGCTTTACGGCTTCGAATCAGGACTTCAAAAACATTTTGAACGCCACGGAGCATATAAGATGTTCCAAGAGTTGAAATTAGTATTTCATACTCATGCCCGTGTCGAGAGGTATAAGACTTCTGACAGTACTTTGCCTACAAGATGGAGGAGAATAGCTCAACAGTGAGCATGTGCTCAGATTGTCTGGGTACTACAATTACTTGAATCAAGTGGGAGTTAATCTTCCAGATAAGCTAGTAATTGACAAAGTTCTCTAGTCACTATCACCAAGTTAGTAGAACTTCGTGATGAACTATAATATGCAAGGGATGACGAAAGGAATTCCTGAGCTCTTCGCGATGCTGAAGTCGGCGAAGGTAGAAATCATGAAAAAGCATCAAGTGTTGATGGTTAACAAGACCACTTGTTTCAAGTAAAGGGCAAAGGGATAGAAGGGGAACTTCAAGAAGAATGATAAGCAAGTTGTCACTCCCGTGAAGAAACCCAGAGCTAAAACTCAAGCCAGAAACTAAGTGCTTCTACTACAAAGGAAATGGTCACTGGAAGTGGAACTGCCCTAGATACTTGGCGGATAAGAAGGATGGCAAAGTGAACAAAGGTATATTTTGATATACAGATTATTGATGTGTATTTTACTAGTGTTCATAGCAACCCCTAAGTATTTGATACTGGTTCAGTTGCTAAAGAGTAGTAACTCGAAATGGGAGTTGCATAATGAACAGAAACTAGTTAAAGGTGAAGTGACGATGTGTGTTGGAAGTGGTTCCAAGATTGATATGATCATCATCGCACACTCCCTATACTTTGGGGATTAGTGTTGAACCTAAATAAGTGTTATTTGCTGTTTGTGTTGAGCATGAATATGATTTGATCATGTTTATTGCAATACGGTTATTCATGTAAGTTAGAGAATAATTGTTGTTCTGTTTACATGAATAAAATCTTCTATGGTCATACACCCAATGAAAATGGTTTGTTGGATCTCGATCGTGTGATACACATATTTATAATATTGAAGCCAAAAGATGCAAGGTTAATAATGATAGTGCAACTTATTTGTGGCACTGCCGTTTAGGTCATATTGGTGTAAAGCGCATAAAGAAACTCCATAATGATGGACTTTTGGAATCAGTTGATTATGAATCACTTGGTGCTTGCGAACCATGCCTCATGGGCAAGATGACTAAAACTCCGTTCTCCGGAACAATGGAGCGAGAAACAGATTTGTTGGAAATCATACATACTGATGTATGCGGACCAATGAGTGTTCAAGCTCGCGGCAGGTATCGTTATTTTCTGACCTTCACTGATGATTTGAGCAGATATGGGTATATCTACTTAATGAAGCACAAGTCTGAAACATTTGAAAAGTTCAAAGAATTTCAGAGTGAAGTGGAGAATCATCGTAACAAGAAAATAAGAGTTTCTACGATATGATCGTAGAGGTAAAATATTTGAGTTAGCGAGTTTGGCCTTCAGTAAAAACAATGTGAAATAGTTTCACTACTCACGCCACCTGGAACACCACAGTGTAATGGTGTCTCCGAATGTCATAACCGTACTTTATTAGATATGGTGCGATCGATGATGTATCTTACCGATCTACCACTATCGCTTTTGGGGTTATGCATTAGAGACAGCTACATTCACGTTAAATAGGGCACCATCTAAATCCGTGGAGATGACACCGTATGAACTGTGGTTTGACGAGAAACCTAAGCTGTCATTTCTTTAAGTTTGGGACTGCGATGCTTATGTGAAAAAGTTTCAACAAGATAAGCTCGAACCAAATCGAAGAAGTAAATCTTCATAGAATACCCAAAAGAAACTGTTGGGTACACCTTCTATCACAGATCTGAATGCAAGGTCTTTGTTGCTAAGAGTGGATCCTTTCTAGAGAAGGAGTTTCTCTCGAAAGAAGTGAGTGGGAGGAAAGTAGAACTTGATGCGGTAATTGTACCTTCTCCCGAATTGGAAAGTGGAACATCACAGAAACTAGTTCCAGTGATTCCTACACCAATTAGTGAGGAAGCTAATGATGATGATCATGAAACTTCAGATCAAGTTTCTGCTGAACTTCGTAGATCAACCAGAGTTCGTTCCGCACCAGAGTGGTACGGCAACCCGGTTCTGGAAGTCATGTTACTGGACCATGATGAACCTACGAACTATGAGGAAGCGATGATTAGCCCAGATTCCGCAAAATGGCTTGAGGCCATGAAATCTGAGATGAGATCCATGTATGAGAACAAAGTATGGACTTTGGTTGACTTGCCCGATGGTCGGCAAGCCATTGAAAATAAATGGATCTTTAAGAGGAAGACTGACGCCGATGGTAATGTTACTGTCTACAAAGCTCGACTTGTTGCGAAAGGTTTTCGACAAGTTCAAGGTGTTGACTACGATGAGATTTTCTTACCCGTAGCGATGCTTAAGTCTGTCCGAATCATGTTAGCAATTGCCACATTTTATAAAATCTGGCAAATGGATAACGAAACTGCGTTCTTTAATGGATTTATTAAAGAAGAGTTGTATATGATGCAACCAGAAGGTTTTGTCAATCCTAAAGGTGCTAGAAAATTGTGCAAGCTCCAACGATCCATCTATGGACTGGTGCAAGCATCTCGGAGTTGGAATATACGCTTTGATAAATTGATCAAAGCATATAGTTTTATACAGACTTGCGGTGAAGCCTGTATTTACAAGAAAGTGAGTGGGAGCACTACAACCTTTCTGATGAGTATATGTGAATGACATATTGTCGATCGGAAATGATGTAGAATTTTCTGGAAAGCATAAATGAGTGTTTGAAAGGAGTTTTTCAAAGAAAGACCTCGGTGAAGCTGCGTACATATTGAGCATCAAGATCTATAGAGATGGATCGAGACGCTTGATAAGTTTTTTCAATGAGTACATACCTTGACAAATTTTGAAGTAGTTCAAAATGGATCAGTCAGAGAAGGAGTTCTTGCCTGAGTTAAAAGGTATGAAGTTAAGTAAGACTCAAAATCCGACCTCGGCAGAAGATAGAGAAAGAATGAAAGTCATTCCCTATGCCTCAGCCATAGGTTCTATAAAGTATGCCATGCTGTGTACCAAACATGTTGTGTACCTTGCCATGAGTTTGTCAAGGGGGTACAATAGTGATCCAGGAGTAGATCACTGTACATCGGTCAAAATTATCCTTAGTAACTGGATGACTAAGGAAATGTTTCTCGATTATGGAGGTGATAAAGAGTTCGTCGTAAAGGGTTACGCCGATGCAAGCTTTGACACTAAATCCAGATGACTCTAAGTATCAATCTGGATGCGTATTGAAAGTGGGAGCAATTAGCTAGAGTAGCTCCATGCAGAGCATTGTAAACATAGAAATTTGCGAAATACATACGGATCTGAATGTGACAGACCCGTTGACTAAACTTCTCTCATGAAGCAAAACATGATCACACCTTAGTACTCTTTGGGTGTTAATCACATAGCGATGTGAACTAGATTATTGACTCTAGTAAACCCTTTGGGTGTTGGTCACATGGCGATGTGAACTATGGGTGTTAATCACATGACGATGTGTACTATCGGTGTTAAATCACATGGCGATGTGAACTAGATTATTGACTCTAGTGCAAGTGGGAGACTGAAGGAAATATGCCCTAGAGGCAATAATAAAGTTGTTATTTTATATTTCCTTATATCATGATAAATGTTTATTATTCATGCTAGAATTGTATTAACCGGAAACTTAGTACATGTGTGAATACATAGACAAAACAGAGTGTCCCTAGTATGCCTCTACTAGACTAGCTCATTGATTAAAGATGGTTATGTTTCCTAAACCATAGACATGAGTTGTCATTTGATCAATGGGGTCACATCATTAGGAGAATGATGTGATGGACAAGACCCATCCGTTAGCTTAGCAACTCGGTCGTTTAGTATGTTGCTATTGCTTTCTTCATGACTTATACATGTTCCTATGACTATGAGATTATGCAACTCCCGTTTACCGAAGGAACACTTTGTGTGCTACCAAACATCACAACGTAATTGGGTGATTATAAAGGTGCTCTACAGGTGTCTCCGAAGGTACTTGTTGGGTTGGCGTATTTCGAGATTAGGATTTGTCACTCCGATTGTCGGAGAGGTATCTCTAGGCCCTCTCGGTAATGCACATCATAATAAGCCTTGCAAGCAAATGACTAATGAGTTAGTCACGAGATGATGTATTACGGAACGAGTAAAGAGACTTGCCGGTAACGAGATTGAACTAGGTATGATGATACCGACGATCGAATCTCGGGCAATTAACATACCATTGACAAAGGGAACAACGTATGTTGTTATGCGGTTCGACCGATAAAGATCTTCGTAGAATATGTAGGAGCCAATATGGGCATCCAAGTTCCGCTATTGGTTATTGACCGGAGAGATGTCTCGGTCATGTCTACATAGTTCTCGAACCCGTAGGGTTCGCACGCTTAAACGTTCGTTGACGATATAGTATTTAATGAGTTATGTATGTTGGTGACCGAATGTTATTCGGAGTCCCGGATGTGATCACGGACATGACGAGGAACTCTGGAATGGTCCGGAGATAAAGATTAATATATGAGATAATAGTGTTTGACCTCCGAAAGGGGTTCCGGATGTTTCCCGAAGTGTTTGGGTACGAGAACACTTTATTTGGGCCAAAAGGGAAAGCACACAAGGTTTTTGGAAGGCGCAAAAGGAAGTTTTGCGGAGTCCAGGGGCCAGACGTCAGGGTTCCTGGCGTCTGGGTCCAGACGCCGGGAACCCTGGCGTCTGGCCCTGGAGTCCGAGAAGGACTCTTGCCTTTCGGATGAAACCGACTTTGTGAAGGCTTTTATTCCAAGTTTCAACCCCAAGGCTCAACATATAAATAGAGGGGTAGGGCTAGCACCCAAGACACATCAAGATACACCAAGCCGTGTGCCGGCAACCCCGACCCTCTAGTTTATCCTCCGTCTAGTTTCTATAGTGCTTGGCGAAGCCCTGCAGAGATTGTTCTTCATCAACAACCGTCACCACGCCGTCGTGCTGCCGGAACTCATCTACTACTTCGCCCGTCTTGCTGGATCAAGAAGGCGAGGACGTCATCGAGCTGAACGTGTGCTGAACGCGGAGGTGCCGTACGTTCGGTAATAGATCGGGACGGATCATGAAGGTGCACGACTAGATCAACCGCGTTGATAAACGCTTCCGCTTTCGGTCTACGAGGGTACGTAGACACACTCTCCCCTCTCGTTGCTATGCATCTAGTAGATAGATCTTGCGTGATCGTAGGAAAATTTTGAAAATACTACGTTCCCCAACAGGCACCACATAATTCATCAAGCATGTCATCTAGGCGAGAAATAGGGTAGCGGTATCTAACGGTGATAGCATTTATCGGACGACAATCGGAGCACATGCGAAAACTTCCAGCTTTCTTAGGCACGAGAATAACCGGAACGGCACAATGGCTTAAGCTTTCACGTACATGACCTTTGTCAATGAGTTGTTGCATTTGTCATTGTATCTCCTTGGTTTCCTCGGGGTTGACGCAGTAAGGAGCCTTGTTTGGAAGTAGTGAGCCGGGTATGAGGCCGATGCGGTGTTCGATGCCGCGAAGTGGAGGTAGACCCAGTGGTAGCTCATCGTGAAAGACGTCTGAGAATTCCTGCAACAATTGAGACAACACTAAAGGTGGAGGTGGTGAGGTGTTAGTAGGTTTGGCTTCCCCTTTGCATAGAAGCACAAGGTGAAAGATGCTCGAGGGGTTCTCACACACTTCTCTCATCTCACTTTTGGTGGCTAGGAGGACTAAGTTTTTCTCTCTTGGCGAAGAGGTGCTCAATTTTGGCTTGTGGCTCTCACTTTCTTTTTGGTGGATCACTCTCTCACTAGGATCTCCACGATGGGTGGATGCTTGCTTATCGACGATCACTTGGCTTGGTGACATTGGTTGAAGCACATATTCCTTGCCTTTCATCTTGAAGCTATAGTAGTTAGTTCGTCCGTGTGGATGACTCCACGATCAAATTGCCAAGGTCGTCCCAAGATAAGATGGCACACCGTCATAGGAACTACATCACACTCCAAGGTGTCCTCGTAGGCGCCAATCTTGAAAGAGACTTGTACCGTATGGTCCACTTGAATGGTTCCGGAGTCGCTCAACCATTGTACCTTGTAGGGACGAGGGTGCTTCTTCTTGACCAATTGGAGCTTGGAACATAGCTCGTCGCTTGCCAAGTTGTGACAACTTCCTTCGTCAATGATGACCTTCACAGACCGCCCGTTGATGCCGGCCTTTGTGTGGAAGATATGGCATCGTTGGTCTTCATCTTGATGGTGTTGGAGAGTCAAGACCTTAGATACCATGAGAGAGGGACTTGAATCGTTGTCACAAAACACTTGATCATCTCCATCTTCGTTGACGCGCTGGTGCATGGCCATGTGTTCAAGGGCTTCCACTTCGTCTTCACTCATCGAGTCATATGTGCCGTCATCGTCAAAGATCATGGTTCTCTTGTTGGTGCACTCGAAGGACTTGTGGCCTTGGCCACCACATGTGAAGCACTTGAAGGAACTTGTCTTCACGGGGTCGTATGGTGGTGCCGAAGGTGAGGGAGTCTTGGATTTGTAGTTGCTTGCCGGAGAACGAGTCGAGGAAGGTGTAGCTTGCTTGGAACTTGACTTGTCGCCTGTATTGGTGATGCTCTAGTTGAGGTAGGAGGTGCCGAAGTCACGGGAGCTTGAGAGTAAGAGCCGTAGGTATTGGACGAGTACTTGGCGTATTTGAAGTCATCCTGGACTTGTCGCTCGGCCTTGGACGCTTGATGAACTAGCTCAAGAAGGTTGGAGTATGGTTGGAAGTCGGCAATCCGCTTGATTGGGTGATTGAGACCGTTCAAGAAGCGTGCCATTGTTTGCTCGTCATATTCCTTGACGTTGGCTCGTATCATGGCAATCTCCATTTCTTGGTAGTATTCTTCCACCATCTTCGTGCCTTGTTTGAGAAGTTGCAACTTCTTGAAGAGATCACAGGTGTAGTGTGTAGGCATGAAGCGAGCTCTCATGACATTCTTCATTTCCGTCCAAGTTGTGATTGGTGGTTCGCCTCTTGTATGTCGTTGCTTGATCGTTTGTTCCCACCAAATGAAGACATAGTCTTGAAACTCGAGAGAGGCCATGGCAATCTTCTTCTCCTCTTGGAAGTTGTGGAGGCGAAATATCTTGTCGACCTTCAATGCCCATGAGAGGTACTCCTCGGGATCGGTGCTTCCGGAGAACTTGGGCATAGTGAACTTAAGCTTGCCGAAACGTTGTTCTTCATCATGTTGATGATGGTGGTGTCGCTCACGACGAGGTGGTCGGTCCTCAAAAGCGTGCTCCTCACGATGGTCTTGCCGGTGGTAGCGCGGTACGTCGTTCCGGTTTTGTCGCTCTTGCTCTGCTTCGCGATGAGCGGCTTCCTCTTGTTATGCTTGATGACGTGCTTCTTCTTGTTGACGTACTTGGCGGTTGCGGTCGGTGAAGACGCGCGTGGAGTCATGAAGAGCTTGTTGTGCGTTGCATGCTTGATCGTCACGCCTTTCTTATGCTTGCCCGAATGCATCGTCATCTTGAGGTACTTGATGTTGGCGTTGTTGCTCTTGGCGTCGCCCTTGCTCACGTGCTCGAACTCGATCTCGTAACCCATTGCGATGGAATGGTTTGTCCGGAGATTGTTGATCTTGATTGACTAATTGTGGAGCTTGACAAGGCCGTGGAGGACTTGCATCCGAGGAAGAGTAAGCCGAAGAGTGGTCACTTGAGCGTTGACTTGAATGGCGCCGTCTTGACGAAGAAGTCGGAGACGTGCGGTTCACCATGATGTTGCGGAACTCGTCCATTTGTGTGCGAAAGTTGGAAGCGAGTTTCTCAATGCGGTCGCCCAAAGCTTCGCTTTCTTGATGAAGAGCTCGTTGGACACCAAAAAGGTGATTCTTGGTGACGTAGTTCAGTGCTTCCACTTGATTCTCGGCGATCGGGTTAGTAGAAGAAGAACTTGGCCTATCCATCATGTAAAGTGGAGGTGAGTAGGAAAGTGAGAAAACAATACCAAAGTTACCTCTTCCGAAGATTGAAAATGTAACAGTTTCACTCAATGAAATGCCACAATAGTAGAATTGGAACCAGGTTTGTTCCTCACACCTACAAGTAAAATGCTTATGGAGTAGCTTGGTTAGGATGGTGGCAAAATTTCAAACAAAGTGTTAGTCAAGATATTGATAAGGTTGAGAAGGTTCACAAAAATGCAAGTAAAGCAAATAGATCAAAGCCAAGAGTATCACTAGGAACACACACACAGAAGATAGATGGGATCCGCACAACCAAGGGTGAGCTCAAAATGTGAGTGACCACAAAAAATGCTCTTGTTGTGTGAATGCTAGAGAGACGCTAGCTTGATTGCTCAAATGGGCAAGATACACTTTGTGCACCAACCTATGAGAGAAACGTGCCGTCCTCGATCCCAACTATGCTATGCATGCGGTGACCAAGATGATATTAGTATGCAAAGTGGCTCAATACTACTGCTTATAAGCTCGTTGTTTCTCCTCTTTTTCTTAAAAGCTTTTCTTCCTTTCTCTTTTTTTTGAAGCTTGATGCTCGAGCCGAGGATAATATGAGACAAGTATGTAAGATATGCAAGGGAGAGACTTTTGGCACTAAGATGATAGCATGATCACTACGGTGCACAATAGCGTGGCCCGACAATTCTCAACTCGCTAGTCTCGATGGGTAAGCAACGCAAATGACTCGGCTATCAATGCAAAAGCAAAGGTAAGTGTCATCGAGGTTACCGTCCTTGCTTACGGTTAGCGGCGAAGATGACTCCGAGGCGATGATGTCGATGTCACACGCTCCTATGTAGCCGAAACACCTTAGGAAACGCAAAATCGCAACTCGAAACCGGTCAAATGCGGAAGGTAGGTGTTTTTGTGTAGATTTTTGGATGGAGGCTAATGGTGGTGGTAATGATATATGTGGATGGGGGTGTCAAGAGCTTCCAAACGAGCTAAAGAACACGAAAAACGGACTTGGGAGGTGGAAGTTGTGGTCACTTTGGTGGTGTAGTTGGGCTGTTTCGGGGGGGTGCGGGTGCCCGGGGTGGTCAGGGGAAAGTAGCCCGGGGGTGCGGGCGCCCGGTGGTTGCGGATTTGGGCGAAAATCTTTGGGAAAAGACCAAATTCGGTGGATTTCATGGTGGGAAGGGAGGGGATTGTTGTGGAGGGGCTAGATCCACTTGCCAAACATCAAATCCATGGACCAAAACAACCAAATCTCACAAGATCCAACAAATTGAAAGAAAGAATTTTGGGCTATTTTTCTGGGGATTTTCGAAATTGGGCAAGAACACAACAAAATCAAGCTAGAAAATGGGGGGATGGGACTCCAAGATGTGAATCAACCTTGCTCATGATACCAAGATGTTGTAGGGTGAAACCCTAGGGGGATATTTTCACACTTGGAGGGGGAAAAGAGGATGAACACACAAGAACACAAGGCCCAAATCTCTCAAAAAAACCCAATATCACATCTACTAGAGTAGCATACAAGAGATCCACAAGATTACAAGATCAATCCAAGGAAACAAGCACAAAGGTAAAGTTTTTCCCACTCCTAGAGGAGGTGAGGTCTTGATGATCTTCTCCCTTGGGAGGTCTTGCAATCCACAAGGATTCTTCTCCAAGAGGAGGTCTTGATCTCCTAGAGGAGGGGATACAAGGAGAAAAGCTCTCAAGGTCTCTCAAAATACTTTGCTAACCCCACAAATGAGCTAGGGAATGAGTTTATATAGGCTAGGGACGAAACTTGGGGGAAAGAGGTCCAAAAGACAAAAAGTCCTTAAGAAAACGCAGCCACGGGAAAGGGTCCGGGCACCCGGGGTGTACCCGGCCGGGCACCCGGACCGGTCAGGGGGAACCGGGCGGGAAGGACCGGGCACCCGGGGTCCAGAGCCCGGGCACCCGGGTGGCAGCTGGCGGTTGGGACGCTCTGGTCCGGGCACCTGGGGCCTTGGGGGCCGGGCACCCGGGGCCGGCTGGGACGCAGCCCAGGCAGGGCCCGGGCACCCGAGGCCTAGCTGGCCGGGCACCCGGGGCCGGCTGGGACGCAGCCCAGGCAGGGCCCGGGCACCCGAGGCCTAGCTGGCCGGGCACCCGGGGTGTCTAGGGGGGGTCGGCCCTCCTTGTCTCCGGGTCCGGGCACCCGAGGCTCTTTCGTTCAGGCACCCGGGGTGTCCAGGGACTCCACTTCTTCCATATCCTCGACTCCTTCTTCGTACTCTTATTCCATGGATGCTTGGACCTCCGTCTTCTCCTTCCCACGATCATCCTCGATGTACATAAGAATGCATAGTGTATCTTTTTGAGGTAGAATCCCGTTCTCATGTGAAACCGAACGAAACTCGGAGAGGAAGGAAGTCACCTCGTTCTTGATATTGCGTGCACGTGCACTTGTCATTGGTCCTCTTGGTGCTTGCGGTGGTGATGGAGTGTCGGTACGGGTAGTCGAGGGATGCTCTGCATCACAAGGAACAAGAGGAATCGAAGAAGGAAGAAGGAGGAGAAAACAACCAAGACTCAGACAGCCCGGATGATCCGGACGAAGACCCGGATGATCCGGGCAGAGCCCGGATGATCCGGACCCCCGGCCGGACGATTCGAATAATGTGCCCACGGACACCCGAGAGCTCCTGACTGAAGCCGGATCATCCGGACCCCAGCCCGGATCATCCGGCCACACTCGGACGTCCGGACCAGGACCCGGACATCCGGACCCTCCGCTGCAGAGACGACACGTCCGGATCATCCCGACGCCGCCCCGCATCATCCGGACCCCCGCAGCCCGGATCATCCGGACCAACATCCGGATCATCCGGACAGTGCATGTGTGCATGACTTTGGGCCGAGGCCCATGTACCCCTTCGCCCCTCCTAGCCTATATATGTCTCTCCACCCATACTTTCTAGGGTTAGCTTTGTGTTAGCTCATCTAAAAACCTTAGTGGTTCCTCTCCTACGAGACCGCGGCCTCTTCAGAGAAGATCCACCGGATTCAAGACCTCCTTCATGGAGAAGAGCATCAAGACCTCCTCATGGAGATGACTACCGCCACTTGTATCGTCCTTAGTTGATCGTGTATCGTGTATCGCACTTTGTGTACCCGGATCTAGCATTTGTGTGACCTAAACTTGTTGATTTGAGTGTTTTCTCCTTGTCTCTCTCGTGTTTTTCCTTGTGCCCCTCGTGTTCTTCCTCGGGATCCCTCCTTTTCGTGAAAGATCGGCCGCGTAGGGTTCCACCCTACATCATCTATGGTATCATGAGCCTTGGTTGATCACGAATTTGGAGCCCTACACCTTGTTTTCTAGCTTGTTTTTGTTGTTTTTCGTCCAATTTTGAAAATCCCCACAAAAATAGCCCTACAATATTTTTTTGTGATTTGTGTGTTTTGATGAGATTTTGTTGATTGTGATCCGTGGTTGAGTTGTGTGACAAGTGGTTTACCATTTTCCCCAACTCCCCACCCTCAAATCCGCACCAAACCCCCGAAAAAATCATTTTCCGCCTAATTTTACCCCCCCTTCACGAGTTCATCCCGACCAGGATTGACCCACCCGGATCATCCGGCTCCCAACCAGTATCATCCAGCTCTGACCCGGATCATCCGGCCAGACGTCCGGATCATCCGGCCTCCGCTGACAAAACTGCATTATGCATTTTTTCTTAACACAGTTTCCACCACCGCAACTACCCTAGACACCTTTCCGCTACACCATCGACCCTTTACCCACCACCACCATCATTGCCTAACCACTATTACTACGGTCTTACCTCTTTGTGTCTTGGATCATTTGATTTGTGGTTTTCTCTGTTTCCGTTTGTGTTTCGGCTATCTCGGAGAGGAACGACATCGACAAGACCACCTCTCAACCTCGACAAGGACGGTAACATCGACGACACTTCATTTACTACCTTGCAATTGCATTGATAAACCCTCATCGACCATTTTGCGTAGCTTTCCCACCGAGACTAGCCATTTGAGTATTGCCGGGCCACGACACTTGTGCACATTAGTGATAGTCATAGACTTTACATACGACATGATCATATCTCCGTGTGACAAAAGAGTGTTCCGCATACACAATAGCTACCTTGATCCGAGAAGCATGCATATGTGGCCAAAGAAAGAGCTCACAAGTTATTAAGCAAAAGAGCCATCCAAAGCTTATAAGCAAAAGCACAATTGCATCAAACGCCTTGCATAGAAAGAGATAATATGAGTTAGCAATACATCATCTTGTGCTAAAGCATCGACACATCATACACTCATAGCATACTTGTGATAGGAAGTCGTTACATTGCTCTTATAGGTCGTGCACAAGTGCGTATCCGCCTATTAAGCAATCGGTTAGCGTCTCTCTAGCGTTGTGCAACACGAGCATTTTCCGTGAATTCCACATTTTCGCTCACTTTTGGTTGCACAACCACATTTATCTATCCGTGTGTGTGTTCCGTGTGCTACTTTTGGCTTGTGATCTACTTGTTGCATGTGCCAATTATGATTCATTTTCAACATCATTGAATCTTACTCACTTTTTTAATTGAATTTTGCCACCATCCTAACCAAGCTCCTCTCAAAGCTTTACTTGTGTAGGTGTGAGAATCGACAAGACATGGTACCAATAGTGCTATTTCCGGGTTACAATATTGAGTGATCATTGATCCATTGTCAACTTCGGTCAAGGTACATCTGGTATTGTCTTCTCCTTTCTCCCACTCACATACTTGCTTGTGGCGATGGTTAGGCCAAGTACATCTACGAACCTGATCTTCGATGATCCTCAAGAATCGAACAACTACGTCACCAAACTACATCTCTTCGGTGTCCAATGAGCTCTACATCAAGAAAGTGAAGCTATGCGCGAGCACATTGAGCAAGTCGCTGCCGAGGTGCGTCAATTTGAAACAAGAACAAGAGAGCAATTCGACATCATCAACACCAACATAGCTACACAATTCGATGTGCTACGGACTTTGATAGTCAACCGACGCTCGTCTTCCACATCTTCTCAAAGACGAAGCTGCTCAAGTCGCCACACCGACTCCACAGACGGCTCAAGTACCCCTACATCAAACACTCTTTGTCAAGCTGCATGTCAAGCTCGACATGACAACCGGAATCCACTTCATGACAAGAGCTCCCAAGAGCTACTCGATGAACAAGAAAGTCGACATCGTCAATACCAAGCTACACTTGAGCAAGCACAAGAATGGCAAAGACTACGCCAACAACAACAAGAGCGAGCACGTCAACACCAAGAAAAGCAAGATACTTAAGCTCATTGTCAAGCACAACACCGCCGAGAAGCTCAAGCTCTTGAGGCGCAACAAGCATTACGTAATGCACATCACAATGTGACAACTCGCAATCGACACGCTCGTCAAGAAGAGGAGTTCCTTCGCGATGAGATGCAAGGGAGGCACCACCAAGTACGAATGCAACAAGAAGTTCCTCCTCAAGCGGGACAAGAGCAACAACCTCAACAAGAACGACAAGCTCGACAAGTACACCATGAAAATGAACATCTACTCCTCCAAGAGCAACATGAGATTGACAACCGTCCCAATCAAGAACGCCCTCCCAATAGGCAAGCAAACAATGAAGAGCATCGCTATGGCAAGCTTAAGTTCACCATGCCCAAGTTTTTCGGAAGCATTGTTCCCGAAGACTACCTCTCATGGGCATTGAAGGTTGGCAAGATCTTTCGCCTACACAACTTTGATAAATAGAAGAAAATTGCAACGGCGTCCCTTGAGTTCCAAGACTATGTGCTCATTTGGTGGGAGCAAATCATTGAGAGAAGAGCAGCAAAAGGCGAACCTCCTATCACTACTTGGGCTCAAGTGAAGGAAGTCATGAGAGCACGCTTCGTGCCAACACACTACAAACGTGACTTGTTCAAGAAGCTACAACTCCTCAAGCAAGGTACCAAGTCCGTTGAAGAATACTACAAGGAGATGGAGATTGCCATGTGATGAGGACATGACTACATTGGATACGACCAAAAATATTGCACACATGTATATTTGTGAGGTGATTTCTAATGCAAACTATGCAACAATTTATTTATGCCATCCAGGACAAAAATACTTCATAGACTTTTGTGCCATGTTTAATTCCAGGTGTATGGGACATTTGTACAATCCACATATGAAGATAAGGGAAAAAGAGAAGTTTATGTGCTGTTCAAAAAGTTATCTCACGTCACTTTTGGGCCAAGAGAAGATAGAGTCCAAGTCTCCTACGTTCTGCATCCAGATTCGGACTTCACATACATACCTGACTCAAAATGGCAAGAACTCCTTCATACGGACTCTAAATTGGGTGATTCTTTTTTTTGTTGGAAACTTGATTTCGTACACTTTCCAACCCAATTGGATTCACCTTCAAATTCGTCCGTAGCGTTGAGATATCGACGAAACAATCTGACGCTGCAGCAGAATCCGAGTCAAACTACAAGTCCAAAGGTGTTGCATCACCTCCACTTGGGCCCATGAGCCTTGTACGACCTAGGGTTAGTTTTAGGCTGCCTTGGGACGTCCTCCCTCCTCCTTGGCCGCTACCCCTTGCTCCTATATAAGTAGATCCATCTAGTAGCTTTTTCTTTGGGATTTGTTTAGTAAAAAGTTAGCCATTGCAACTTCGTGTACTTCGTTTGTGTCCAACGACTAGACCAAGACCTCTTTCGGATCCACACATTTATCAATACTTCATCTATATTTGCAATATTCAGATTGTTTTATCATATTCTTGCTTGTTCTTCGATTGCATGCAGGAATAGACCTTTGTGGTGAGGCCGATCATGCTTCTGGCATTGTCAGTAACCCCTGCAGATTGGTTTAGCGATTGCTAAGGCGCAACGTCGTGCACGTTTATAGTCGGATCGTCAAAGTCGTCTCCACCACATCGATAGTTATCATCTCATCGAAAGATCGAGCCCCTCGCCTCTATCAAGTGGTATCAGTTTTCAGGTTGCTCGGTGAGAATTTCCAGTTATTCCTAGATTAGATTTCTTTTCTTACCTATTGTCCAAGGAAAAGCCACAAAAAAAGTTAGATCTATTCATCCTTTGTCCTAGCCAGTCTGAGCCTTTGCAATTTTCTTTTCATTGTTTGCATTATTGAATTATCGGTTGCATCATCGTGTCGAGTTCCTGGTCTTAGTGTCGAGTTCATTTAGAGTTTCGAGTTCTGTTCACATTAGTCACGTCGCCGCTGCATCGTTATCCCTTCCGCTGTCCACCACCTCATCCATCATTTTCCACCTCGTGCTACCCATCGTTCATTGTCACAATTATACTTGAAGTTGTTCGCATCTTTGCTTGATCCAATCTGCATCTTACCTAGTTTGTCTTGGAAAATAGGGAGAAAGAAAAAAAAGACAGAGAAAAAAAGTAAAAAAAAGAGGAGAGAAAGAAAAAGAAAAAGAAGTGTGAGAAAAAAAAGAGAAAAAGAAAAAAAGTGTGAGGAGAAAAAAAAGGAAAAAGACAAAATTCGGATCTATTAGAGTCAATCTCGTAGTTGAATTCGGATTGGAATATGTTTTCTGCACTGTTTAGTAAAACTGGAATATCTTCCACATACGAAGTCCGTTTTGGCTTCACAAGTACTCAAATTAAAGCTAGCGACGAGCCGCATCTGAATAGTTGCAGGAGCTAGTTTAATAATTTGCACCTCCAAATCGGCTTCTAAATAAGTCTTTTTGCCCTTCGAAGTTCACGAACATAGCTTGTTCCAGTTTTTCAGGCCAGTTTCAGAATTTTTGACACCTCGTATCAACTCGTAATTGAGAGATTCTTTTTGCGTTTGAAAGATTGAGTCAGTAGCATTCTGTAGAAAAAATTATCATAAAATTGGCTCAAACTTTTCAAGAGGAAAGTTGGAGAGAGAGTTGTTGTATATTCTGCTTGGCAGTTGTTTTCATCATTATCTTTACTGCCGTTGTGATCTTCACTTATATCTTGCTATCCAGAGCTACTTCGTATCCTTTATTGATGCTAGTTGTGCTACACCGTGACCTCATTAGTGTTCTAGGCTCGCGTCTCTAGTCCGGTCTAGCCTAGGACCAGCACAGTACCGTCGTTGAGCGTTTATTCAACATTGCATCTCTGAATTGATTATTGCTAATCTTTTGCTACCATATATAGCTAACCCAGCTCCACATATTTCTACACCGTGCATATTTACATTCACCTGGCAATCGCTTTACTCAATCTTTGGAGTTATTTGACACCGCTGGTCGCCTATCACCACCTGCTGCATGGTAAGAACTTGTAAGATATTGATACTTGCTTTACTGTGAGCGCTTTACCCCCACATCCTAGTAGTTCATAGGAACATTATTCTCGAATTTTGTTTCTTGTTTCTACTAATCATGCAGGTACCAGAGATAGAAGTTCTTGGACGATGGATACATCTTCACCATCACGAGACGTGGGACAACACACACAAGCACATGGTCAGGTTATATCTTTACCGTCATTTGAGGGTAGATTTAATCCTGCTATTTATCTAGCTTCGGAGCTTGAAGTAGAAAACGTTTTTAGTCACCATCATTTTTCTGAACTTGAGAGAGTACAAGCTGCCACTAGAGTATTTACTCGTTTTGCTTCTGTTTGGTGGAGTGTGCATTGTAAGAAAAATGTTGATAACCAACCCACAACTTGGAAAGATTTGAAGGTTGTAATGAGAAACCATTTTTTTCCTCCTTACTATCGCCATGAATTGCTTCGCAAATTGGAACAATTAAAACAAGGCAGTAACACTGTTCATGCTTACTACCAAGAGTTCAAATCTTATATGCATCATTGTGACATAGAAGAATATGAGGATGATACAATGAATAGATTTTTTGGTGGTTTGAACCATGATATTCGCGCAAAATTTCAGTATATTCCTAGTTACATTACTGGTATGTATGTTCGTGCTTGTACCTTTGAGAGACAAATACAGGAGGATGCATTGTGTGACTACAACAACTACTATTCCAGTTCATGCTCACCATCACTGTTTATTCCTCCACCACTGCACCTACTAGAGCAGCCACACCTCCGATTGTGAGCGTGACATCATCTAAAGTGTATGGTACATTGTCATCGTCCGTACCTACATCAGCTACGTCTTTGCGACAAGGTAACAATAAAATCAATGATGATATAACTTCACATGAGGATGATGCTTATCTAGTTAACTTGAATACATCATGTATTGAATTACCTGTTGATTTGAGCACACCACCTAGTTTAGATAATCATGTTACTGTCATGAATGCGTCATGTGATCAAAAAAGTGAAATACCAACAATTTTGAGTGCACCCATTGAATTAAGTGTTGATGCAAAGGAATCATGTGAATCAAAGAATAAATCAGATTTGGATAAAATACATTTGAAAATAATTGTGCCAATGTTTAATCATTTTGATATGACCTCTAATCTTGGGGACGATTCTATGTCAAATGACTTATTGCATGTTTGCTTATTTAAGCATGTTGTAGCCTGTGAATTTCATGCAAGTAAGGTTTATTCACCAATGTTGGGATGGTTTAATGATGAACATTGTCAATCTTTTGATATGAATAAGAGCTTCACTTATTTGTGCAAACCGAGTTGCAATATTTTCATGCCTTCTACTTCTTGTGATAATATTTTGGCTTTATATTTTATGAATTACGGAAGTTACTCATCTATACATGTGTCACACGTGCGAAAATTATGGGAAGTAAAAAAGGATGACATATACATATACAACATGTACACATTGTCTATTTTCTTACCCACATTTCAGATTAAGCAACGCCGAGGACGGCTTTATTTTCAACAAAGGGTGGATGATGAGGACATGACTACCTTGGATAAGACCAAAAATATTGCATACATGTATATTTGTGAGGTGAGTTCTAATGCAAACTATGCAACAATTTATTTATGTCATCCAGTACAAAAATACTTCGCAGACTTTTGTGCCATGTTTAATTCCAGGTGTATGGGACATTTGTACAATCCACATATGAAGATAAGGGAAAAAGAGAAGTTTAGGTGCTGTTCAAAATGTTCTGTCACGCCACTTTTGGGCCAAGAGAAGATAGAGTCCAAGTCTCTCACGTTCTGTATCCAGATTCGGACTACACAGACATACCTGACTCAAAACGGCAAGAACTCCTTCATACGGACTCCGAATTGGGTGATTCTTTTTTTGTTGGAAACCTGATTTCGTACACTTTCCAACCCAATTGGATTCACCTTCAAATTCGTCTGGAGCATTGAGATATCGACGAAACAATCTGACGCTGCAGCAGAATCCGAGTCAAACTACATGTCCAAAGGTGTTGCATCACCTCCACTTGGGCCCATTTGTCTTGTACGACCTAGGGTTACTTTTAGGATGCCTTGGGACGTCCTCACCTCCTTGGCCGCCACCCCTTGCTCCTATATAAGTAGATCCATCTAGTAGCTTTTTCTTTGGGATTTGTTTAGTCAAAAGTTAGCCATTGCAACTTCGTGTACTTCGTTTGTGTCCAACGACCAGACCAAGACCGCTTTCGGATCCCCACATTTATCAATACTTCATCTATATTTGCAATATTCAGATTGCTTTATCATATTCTTGCTTGTTCTTCGATTGCATGCAGGAATAGACCTTCGTGGTCAGGCTGATCGTGCTTCTGGCATTGTCAGTAACCCCTGGAGATTGGTTTCGCGATTGCTAAGGCGCAACGTCGTGCACGTTTGTTCTCGGATCGTCAAAGTCGTCTCCACCACATCGATAGTTATCATCTCATCGAAAGATCGGGCCCCTCGCCTCTATCACCATGATACGAGCAGACATCACGGAAGATGAAGAACAAACGATGGTGAGATTCTTGAATGGACTCAACTATCCTATCAAGAAGATTGCGGACTTTCAACCATACAACAATCTCCTCGAGCTAGAACACCAAGCCACCAAAGCGGAGCGACAAGTTCAAGAGGACTACAAGTACTCCAAGTTCACCTCCAAGAACTTCAGCTCCTACAACCAAGCTTCAACGACTTCGGCTCCTCCTACCTCTACCAAACATCTACAAACTTCGGTGACAAGTCAAGCTACAAGAATACGACTACATCAAGTCGGCCACCTTCTACAAACAACTTCAAGCCAAGAGCTTCATCATCTACAACTCCAACCGAGGACAACTCAAAGACGAGTTCCATCAAGTGTTTCAAATGCCAAGGGCGAGGCCACAAGTCATTTGAGTGCAAGACCGTTCGTACCATGATCATTAATGATGACGGATCTTATGACTCAATGAGCGACGATGAAATGGCAGCCCTCGAACATGTAGCTATGCATCGCCAAGTGAATCAAGATGAAGACCATCAAGTGTTTTGTGACAATGACTCGAGTCCCAATCTCGTTGTCTCCAAGGTCTTGACACTCCAACATCAATAAGATGACGACCAATGATGTCACATTTTCCATACCAAGGCCGGCATCAATGGACGCTCCGTCAAGGTTATCATCGATGGAGGAAGTTGTCATAACTTGGCAAGCGAAGAGCTATGCGACAAGCTAAAATTGGTGAAGTCCAAGCACCCTCATCCCTACAAGGTCCAATGGCTTAGCGACGCCGGAACTCTTCGAGTCGAGCACACCGTGCAAGTTTCCTTCAAGGTATGCGCCTACGAGGACACACTTGAGTGTGATGTGGTCCCTATGTCCGCGTGCCACCTTCTACTTGGACGACCATGGCAATACGATCGTGGAGTCACACACAATGGACGGACCAACCATTATAGCTTCAAGATGAAGGGTAAAGAGTTCGTGCTACGCCCAATGTCACCAAGTCAAGTAGCCGCCGACAAACACATACCTACCAACCATCGTGGAGAGAATGGTGAGAGAGTGATCCACCAAAAGGAGAGTGAGAGCCACAATGATGCGGAGCATCCCAAGGTCATCCCCATGGACCTACCTTCGCCTCACCAAGTGCCAAGTGGACCCATGACACATGCTCGAGCAGAAGCTCTCGAGACCGAGGTGACTTCGCTCCTCTCTCTAAGCCACTTAGATTCACATGAGACATGGCTGCTACCCTCATCAGAGACTCTTTGCATACTCACGCACCTCGGGAGCAACCATGGAGAAGCCAAGGGACAAGAAGAATCGAAGGAGGAAGAAGGAGGAGAAAAACTTCCAAGACTCAGCCTGCCCGGACGATCCGGACGAAGTCCCGGACGATCCGGCCGAGGCCCGGATGATCCAGACAAATGTCCGGACGATCCGGCCAATGTGCCCAAGGACACCCGAGAGCTCAAGCTGAAGCCGGATCATCCGGACCCCAGCCCGGATCATCCGGACGAACCCGGACATCTGGACCAAGTCCCAGATATCCGGACCACCCGCGTCAGATCAGACACGTCTAGATCATCCGGACGCCACCCCGGATCATCCGGACCCCCGAAGCCCGGATCATCTGGACAAACGTCTGGATCATCCGGACAGTGCATGCGTGCATGATGTTTGGGCCGAGGCCCATGTACCCCTTCGCCCCTCCTAGCCTATATATATCACTCTACCTAAACTATCTAGGGTTAGCTTGGTGTTAGCTCATACCAAACCCCTAGTGGTTCCTCTCCTACGAGACAGCGGCCTCTTCGGAGAAGATCCACCGGATTCAAGACCTCCTTACGAAGAAGAACATCAAGACCTCCTCACGGAGATGACTACCACCACTTGTATTGTCCTTAGTTGATCGTGTATCATGTATCGCACTTTGTGTACCCGGATCTAGCATTTGTGTCACCTAAGTTTGTTGATTTGAGTGTTTTCCCTTATCTCTCTTGTGTCTTTCCTCGTGCCCCTCGTGTTCTTCCTTGGGATCCCTCCTTTTCGTGAAAGATCGGCCACATAGGGTTCCACCCTACATCATCTATGGTATCATAAGCCTTGGTTGATCACGAATTTGGAGCCCCACACCTTGTTTTCTAGCCTTGTTCTGTTGTGTTTTTCGTCAAAATTCGAAAATCCCCACAAAAATAGCCCCACAATTTTTTTTTGTGATTTTTGTGTTTTGATGAGATTTTGTTGATTGTGATCTGTGGTTGAGTTGTGTGACAAGTGGTTTACCCTCTTCCCCACCTTCCAAAACCTACGAAAATCCGAGAACAAATTCATATTCCACCATTTTCCCCATCTTCCCTGAGTTCATCCCGCAACGTTTGACAAACCCGGATCATCCGAACATCCATCCGGACCATCCGGCCAGAGCCCGGATCATCCGGCCAGACGCCCGGATCATCCGGCCAACCCTATCGAAATTGCATTTGCAGTTTTTCTTCGCCACTTTTCCTGCCACTACAAAAACCCTAGCCACCTCTTCCGCTATACCCTCGACATATCCCCCCCCACCACCATTACCTAACCAACATCACTACGGTTTTACCTCTTTGTGTCTTGGATCGTTTGAGTTGTGGTTTACTCCGTTTCCGTTTGTGTTTCGGCTATCTCGGAGCGGAACGACATCGACAATACCACCTCTCAACCTCGACAAGGACGGTAACATCGACAACACCTCGTTTTCTACCTTGCAATTGCATTGATAGACCCTAATCGACCATTTTGCGTAGCTTTCCTACCGAGACTAGCCATTTGAGTATTGCCGAGCCATGACACTTGTGCACATTAGTGATAGTGATAGACATTACATACTACATCATCATATCTCCGTGTGACACAAGAGTGTTCCGCATACACAATAGCTACCTTGATCCGAGAAGCATGCATAAGTGGCCAAAGAAAGAGCTCACAAGCTTTTAAGCAAAAGAGCCATCCAAAGCTTATAAGGAAAAGCACAAATAGCATCAAACGCCTTGCATCAAAAGAGATCATATAAGATAGCAATACTTCACCTTGTGCTAAAAGCATTGGCACATCATACACTCATACCATACTTGTGATAGGAAGTCGTTACTTTGCTCTTATAGGTCGTGCACAAGTGCGTATCTGCCTATTAAGCAATTGGTTAGCGTCTCTCTAGCGTTGTGCAACACGAGCATTTTCCATGGTTTTACACATTTTCGCTCACCTTGGTTGCACAACCACATTTTATCTATCCGTGCGTGTGTTCCGTGTGCTACCTATTGCTTGTGATCTACTTGTTGCATGAGCCAATTGTGAATCATTTTCAACATCATTGAATCTTACTCACTTTTTGCATTGAATTTTGCCACCATCCTAACCAAGCTCCTCTCAAAGCTTTACTTGTGTAGGTGTGAGGATCGACAAGACTTGGTACCAATAGTGCTATTTCCGGGTTACATTATTGAGTGATCATTGATCCATTGTCAACTTCGGTCAAGGTACATTTGGTATTGTCTTCTCCTTTCTCCCACTCACATACTTGCTTGTGACGATGGATAGGCCAAGTAGATCTACAAACCCGCTCTTCGATGATCTTCAAGAATCGAACAACTACATCACCAAACTACACCTCTTTGGTGTCCAACAAGCTCTCCATCAAGAAAGTGAAGCTATGCGTGAACACATTGAGCAAGTCGCCGCCGACGCACGTCAATTTTAAGCAAGAACAAGAGAGCAATTCGACATCATCAACACCAACATGGCTACTCATTTCGATGCACAACGGACTTTGATAGTCAACCGACGTTCTTCTTCAACATCTTCTCAAAGACGAAGCCGCTCAAGTCACCAAATTGACTCCACGGACGGCTCAAGTACCCCTACATCCAACACTCTTCGTCAAGCCGCACGTCAAGCTCGACATGACAACCAGAATCCACTTCATGACAAGAGCTCCCAAGACTTACTCGACGAACAAGAAAGTCGACATCATCAAAACCAAGCTACACTTGAGCAAGCACAAGAACGACAAAGACTACGCCAACAACAACAAGAGCGCGCACGTCAACACCAAGAAGAACAAGATGTCGAAGCTCATCGTCAAGCACAACAACGCCGAGAAGCTCAAGCTCTTGAGGCGCAACGAGCATTACGTGATGCACATCGCAATGTGGCAACTCGCAATCGACACACTCGTCAAGAAGAGGATTTCCTTCGCGATGAGATGCAAGAGAGGCGCCACCAAGCACAAATGCTACAAGAAGTTCCTCCTCAAGCGCGATAAGACCAACAACCTCAACAAGAAACACAAGCTCGGCAAGTACACCATGACAATGAACATCTACTCCGCCAAGAGCAACATGAGGATGACAACCGTCAAAATCAAGAACGCCCTCCCAATAGGCAAGCAAAAAATGAAGAGCATCGCTATGGCAAGCTTAAGTTCACCATGACAAAGTCTTCCGGAAGCATTGATCCCGAAGACTATTTCTCATGGGCATTGAAGGTTGACAAGATCTTTCGCCTACACAACTTCGATGAAGAGAAGAAGATTGCAATGGCCTCCCTTGAGTTCCAAGACTATGTTATCATTTGGTGGGAGAAAATCATTGAACGAAGAGAAGCAAAAGGCAAACCTCCCATCACTACTTGGGCTCAAATGAAGGAAGTCATGAGAGCACGCTTTGTGCCAACACACTACAACCGTGATTCATTCAAGAAGCTACAACTCCTCAAGCAAGGCACCAAGTCCGTTGAAGAGTACTACAAGGAGATGGAGATTGCCATGATAAGAGCTAACATCATGGAAGATGAAGAGAAAACGATGGCGCGATTCTTGACTGGACTCAACTATCCCATCAAGAAGATTGCGGACTTTCAACCATACACCAATCTCCTCGAGCTAGTACATCAAACCACCAAAGCGGAGCGACAAGTTCAAGAGGACTACAAGTACTCCAAGTTCACCTCCAAGAACTTCGGCTCCTACAACCAAGCTTCAACGATTTTGCCTACTACTACCTCTACCAAGCCATCTACAAACTTCGGTGACAAGTCCAACTACAAGAATGCGACTACATTAAGTCAGCCACCTTCTACCAACAACTTCAAGCCAAGAGCTTCATCATCTAAAACTCCTACCGAGGACAACTCCAAGACGAGTTCCATCAAATGCTTTAAGTGCCAAGGGCGAGGCCCCAAGTCATTCGAGTGCAAGACCGTTCGTACCATGATCATCAATGACGACAGATCTTATGACTCAATGAGCGACGATGAAATGGAAGCCCTCGAACATGTAGCTATGCATCGCCAAGTGAATGAAGACGAAGACCACCAAGTGTTTTGCGACAATGACTCGAGTCCCAATCTCGTTGTCTCCAAGGTCTTGACACTCCAACATCAACAAGATGATGATCAAAGATGTCATATCTTCCATACCATGGCCAGCATCAATGGACGCTCCATCAAGGTTATCATCGATGGAGGAAGTTGTCACAACTTGGCAAGCGAAGAGCTATGCGACAAGCTCAACTTGGAGAAGTCGAAGCACCCTCACCCATACAAGGTCCAATGGCTTAATGACGCCGGAACTCTTCGAGTCGAGCACACCGTGGAAGTCTCCTTTAAGATAGGTGCCTACAAGGACACACTTGAGTGTGATGTGATCCCCATGTCCGTGTGCCACCTTATTCTTGGACGACCATGGCAATATGACCGGGGAGTCACACACAATGGACGGATGAACCACTATAGCTTCAAGATGAAAGGAAAGGAGTTCGTGCTACGCCCAATGTCTCCAACTCAAGTAGCCACCGACAAACACTTACCTACCAACCATCGTGGAGAGAATGGTGAGAGAGTGAGCCACCAAAAGGAGAGTGAGAGCCACAAGCCAAATATGAGCGACTCCACGATGAGTGAGAAGAAACAACTAGTACTATTCGCCACCAAAAGTGAGATGAGAGAGGTGTATGAGAACCCATCGAGAGTCTTTCACCTTGTCCTTTTATGCAAAGGGGAAGCCAAACCTACTAACACTTCACCACCTCCACCTTTAGTGTTGTCTAACTTGTTGCAGGAATTCTTGGACGTCTTTCCCGATGAGATACCTCCGGGTCTACCTCCAATTCGCGGGATCGAACACCGACCGACCTCATACCCGGCGCACCACTTCCGAACAAGGCTCCCTACCGCGTCAACCCTGAGGAAACCAAGGAGATATAACAACAAGTTCAACAACTCATCGACAAAGGTCATGTACGTGAAAACTTGAGCCCTTGTGCCGTTTCGGTTATTTTCGTGCCAAAGAAAGATGGAAGTTTTTGCATGTGCTCTGGTTGTAGGCCGATAAACGCTATCACCGTTAGATACTGTCACCCTATCCCACGATTAGACGACATACTTGATGAATTATGTGGTGCCACCATCTTTTCAAAAATTGATCTTAAAAGTGATTACTACCAAATTCGCATTCAAGAGGGTGATGAGTGGAAAACGGCTTTCAAAACCAAGTTTGGGTTATATGAGTGACTTGTCATGCCAATGGGTTTATCGGAAGCACCCAGTTCATTTATGCGTCTTATGCATTTTGTGCTACGACCGTACATAGGCGTCTTTTTAGTGGTTTACTTTGATGACATCCTCGTTTTTAGCAAGTCGCTTGAGGACTATGTGACACAAATCCGTATGGTTTTACAAACCCTTCGGAAAGATCGCTTATATGCTAATATGGAAAAGTGCACTTTTGGCATTGACAAGGTCATGTTCTTAGGATTCGTCGTTTCTTCCCAAGGTATTCACGTTGATGAAACTAAAATTGAAGCAATTAAAACTTGGCCTCAACCAACAAATCTCCAACAAGTGCCTAGCTTTCTTGGTTTAGCCGGTTTATATCGACGCTTTGTGAAAGACTTTAGCACAATTGCTATGCCTCTACACGCCTTGAGCAAGAAGAACGCACCCTTTGTTTGGGGTCCTTCGCATGACACCGCGTTCATTAAGCTCAAAGACTTGCTCACGCACACACCACTTCTTGCCCTACCGAACTTTGATAAACATTTTGAGATTCATTGTGACGCTAGTGGTACCGGCATAGGTGGCGTGCTCATGCAAGAAAAGCGCCCAATTGCTTACTTTAGCGAGAAGCTATCCGGAGCACAACTTAACTACCCCATCTATGATAAAGAGCTATATGCCTTGGTGAGAGTTTTGCGTGTTTGGGAACACTATCTTAGACCTCATGAATTCATTCTTCATACGGACCATGAGACTCTCAAGTATCTCAAGGGTCAAACTAAGTTGAACAAGCATCATGCTAAGTGGAGTGAATTCATTGAGTCTTTTCCCTACGTCATCAAGTACATCAAAGGCAAAGAAAATGTTGTGGCGGATGCGCTTTCCCGCAAATGCATGCTTGTCACGAAACTTGAGTTGAATGTTATTGGCTTTGAGCACATAAAAGACTTATATGAGCATGATCCTTTCTTTGCACATCCTTATGCTAAGTGTTTGACTCACACTTCTTAGGAACATTACTACATCAAGGATGGATATCTTATGAGAGCTAACAAACTTTGGATCCCCGAGTCTTCGCTTCATTTGCTCCTTTTGCAGGAATCTCATGGAGGAGGACTCATGGGACACTTTGATCGCGACAAGACATTTGATACGCTCTCCAAGAACTACTTTTGGCCCAAGATGCTACGTGACGTCTCACGCCTCACCAACCGATGCTCAACATGTCACAAAGCTAAGTCAAAAACTCAATCTCATGGTCTTTAAATGCCACTTCCTATTCCATTCCATCCATGGGAAGACATAAGCCTGGACTTTGTACTTGGATTGCCTAGGACTCAAAATGGAAAAGATTCCGTGTTTGTTGTAGTGGATAGATTCTCTAAATGGCTCATTTCATTCCTTGTAACAAGATCGACGATGCTTCACATGTGGCCAATCTCTTTTGTAGGGAAATCATTCGTCTACATGGAGTGCCCAATACGATGGTGTCGGACCGGGACGTCAAGTTCTTGAGCTACTTTTGGAAGACTCTATGCGCCAAACTCGGCATCAAGCTACTCTTCTCCTCGGCATATCATCCACAAACCGACGGCCAAACGGAGGTGACGAACCGCACGCTTTCGACGCTTCTTCGCGTGTTGATCAAGAAGAACATCAAGGAATGGGAGCAATGCTTGCCCATTGCCGAGTACGCCTACAACCGCGCAAGACATTTGACTACCGGAAAGTCCCCTTTCGAGGTCGTCTACGGCTTCAACCCTTTGGCTCCATTGGACATTCTACCTCTACCTCTACAAGAATGCACAAACTTGGACGCAAGTGCTCGAGCAAGCTATCTCAAGAAGGTGCATGAAGATACAAGGGCAACGATCGAGAGGCAAGTACATCGTCTAGCGTCCAAGCTCAACACCAACAAGAAGCCTATGGTGTTCCAACCGGGAGATCTCGTATGGCTACATCTTCGCAAGGACTGTTTCCCCCACGAGCGCAAATCCAAACTACTACCTCGAGCCGACGGACCCTTCAAGGTCCTAGCATGCAACAACAACAATGCATATAAGCTCGACCTTCCATGCGACAAGTACAACGTGAGCGATGTCTTCAACGTCAAGGATCTCTCCACTTTCCATGGTGGTGAAGATTTCGATCCGAGGTCGGATCTTTCCCAAGGGAGGGGAGATGATGTGGAGCATCCCAAGGTCATCCCCATGGACCTACGTTCGCCTCACCAAGTGCCAAGTGGACCCATGACACGTGCTCGAGCACGAGCTCTTGAGACCGAGGTGACTTCGCTCCTCTCTCTAAGCCACTTTGATTCACATGAGACATGGCTGCCACCCTCATCAGAGACTCTTTGCATACTCAGGCACCTCGGGAGCAACCATGGAGAAGCCAATGAACAAGAAGAATAGAAGGAGGAAGAAGGAGGAGAAAAACAGCCAAGACTCAGCCTGCCCGGACGATCCGGCCGAGGCCCGGATGATCCGGAAAAATGTCCGGACGATCCGGCCAATGTGCCCAAGGACACCCGAGAGCTCAAGCTGAAGCCGGATCATCCGGACCCCAGCCCGGATCATCCGGACGAACCCGGACGTCCGGACCAAGTCCAGGATATCCAGACCACCTGCGTCAGATCAGACACGTCCAGATCATCCGGACGCCGCCCCGGATCATCCGGACCCCCGAAGCCTGGATCATCCGGACAAACGTCCGGATCATTCGGACAGTGCCTGCGTGCATGATGTTTGGGCCGAGGCCCATGTACCCCTTCGCCCCTCCTAGCCTATATATATCACTCTACCTAAACTATCTAGGGTTAGCTTGGTGTTAGCTCATACCAAACCCCTAGTGGTTCCTCTCCTACGAGACCGCGGCCTCTTCGGAGAAGATCCACCGGATTCAAGACCTCCTTACGGAGAAGAACATCAAGACCTCCTCACGGAGATGACTACCGCCACTTGTATCGTCCTTAGTTGATCGTGTATCGTGTATCGCACTTTGTGTACCCGGATCTAGGATTTGTGTGACCTAAGTTTGTTTATTTGAGTGTTTTCCCCTTATCTCTTTTGTGTCTTTCCTCGTGCCCCTCGTGGTCTTCCTCGGGATCCCTCCTTTTCGTGAAAGATCGGCCACGTAGGGTTCCACCCTACATCACACAAGCCAAATATGAGCGACTCCACGATGAGTGACAAGAAACAACTAGTGCTATTCGCCACCAAAAGTGAGATGAGAGAAGTGTGTGAGAACCCCTCGAGTGTCTTTCACCTTGTGCTTTCATGCAAAGGGGAAGCCAAACCTACTAGCACTTCACCACCTCCACCTTTAGTGTTGTCTCAATTGTTGCAGGAATTCTCGGACGTCTTTCCCAATGAGCTACCTCCGGGTCTACCTCCACTTGGCGGAATCAAACACCGCATCGACCTCATACCCGGTGCACCACTTCCGAACAAGGCTCCTTACCGCGCCAACCCCGAGGAAACCAAGGAGATACAACAGCAAGTACAACAACTCACCGGCAAAGGTCATGTACGTGAAAGCTTGAGCCCTTGTGCTGTTCCAGTTATTCTCGTGCCTAAGAAAGATGGAAGTTTTCGCATGTGCTCCGATTGTTGCCCGATAAATGCTATCACCGTTCGATACCGCCACCCTATCCCACGTTTAGATGACATGCTTGATAAATTATGTGGTGCCAGCATCTTTTCGAAAATTGATCTTAAAAGTGGCTACTACCAAATTCGCATTCAAGAGGGTGATGGGTGGAAAACAACTTTCAAAACCAAGTTTGGGTTATATGAGTGGCTTGTCATGCCAATGGGTTTATCGAAAGCGCCCGGTTCATTTATGCGTCACATGCATTTTTTTCTACGACCCTACATAGGCGTCTTTGTAGTGGTTTACTTTGATGACATCCTCGTTTTTAGCAAGTCTCTTGAGGACCATGGGACACACATCCGTATGGTTTTGCAAACCCTTCGGAAAGAGCGCTTATATGCTAACATCGAAAAATGCAATTTTGGCGTTGACAAGGTCGTTTTCCTAGGATTTGTCGTTTCTTCCCAAGGTGTTCACGTTGATGAAACTAAAATGGAAGCAATTAAAACTTGGCCTCAACCAGCGAACCTCCATAAAGTGCGTAGCTTTCTTGGTTTAGCCGGTTTCTATCGACGCTTTGTGAAGGACTTTAGCACAATTGCTATGCCTCTACACGCCTTGAGCAGGAAGAATGCACCCTTTGTTTGGGGTCCTTCGCAAGACACCGTGTTCATTAAGCTCAAAGACTTGCTCACCCACGGACCACTTCTTGCCCTACCAAACTTTGATAAACCTTTTGAGATTCATTGTGACGCTAGTGGTACCGACATAGGTGGCGTGCTCATGCAAGAAAAACGCCCAATTGCGTACTTTAGCGAGAAGCTATTGATACATCTCAAACGTATCTACTTTTCCAAACACTTTTGCTATTGTTTTGCCCTCATTCTTGCATGATTTGAACTAAACTAACCCGGACGGACGCTGTTTTCAGCAGAGCTGCCTGTATGGTTTTATTGTGTGCAGGAAAATGGATTTTTAGGTGTCTCAGAAAATTCCAAGAAAAATCACAGAAAATCCACGCACCCGAAGGGCCATTGTGCCAGAAGTGGGGCCAGAGGGCAGCCAGTGGGGGCCCCAGGCGCCCTGCTGGCGTGGCCCCACCCCTGGCCGCGCCAGGAGGCCGCCTGGGAGGGTCCTCCCCCTTCTGGTGCCCTACCTTGTCTCTTATTTATTCCCGTGGCGAGGAAATCCCAGAACATAAGTCGTTTTTCCAGTTTCCGCTGCGGAGCCGCCGCCACCCTCTGTTCTTCTTCGGGAGGGCTAATCTGGAGGCTGATTTGGCCTCCGGAGAGGGGAGATCGTCGCCATCGTCATCATCATCACCACTCCATCCTCCCTCCATGACTTCTCCTTCCATGTGTGAGTAATTCCCTGCTGTAGGCAAAGGGGATGGTAGGGATTGGATGAGTTAGATCATGTAATAGTTTATCAGATTGTTGGGGGCATGTTGCCTATCATCTACTTTGGTGTTTATCATCTTTTCTTCAACTTGTTGCTCTTAATGCTTGTCACTTTGGGCCCGAATGCCATGTTTTCAGATCGGAACCCTATGTGTTTGCATGAATATATTTGTGTTCTTGATCCTATCTATGAGTTGTTTGCACCTATTATGGTCCGGAACCGGCGATCCCAAAGGTGACAGCTTGGGACACCAAAGGGGATGGTCCATAATTTGAGGATTCCATGTATCCATTGAGTTTATTGCTTTGTTCCGGTGCTCTTTGACAGGAGCACCATAATCTCCATAAGTTCCTTTTGGCCCCGTTCGTAGCGGGATGGTAGGACAAAAGATGTTGTGCAAGTTCTTATTGCAAGCACGTACAACTACCTGTGGGATACATGCCTAATGTTTGATATTTGCCTAGATGATCATTACTTTTCTATGTGCCTTGCCCCAAGTTAGATTCATGATGTATCTCATCCATGCAGCGCCCAACCATCCATCTCCCTAGCCTACAGTGTTTCAATCCTGTTGGTTATTAGTTGTTACTTTTGCTGTTTACTTTTGCTGTCACCACCATCACTATCATATCACCGTTACCACTTATCTTTTGTTGCAAGTAAGTATATTTCAGGTGCGGTTGAATTGACAACTCAACTGTCAAAGCTTATAAATACTCTTTGGCTCCCCGTGTGTCGAATCTATAAATTGGGTTATTCTTACCCGCGAAGACTATCTCGACCCCTTACGGTTGAGGGTTATCAAGTAACGTTTGCTGGCGCCGTTGCCGGGGAGCATAGCAATATTTACAAGTCTATTTGAAGTATCCTACCTGCTGCACTTCATCCGCTATGGGTAAGAAAGGAGACCCCAAGGTTCCGATCTTACTATCCACTACAAGAAGAGGTACTGTTCTGAACACTAGTGCTACACTTGATTCACCTTCTGTTATGAGTAAGTTTGCCTCACCACCACCACATGATGCTTCTACTGAATCTGTTACTATGTCCGATACTTTTGATGATGCTTCTACTACCCTTGATGATATTGGTTCACTTGGTTATGCTCTTGAGAAACAGATCGCTGCTGCTGCAAAAAAATCTGGAATTGAAATTCCTGTTACTCGCTACCCTATTGGTGGAACTTATGATTATCCTGATTTGAGTAAACTCAAGGAGAGACTCCTTGATGATGATTACATTATGCTTGATGATGATTTATGCAGGGAACTAACAGAGTTTGCCGACTCTGAACCTGAAGCTATTAAGAAGCTACTTGAAAAACACTCCTTGAAGAACAAGACTGTTCCTGATCCTGAATTTGCTACATCTCCTATATGCATCAATGATCCTGATTATGATTTCTCTGTTGATCTTTCACTTATATCTATGGTTGAAGCTGACCCCTTTTATGGCAGAGAAAATGATGACGCTATTGCACACCTGACCAAACTCATTGAGTTGGGTGGCTTGTTTACCACGAATGAAAAGATACGAAACTTTTATGTGACTAAGCTTCTTCCTTTCTCTTTGAAGGAAGGTGCTAAAACATGGTATGATGCACTACCATGTGGTTCCATTAGGAGTCCTCAAGACTTAGCTCACTCTTTTGTTGATAAGTACTTTCCTGCTCATATGCAACATGCTGCTTTACAAAGAATTTATAACTTTAAATAGTTGCAGGATGAGCACCTCCCTAAAGCTTGGGGGAGGTACTGTAGTCTGATCCAGGCTAGACCAGGACATGGAGTCCCTAAGAATGAATTAATCGATATATTTTATGCTGGTCTAACTGATGAATCCAGGTCCTATTTGGATAGTTGTGTTGGTTGTGTTTTCAGGAAAAGAACACCGGACGATGCAGAAGAATTGATGGGCAGGATTCCCAAAAACCATGAAGATTGGTCCGTCCCTGAACCACCTCCACCACCAAAGAAGAGGGGCATGCTTGTTCTAAGCCCCGAAGATATGCAAGAAGCAAAAAATTCTATTAAAGAGAAGGGTATTAAAACTGAAGACGTGAAGAATCTACCCCCTATTGAGGAGTTGTGTGAGCCTACCACTCACCCTCCTATGGTAGAGGTACACTCTCTTTTAGATTTCAACGCAAGTGACATCCCTCATGGTAAGCCTCCTGATCAATGTTTAGATGAGCTTGATAATTTTATTATGAAGCAAAGTCATTTTAATGAGAGGATACAAAGTCAATTGCATGATAATTCCCTTGCTATCAAAGGTTTGCTTGATGTTCTAGGTAGAACAGTTAATGATGTTAAATGTCTTGTGAAGCATTTTCATATGGTTCAAACTCCGCTTGAACAAATTTCTAATGTGCAAAAAGATTTGCTTGCTAACAATACCAAACAAGATGATTTACAGGCCTTCGGGATTAAGACCCAAGGAGGAACTAGCACTCAAGATCCTCTCTATCCAGAGGGGCATCCAAGGAGAATCGAGCAAGATTCTCAAATGCAGGAAGAAGAAATTGTTGGCTCTCCAAGGAAGAAGAAGAAGAAACACAAGGAGGCTGACAATTCCAATGATCCTATTACAAGTGAAGAGCCAGCTGTTGATCCCAACAGTATATCTACCTCCGATGCTGAGACTGAAGACGGTGCCGAACCTGAAGATAAGGATAAGGAGAAGAATGATCCGCCTGAAGTTCGAGAAGAAGAAGCACCTGACAAACGCAAGAAGTACACTAGAGAAGACTTCGTCGCAAGAAGACATGGGAAGGAAAGAGAACCATGGATACAGAAACCCATGCCCTTTCCAGGTAAGTCTCTCAAATCTAAAGAAGAAGAGCATTACAATAAGTTTTGTGAGTGGATGAAACCTCTTTTTCTTCAAATCCCTTTGACTGATGCTATTAAGTTACCTCCCTATTCAAAATATATGAAAGATATTGTTACTAATAAAAGAAAAGTTCCTAATGAAGCAATATCTACTATGCTTGCTAACTACTCTTTCAGTGGCAAGATTCCTGAGAAGCTTGGTGATCCAGGTATACCCACCATTCCTTGCTCCATAAAGAATAATTATGTCAAAACTGCTTTATGTGATCTTGGAGCAGGAGTGAGTGTTATGCCTTTCTCTCTTTACAAGAGGCTTTGTTTAGAGAAACTAATTCCTACAGATATCTCTCTTCAGATGGCTGACAAGTCAACAGCCGTCCCAATAGGTATTTGTGAGGATGTTCCCGTAGAAGTTGCTAATTGTTTGATCCTTACTGATTTTGTCGTGCTTGACATGCCCGAGGATGGGAGCATGTCCATTATTCTTGGTAGACCTTTTCTTAACACCGCAGGTGCTATTATTGATTGCAATAAAGGAAAGGATACCTTCAATGTGAATGATAAAGAACACACGGTGTATTTTCCAAAGAAGACCGACAAGAGGCATGGCCTCAACTCTATAGAAAATATCGAGACCGTGAAGATTGGAGAATGGGACTGTCCACTACATGTGCACCACAAATACAAAACTATTATGGTGGGGACAATGTCCATTGAAGTAAAGGTGCAATGATCACTTCGTAAGAGGTGGGACTTTTTGCTCTATATATTGCCGGTTTGTTGGTAAGACTTGATCAACCTTACTAGTGAGCATGTTTTATATAGGTAAAAAGTTGAGCTTGTTATGTTTTCATTTGTTTTAGCTTTTGTTCTCCTTGCTGTACCAAGTGTTTGTGTTTTTGAAGCTTCACAATACTAATCACTGCTTTAAGTTTTCAGAAAGTTTTGCAGCTTTTTGAACTTCGAAAAAATTTCAACACTGAAGTTTTCAGAAAAATTCCAGAAAAATAAAAATAAAAATTTCCATGTCGGGAGTCACCCAGAGGCACCTAGGGCTGATCAGGGGGGCCACCAGTGGCCCAGGCAGCCAGCTGGCGCGGCCTGCCCCCTGGCCGCGCCCATAGGGCGCCTGGGGCCCACAGGTCCCGCCTCCAGGTGAGTCTTCTTCCTCTCTCTCTCTTTCTCTCCGAAAACACGAGTTCTGCACCTGTTCTTGCGTTCTTGCTGTTCTTGGAGGCAATTTTCGATCTCTCTCTATAGCCTATCATTCGAGCTGAGATTTTGAACAAATACTCCCTGGTATGTAACTCCTCCACCCCTCCAATTAGATTTTTGGTTGGTGGCTTCATTTGTGAGTATTTAGTAGTTCTTGGTGCTGTGTAGATGAGCTTGCATGCATGTGTAGAAATTTATTTTCCAAGTTTTGATGCAAGTTTATGCCTTAGGTAAGTGAGTTGAGTAGTTTGCCTTAACCCACTTTGTTTAAATCCTTGTTTTTGTAATTTGCCAAAAATTTCAGAAATGAGTTTGTTAGGAAGGGCAAAGGGGTGGCTTGAGAAGAAGAAGCCCGCGCGCTCCGATCGAGTTACTAGAGCCGCAGCTTCACCCTCGACTGCTAGGGTGAGCTACAATGAATATCATGTGCCCCTAGAGTTGTTGGAAGACACAAATCCAGCACGTGCGATGATGTTCCCATGTGATGAATTCCTTGAAGCTGCAGGAATTAAGGATGAGTTTTATAATCTTTGTGCTAATGCAGGTCTGACACGGCTCGTCACGTGCCGTGTTGCTCAGTATCAAAAACTCACCTCCGGTTTCATTAACAGTTATAGATATAACCTTGATACTGGTTCTATTGAGTTTAAAATTTACAACAATCTTTTGACCATGCCCTTGGAAAAGTTTTGTGAAATAATAGGTGTGCCAAACGTTGGGCGGACGACGAAGATGACCTCTCAGCCCTCCGAGCTGAGAACCGTCTTCAACTCTCTCTGCAGCATGGATACGATGGATATTCATCGGTCAAAAATCTCCAGCATCTTATTCCCTCACCTCAGGTATTTTGTGTATTATGTTGCTAGAGGGGTGTTAGCTCGTGACAACACGAGCAGCATTTCTGCACCGGATATTGCTATCCTGGCAACCGCCCTCTCAGGGAGGTTTGATTATAATGTGGGTGCCTTAATTGCTCGACGCCTTGCTATGAACGGTAACAAGGGAGATTTATTTGGTGGCGTTTATGCCACACTTATCTTAGAGTATCTTAAAGGCACCCCACACCCTGATGATAAGCCTTTTACTTATTTAAGTTTTGATCTTGCTGCTATGAAAAGGAATAAGTTTGTTACCATGACTTCTGAGTTTGGTAACCTTGTTTATATCTTGAGTTTCGGAACTACCGCGGAACGCAAGATCCGTCTACCTGCACCTCTTTTGTTTGATTTTTCTCGCAGGAACGGATGGTCCTTTGATGTTATCCAGTTCGATGAGTTCATGGTCCAGCATCAGTTTCATAACCCCATGGAGGGGGTTGTGCCCGACGAGGAGGAGCACGGTGAGTTACCACCTTTTCAGGGGGAGACCGTCACCAGTTTGGTGAAGGGTCTTCCTCTGCTTGGAGTGCGGACCCTTCTTCGTGGGAGGATCCAAGGACTTCGGTGTACGCGCCGGAATCCTTATACGACCCTTGGACTCACCAGTACCACCCCGGAGCAGGAGGCTCCTGGGGGCAGTAGCTACTACCAACTTAGGCCAAAAGCCTAAGCTTGGGGGAGTACGTGCCCTTCTCACTTTTCCATTGTATTATCCGTTTTATTTTTGTTTGCTTTGATCTTTTCGAAGTTTTTGCCTGTTCTTCTTTGTTTCTTTCTTTGCAGAAACAACAACAAGATTTTCTCTTTCTTTTGCTTTCGTTCAACCTTTGAAAAAACCCAAAAAGATTTCCTTTCTCTCTTTAGTTTGCTTTGTTTTCAGAGTTCAGCTCGAGTCCGTGATGGCATTTAATTATATTTCCTACGTTCGATCGTGCAAGTGACAAGGCAGTAATGATGAAGATCGACGGAAGGGAAGCAACAAGGAAAACCGGTATGAACTCTTCTTGTTTCTACTTTTGTACATATGCCTGTACTTATGATCTAGAGACCAGCCTGTAGCGACATAGTGCTATGTTTACAATGCTTTCCCAGTGGTTCATGCTTTCCTTGTGGCTAATCTCAAATAGCTAGAGTATATAATGTGTTGTTGAAATGATTTACATGCATTGCATTGTTCATAGTTTGGTATACTAAGGTGGTATTTCCCTTTGGAGAATTCTTGGATTGACTTGGCACATGTTTACACATGTTTAAGACTAAAAAGTCTGCTTTGCCTTGATGATCTTTGAGTTTCAGAATAGTTATATCACTTTCATGCCCAATTCAATGTTGCTTTGTCGCTCTGCATGATTATGACCATTATTGCTCTCTAGTTGGTCGCTTCCCAGTCTCTTGCTAGCCTTTGCTCGCACTAAGCGGAATTCTGCTTGTGCATCCAAATCCTTTCAAGCCAGTTATTCCATATGAGTCCACCATACCTTCCTATGTGGTATTTACCGGCCATCCTAACAAAGACTTTCTTGTACCATCTCGAAATTATTCAAATTTACTCCTGTTTTGTGCCTCTGTTTTAGCTCATGAGGAAGTAGTAGGTAATTCATGATCTTCTTATGTTGGACATGTTTTATCCCGGGATTGCATGTCTAATCTGCAAACCCCTAATACGAGGAGGGACTGGCATGAGTGCGCCCAGCTCACAAAAGATAATCACAACCAACAAACCCTCCTTCACGCTTTGTTTATGAGAAATCAGAAAACTTTGGTAGTGATAAACAAAGGAGATTAAGGGGATGTGATCGTCCCCATCTTGGGAGCCGTTCCTTGAAACATGTCTAGCATAAGAAGTGATTGGGTTGTCTACTAGCATTCATTGACGACATATGCACCTCCCAAAATCATTTTTACCTCTGTTTTCAAAATCAAGAGCTCTGGTACATGTTTAGTCTTTGCTTCCAACCACGGGTTTTCAACCTCGCCATCAAATTCCACGGTTCGAGAGTCTCCACCTTCTTTCTTCAAAGCACCAACTAGGAGAGCATAATTGTCATTCTGAGTGTAATGTGCATTGTCCCAAAGTATTACATTGTCTTCTGCATGCTTGTGGTATTATTTATTCTGAAATTCTTAGTTCTAGTCTCCTTTAAAACTCTGGAGGAGTTTCTGCATTTATGTTTTGCTTCACTCATGGAGGCTAGCGAGATACCACTCTAGTATGTTCAAGCTATGTGCAATGTAATCTTGTCTTGATTTTCAGTAGCATATTATTTACTTTTAGTTATTTGTGATTGGTCACTTGAAAGAAGGATTGCTTCGTGCATTGTCCTCATAGCATTGTTTCAATACATGCTAGACTCTTTTCGTAGTACATGCTTATATACATCTAATGAAGCAAAAGAGTTTGTCAAAGTTTTCTTTGTCGCGTCCAGTTCGTTGAACTGAATTGCTTGAGGACAAGCAATATGCTAAGCTTGGGGGAGTTGATACGTCTCAAACGTATCTACTTTTCCAAACACTTTTGCTATTGTTTTGCCCTCATTCTTGCATGATTTGAACTAAACTAACCCGGACTGACGCTTTTTATAGCAGAGCTGCCTGTATGGTTTTATTGTGTGCAGGAAAATGGATTTTTAGGTGTCTCAGAAAATTCCAAGAAAAATCACAAAAATTCCACGCACCCGAAGGGCCATTGTGCCAGAAGTGGGGCCACAGGGCAGCCAGGGGGGGCCCAGGCGCCATGCTGGCGCGGCCCCACCCCTGGCCACGCCAGGAGGCCGCCTGGGAGGGTCCTCCCCCCTCTGGTGCCCTACCTTGGCTCCTATTTATTCCCGTGGCGAGGAAACCGTAGAACAGAAGTCGTTTTTCCAGTTTCCGTCGCGGAGCCGCCGCCACCCTCTGTTCTTCTTCGGGAGGGCTAATCTGGAGGCTGATTTGGCCTCCGGAGAGGGGAGATCGTCGCCATCGTCATCATCATCACCACTCCATCCTCCCTCCATGACTTCTCCTTCCATGTGTGAGTAATTCCCTGCTGTAGGCAAAGGGGATGGTAGGGATTGGATGAGTTAGATCATGTAATAGTTTATCAGATTGTTGGGAGCATGTTGCCTATCATCTACTTTGGTGTTTATCATCTTTGCTTCAACTTGTTGCTCTTAATGCTTGTCACTTTGGGCCCGAGTGCCATGTTTTCAGATCTGAACCCTATGTGTTTGCATGAATATATTTGTGTTCTTGATCCTATCTGTGAGTTGTTTGCACCTATTATGGTCCGGAACCGGCGATCCCAAAGGTGACAGCTTGGGACACCAAAGGGGATGGTCCATAATTTGAGGATTCCATGTATCCATTGAGTTTATTACTTTGTTCCGGTGCTCTTTGACAGGAGCACCTTAATCTCCATAAGTTCCTTTTGGCCCCGTTCGTAGCGGGATGGTAGGACAAAAGATGTTGTGCAAGTTCTTATTGCAAGCACGTACAACTACCTGTGGGATACATGCCTAATGTTTGATATTTGCCTAGATGATCATTACTTTTCTGTGTGCCTTGCCCCAAGTTAGATTCATGATGTATCTCATCCATGCAGCGCCCAACCATCCATCTCCCTAGCCTACAGTGTTTCAATCCTGCTGGTTATTAGTTGTTACTTTTGCTGTTTACTTTTGCTGTCACCACCATCACTATCATATCACCGTTACCACTTATCTTTTGTTGCAAGTAAGTATATTTCAGGTGCTGTTGAATTGACAACTCAACTGTCAAAGCTTATAAATACTCTTTGGCTCCCCGTGTGTCGAATCTATAAATTGGGTTATTCTTACCCGCGAAGACTATCTCGATCCCTTACGGTTGAGGGTTATCAGCTACCCGGAGCGTAACTTAACTACCCCATTTATGATAAAGAGCTCTATGCCTTGGTGAGAGTTTTGCGTGTTTGGGAACATTACCTTAGACCTCATGAATTCATTCTTCATACGGACCATGAGACGCTCAAGTATCTCAAGGGTCAAACTAAGTTAAACAAGCGTCATGCTAAGTGGAGTGAGTTCATCGAGTCTTTTCCCTACGTCATCAAGTACATCAAAGGCAAAGAGAATGTTGTGGCGGATGCACTTTCCCGCAAATGCATGCTTGTAACAAAACTTGAGTTGAATGTTATTGGCTTTGAGCTCATAAAAGACTTATATGAGCATGATCCTTTATTTGCAAATCCTTATGCTAAGTGTTTGACTCACACTTCTTGGGAACGTTACTACATGAAGGATGGATATCTTATGAGAGCTAACAAACTTTGTATTCCCGAGTCTTCGCTTCGTTTGCTCCTTTTGCAGGAATCTCATGGAGGAGGACTCATGGGACACTATGGACGCGACAAGACATTTGCTACGCTCTCCAAGGACTACTTTTGGCCCAAGATGCTACGTGACGTCTCACGCCTCACCAACCGATGCTCTACATGTCGCAAAGCTAAGTCAAAAGCTCAATCTCATGGTCTTTACATGCCACTTCCTATTCCATACCATCCATGGGAAGACATAAGCATGGACTTTATACTTGGATTGCCTAGGACTCTAAATGGAAAGGATTCCGTGTTTGTTGTCGTGGATAGATTCTCTAAAATGGCTCATTTCACTCCTTGTAACAAGATCGATGATGCTTCACATGTGGCAAATATCTTTTGTAGGGAAATCATTCGTCTACATGGAGTGCCCAAGACGATCGTGTTGGACCGGGACGTCAAGTTCTTGAGCTACTTTTGGAAGACTATATGCGCCAAACTCGGCATCAAGCTCCTCTTCTCTTCGGCATATCATCCACAAACCGACGGCCAAACAGAGGTGATGAACAGCACACTTTCGACGCTTATTCGCGTGTTGATCAAGAAGAATATCAAGGAATGGGAGCAATGCTTGCCCATCGCCGAGTATGCCTACAACCGCGCAAGACATTCGACTACCGGCAAGTCCCCTTTCGAGGTCATCTACGACTTCAACCCGTTGTCCCCATTGGACATCCTACATCTACCTCTACAAGAACGCATCAACTTGGATGCAAGTGCTCGAGTAAGCTATCTCAAGAAGGTGCATGAAGATACAAGGGCAACGATCGAGCTGCAAGTTCATCGACTAGCGTCCAAGCTCAACGTCAACAAGAAACCCATGGTGTTTCAACCGGGAGATCTCGTATGGCTACATCTTCGCAATGACCGTTTCCCCAATGAGCACAAGTCCAAACTACTACCTCAGGCCGACGGACCCTTCAAGGTGCTAGCACGCTACAACAACAATGCCTACAAGATCGACATTCCACGCGACAAGTACAATGTGAGCGATGTCTTCAATGTCAAGGATCTCTCCACTTTCCATGGTGATGAAGATTTCGATCCGAGGTCGGATCTTTCCCAAGGGAGGGGAGATGATGCGGAGCATCCCAAGGTCCTCTCCATGGACCTACCATCGTCTCACCAAGTACCAAGTGGACCAATGGCACGCGCTCTACGAGACCGAGGTGACTTCACTCCTCTCTCTACGTCATTTCGATTCACACGAGACATGGCTGCTACCCTCATCCGAAACTCTATGCATACTCAGGCACCTCGGGAGCAACCATGGAGAAGCCAAGGAACAAGAGGAATCGAAGAAGGAGAAGGAGGAGAAAACAACCAAGACTCAAACAGCCCGGATGATTCGGACGAAGACCCGGATGATCCGGACAGAGCCCGGATGATCCGTACCCTCGGCCGGACGATCCGGACAATGTGCCCGCGGACACCCGAGAGCTCCTCACTGAAGTCGGATCATCCGGACCCCAGCCTGGATCATCCGGCCACACCCGGACGTCCGGACCAGGACCCGGACATCCGGGCCCTCCGCCGCAGAGACGACACGTCCGGATCATCCGGACAACTCCTCGGATCATCCGGAACCCCGCAGCCCGGATCATCCGGACCAACATCCGGATCATCCGGACAGTGCCTGCGTGCATGACTTTGGGCCGAGGCCCATGTACCCCTTCGCCCCTCCTAGCCTATATATGTCTCTCCACCCATACTTTCTAGGGTTAGCTTTGTGTTAGCTCATCTAAAACCCTTAGTGGTTCCTCTCCTACGAGACCGCGGCCTCTTCGGAGAAGATCCACCGGATTCAAGACCTCCTTCATGGAGAAGAGCATCAAGACCTCCTCACGGAGATGACTACCGCCACTTGTATCATCCTTAGTTGATCGTGTATCGTGTATCGCACTTTGTGTACCCGGATCGAGCATTTGTGTGACCTAAACTTGTTGATTTGAGTGTTTTCTCCTTTTTCCTCTCGTGTTTTCCTCGTGCCCCTCATGTTCTTCCTCGGGATCCCTCATTTTCGTCAAAGATCGAACGCGTAGGGTTCCACCCTACAGCATCCTCCGTCTTCTTCACGCCAAAGTGTCCCATTAATCCTCCTCCATGCACCTCCTGCAACAAGAAAAGACAAACAGAGCTAGCTGTAATGCATAGCTTGTTAGCACGAAACTTAAATCCATCATTAACGACGAACTTTTTCCATGTTCTCCCTTCTTTACAATTCTGCAATACATCTTTAAATTCAGCATCATGCACATATTGATCTTTGATGGTCGCCAAACCAAATATTTTGAAGTCAAGTTGTGAAAGCATAGTATAACGATGAGACAATGCATCAGCAATAACATTTTATTTTCCCTTCTTGTGTTTAATAACACAAGGGAAAGTCTCTATGAATTCAACCCATTTATCATGTCTACGGTTCAGTTTTGCTTGACTTTTAATGTGCTTCAAAGATTCATGATCAGAATGTATAACAAATTCTTTGGGCCATAAAAATTGTTGCCATGTTTCCAAAGTCTTAATAAGAGCATATAATTCCTTATCATAAGTAGAATAATTCAGACTAGGCCCAGTCAATTTTTCAGAAAAGTATGCGACATGTTAGCCATCTTGTAATAACACACCTCCTAACCCAATTCCACTAGCATCACATTCAAGCTCAAAAGTCTTATTAAAATCAGGAAGTTGGAGTAAAGGAGCATGTCAACTTATCTTTCAATACCGTGAATGCTTCTTCCTGTGCAGTTTCCCAAACAAAAGGCACACCCTTCTTTGTAAGCTCATTGAGAGGTGCAGCAATGGTGCTGAAATCTCTCACAAAACGTCTATTGAATCTAGCGAGGCCAAGGAAACTCCTCACGTGTGTGACCGTTTTGGGCTACGGCCAACTCTCAATAGCTTCAATCTTGGCTTTATCAACCTCAATTCCCTATGGAGTAACAACATAGCCAAGAAAAGATACTCGGTCGGTGCAAAAGGTGCACTTTCCAAGGTGACCAAACAAACGTGCATCACGTAGAGCAATAAAAACAGCACGTAAATGTTCCAAATGTTCCTCCAAAGATCTGCTATAAATCAATATATCATCAAAGTACACTACCATAAATCGTCCAATGAAAGCACGTAAAACTTCATTCATTAATCTCATGAAAGTACTAGGTGCATTAGTTAACCCAAAAGGCATGACTAACCACTCATATAATCCAAACTTAGTTTTAAATGTTGTTTTCCATTCATCTCCCAATTTCATACGGATTTGATAGTATCCACTATGCAAATCAACTTTGGAGAACATTGTAGAGCCACTCAATTCATCAAGCATACCATCTAGCCCAGTAATAGGATGACGATAATGAATAGTAATATTATTAATGCCTCTACAATCAACACACATACGCGATGTACCATCCTTTTTCGACACTAGAATAATAGGAACATCACAAGGACTAAGGGATTCGCGTATATAACCTTTGTCGAGTAGCTCCTGTACTTGACGCATAATCTCCTTCGCCACCTCTGGATTGGTACGGTATGGTGCATAGTTGGGTAGCGATGCACCGGGAATTAAGTCAATCTGATGCTCAATCCCTCGAATAGGTGGAGATCCCGATGGCACGTCTTGTGGAAAGACATCCGTGAACTCCTGCAAAATGTTAGTGAAAACAAAGAGGAAGGCACGTCCTCGAATGAAAATAATGCCTCTTTGCACACAAAAGCATAGCAAACATATTTGCTTAAATCTAGATCATCAATATCAGATTTGGTGGCAAGTAAACATCCACTTTTTAATTTAATTTCAGATGCAACATGAGATGATGGTGTGTTATTAGGCTTCATTTGTTGCTCAAATTCTTTTGCCACAATTTGATTTTCACTCTTATTTTGCTCCTGTTTTGCTTTATTAGCTCTATTAATATCATCTTTCAAAATGGAATCAGGTGGCATAGGAAGCAAAGTAATACGTTTATCCTTATGCACAAGAGTATACTGATTGTTTCTACCATGGTGTACAATTTTTTTATCAAACTGCCATGGTCTACCAAGTAATAAGGAACATGCTTGCATGGGTACCACATCACAATCAACATAATCAACATATGTGGAGATACTAAAATGCACACGAACAATACGTGTTACCTTAACCTCGTCGCTGTTGTTGAACCATTGAATGTAGTAAGGATGTGGATGTGGTCTTGTGGTGAGAGATAGCTTCTCCACCATCTCCATGCTAGCCAAGTTGTTGCAATTCCTTCCATCTATGATGACGCGAACATAACGTTCCTTCACAACTCCCTTTGTATGGAACAAATTATGCCTCTGATTTTGCTCCGCTTGTGTGACCTGCACACTCAAAACACGTTGAGAAACTAAACATTCATACATGTCAGCGTCTTCAGGAGCCATGTATTGCGTCTCATTTTGAAAATCATCTCCCCCGTGTTCTTCGCGTGTAATAAGAGCCAAAATCTCCTCATCATAGTCACTAGCGGACTCATAACCACCATCCTCAGTAGCAATCATGACACGCTACGATGGGCATTTGCTCGCATAGTGACCACGACCAGTGCAACGACGACATATAACATCATGTGTTGGCCCTGTGGATGCCATGGATGAAGAAAAGCTCTGCGCAGGACCGGAAGGTGTACTCCTGGTTGGTGGTGGTGGTGCATGTTTGCTTTTATCACGGCTAGAAGTGACGGATGAAGTAGGCGGTGGTGCAGCCGGACGTGTCGAAGTAGATGATGCACGCGGTGTCCATGATGAAGGTCGACCTGCAGATAAATTAGTTTGCGCCAATGCCTGTCGATCCTGCACTTCACGTTCAGCTTTGCAAGCAAGATGGAATAAACGAGTGATATTATTATACTCCTTATAATCTAGAATTGTTTGAATCTCTCTATTTAAGCCACCCACAAAACGTGCAAGCATAGCCTCATTATCCTCAACAATACCACATCTTATCAGGCCAGTTTTTAATTCCTGATAATATTCCTCTACATAATCTTTTCCTTGTCTTAAACGCTGCAATTTCTGAAGTAATTCACGTTGATAATAAGGTGGAACCCAACTGATACGGTGTATCCTAGGGCCATCCCCATGGACCCTCCTTCACCTCAACAAGTGCCCAAAGGACCAAGGACTAGAGCTCCCGAGACCGAGGTGACGTCACTCCTAGCCCTACTTCCATACAAATCTTGCGAGACATGGTCGCTACCTCAGACGGACGTGTTGTGTGTGCTCAGGTGTGAAGAAGACCACATCGGAGAGGGGCGTGAAGATGGACGAGTCCTCAAGTTCATGGACGAGCCAATGCATCGAGAAGAGCAGAAGAGAGCTCCAGGACCCGGACATCCGGCCCCCTGGCCCGGACATCCGGCCCCTGGGCATTCACCCACAGAAGGCCAACAGCAGCCAAGGCTACAGGGCCCGGACATCCGGCCAGGGCCCGGACATCCGGCCAGGCACGGCCCGGACATCCGGCCCCGCGCCCGGAAATCCGGCGCCTCTGTCCAGAGAGCACCCGAGGCGCGTCCACTCCAGCCCGGACATCCGGGCCCCCGCCCCGGACATCCGGCGACCCGTGAAGCCCCGGACATCCGGCCCGCCGCCCGGACGTCCGGCCCCTGAAATGCCTGCGCGCATCCCCTGGGCCGAGGCCCATGTACCCATTCGCCCCGTAGACTATATATACTCCTCTCCTCACTCCGTTTAGGGTTAGCTGTGGTTTAGCTCATTTGACACTTGTGTGGATTTCTCCCACGAGACCGGTGCGCCTCTACGGAGAAGATCCACCTCTGGATTCAAGACCCCTAACGGGAAGATCCCACGGGATTCCAAGACCTCCTCCGGGAGAAGACTATCTGTATCACCGTTGTTGACCTTGGATCATGGATCTCAACCTTGTATCGCGAATCTAGCATTTGTGTGATTGCTTTCGTGTTGATTGAGTGTTTTCCTCTTGTGTTTCCCCCATCTTTCCCTTGTGATTCCCCGTGTTCATCGTGTGCCAACCTCCAAACATGAAAGATCCGCTGATTAGGGTTCCGCCCTGTATCATATGGTATCTAGAGCAAAGGTTTCTCACGATTTTGGAGCCCCACACTTCGTTTTCTAGCCTGTTTTTGTCGTGTTCTTCCTAATTTCGAAAAAATTCCCCACAAAAAGAGCCCCAAAAATTTTCTGTGATCTGTTGATTTGGCAAGATTTTGTTGAATTTGTTCCATGGATTTGCTGTGCCACGTGTGGATCTAGCTTTTCCACCACTTTTCCCCAATTTTCATCCGCAAAATCCGCCGAATTTTCCCCAAACACCACCGGTTGCAAGGAGTTTTTCCTGGCTCGGGCACCCCGGACATCCGGCTCGTGCCCCGGACATCCGGCCCGCCCCGGACATCCGGCCCCTGGCCCGGACATCCGGCCTCCCGCAGCCATTTCCTCACCTCTCCGCCATTTTCGTTCGGTGCTCCACCATTTCTTCCGCATACCACAACCTTTTCCGCATCCACCATCGCTTACCCGCTTCGAGTTTAGAAAATTTGTCTCCATTTGCCGTGGATTCTTGAGTTGTGGTTTCACCGTTTCCTTGGATGTTTAGGCTACCTTGGGACGGCAAGACTTCGACGACACCACCGCTCAACTTCGGCAAGGACGGTAACATCGACGACACTTCGATCATTCTATCTTGCAATTGCATTGTCACCCTATGAACCATCTTTGCGTAGCTTTCCCATTGAGACTAGCCATTTGAGTATTGCCGGGCCACGACACTTGTGCACATTAGTGATAGTCATAGATATTGCATACCACATCATTGTGAGTAACATCACATCATCTTGGTATCTTGCATATCCCCGTGTGCCACAAGAGTGCTCCGCATACACAATCGCTACCTTGATACGAGAAGCATACATATGTGCCCAAAGAAAGAGCTCAAAAGCTTTTAAGCAAAAGAGCCAATCCAAGCAAAGAAACAATAGCATCATACGCCTTGCATCCAAAGAGATCATACATAGCAACATCATCTTGTGCTCAAGCATCGGCACATCATACACTCATAACATACTTGTGATAGATAGTCGTTACGTTTTGCCCATATAGGTCGTGCACAAGTGCGTATCCGCCTATTAAGCAATCGGTTAGCGTCTCTCTAGCGTTGTGCAACACGAGCATTTTCCGTGGTTTTCCACATTTTTCGCTCATCCTTGGTTGCACAGCTACATTTATCTATCCGTGCGTGTGTTCCGTGTGCTACTCTTTGCTAGTGATCTACTTGTTGCATGAGCAAATTTGTGAACCATTTTCAACATCTTTGAGTCATTTTGACGATTGCATTGAATTTGTGCCACATCCTAACCAAGCTCCTCTCAAAGCTTTACTTGTAGGTGTGAGAATCGACACGAAGTGATACCAATAGTGCTATTTCCGGGTTACATTGTTGAGTGATCATTGATCCATTTTCAACCTCGGTTAAGGTACATTGATATTGTCTTCTCCTTTCTCCACTCACTTACTTGCTTGTGATGATGGATAGGCCAAGTTCATCTACCAACCCGATCTTCGATGACCCTCAAGAAGCGAACAACTACGTCACCAAACTACATCTATTCGGTGTCCAACGAGCTCTACATCAAGAGAGTGAAGCTATGCGAGAGTACATTGGTCAAGTTGCCGAGGACGCGCGACAATTCCAACAAAGCACAAAGGAGCAAATCGACCTCATCAACACCAACATGTCTACTCAATACAATGAGCTACGGACATTGATCATCAACCGACGTTCTTCCTCAACATCATCTCATCGACGAAGCCGCTCAAGTCGACATACCGACTCAACGCAAGACTCAAGTACACCTACGTCAAACACTCTTCGTCAAGCCGCACGTCAAGCTCGACATGAACATCGGCAACCTCTACATGACAAGAGTTCCCAAGAGCTATTCGACGAACAAGAAAATCGACGTCGTCACAACCAAGCTACACTTGAGCAAGCACGAGAACGGCAACGACTACGCCAACAACAACAAGAGCGAGCTCGTCAATATCAAGAAGAACAAGATGCCGAGGCTAACCGCCAAGCACAACAACGTCGTGACGCTCAAGCTATGGAGGCGCAACGTGCTTTACAAGATGCACACCGCAATGTGGCTGCCCGCAATCGACACACTCGTCAAGAAGAGGATTTCCTTCGAGATGAGATGCAAGAACGGCGCCATCAAGCAAGAATGCAAGAAGAAGCTCCTCCTCAAGCGCGACATGAGCAACAATACCAACAAGAACATCAACTCCAACAAGAACGTCTACATCCTCAAGAGCAACATGATATGGCAAACCGCCAAAATCGAGAGCGCCTTCCCAATAGGCAAGGAAACAATGACGAGCATCGCTATGTGATACGGTGTATCCTATGGACATCACCATGTCAAGAGTCTGCTTGGGAAGTGACACGTGTGACCTCTATTTCTCATACATAAAGGTGAATCATCTCCTTTACACGTGTTCACTTGACCCCTTCGAGGATGGTATACTACTTGACACTCCTCTCGTGTGCATGCATAGGTATTGTCGGAGCTTCACGGATGGCGAGGAGGAGTGCAAGCGCCAAGGATCACCTACACCATCTGCGAGGGAAGCTTGGAAGAGAAGACGGAAGAAGACGGAGCTGCTGATACTACAGCGGCCGGACATCCGGGCCAAAGGCCGGACATCCGGCGCTTCCGCAACAGCCGGACATCCGGCACTCCTCCCGGAAATCCGGGCCCTCCTTCACAGAAGCTGGACCGAGCCAGCCCGGACATCCGGCCGTAACCCCGGACATCCGGCTCGCCCCGAAGCCCCGGACATCCGGCTGCCAGCCCGGACATCCGGCCTTGCCTGCGTGCATGTATCCGGGCCGATGCCCATGTACTCGTTTCGCCCCTCACTTACCCCTTCATGCCCCTAGACTATATATACTCCTCCACCTCCACCATTTTAGGGTTAGCAATGGTTTAGCTCATATGAGAGATAGAGCTTTGCTCATCCATCCCGGATCTACTCCACGAGAGAGACCGCGGCCCCTCTACGGAGAAGATCCACCTTGGATTCAAGACCCCTAGCGGGAAGATCCTTCACGGATTCAAGACCTCCTCTTGGAGATGAACTTTACCTTGTATCTTTCCCTTTGTTGTTCATGTACCGTGTGATCTTGTGTGTTTGATTGTCTAGTGGATGTGTGATTGGACTTGTTCTTGTGTGTTTCCTCTCGTGTTTTCCCCCGTTTCCCTTTGTGTTCTTCGTGTTCATCGTGGGATCCCCTCCATTTCGTGAAAGATCTGCTGATTAGGGTTCCACCCTGTATCATACTAGCTCGAGGAGATTGTTGTATGGTTGGAAGTCCGCAATCTTCTTGATGGGATAGTTGAGTCCATTCAAGAATCGCGCCATAGTTTGCTCATCATCTTCCGTGATGTTCGCTCGTATCATGGCAATCTCCATCTCCTTGTAGTACTCTTCAACGGACTTGGTACCTTGCTTGAGGAGTTGTAGCTTTTTGAACAAGTCTCGGTTGTAGTGTGTAGGCACGAAGCGTGCTCTCATCAATTCCTTCATTTGAGCCCAAGTGGTGATAGGAGGTTCGCCTTTGGCTTCTCTTCTCTCTATGATTTGCTCCCACCAAATGAGAACATAGTCTTGGAACTCAAGTGATGCCATAGCGATCTTCTTCTCTTCATCGAAGTTGTGAAGGCGAAAGATCTTGTCAACTTTCAATGCCCATGAGAGGTAGTCTTCGGGATCAATGCTTCCGGAAAACTTTGGCATGGTGAACTTGAGCTTGCCATAGCGATGCTCGTCGTTGTTTCCTTGTCTATTGGGAGGATGATCTCGGTTTTGGCGGTTTGCCATATCTTGTTGCTCTTGTTGAGGAAGATGTTCTCGTTGGGGTTGTTGCTCTTGCCGCGCGTGAGGAGGAGCTTCTTCTTGCCTTCTTGCTAGATGGCGCCTTTCTTGCATCTCATCTCGAAGAAAATCCTCTTCTTGACGAGTGTGTCGATTGCGGGCGGCCACATTGCGGTGTGCATCTTGTAAAGCACGTTGCGCCTCCATAGCTTGAGCTTCACGACGTTGTTGTGCGTGGCGGTTAGCCTCGGCATCTTGTTCTTCTTGATATTGACGAGCTCGCTCTTGTTGTTGTTGGCGTATTCGTTGCCGTTCTTGTGCTTGCTCAAGTGTAGCTTGGTTGTGACGACGTCGATTTTCTTGTTCGTCGAATAGCTCTTGGGAACTCTTGTCATGTAGAGGTTGCCGATGTTCATGTCGAGCTTGACGTGCGGCTTGACGAAGAGTGTTTGACGTAGGTGTACTGGAGTCTTGCGTTGAGTCGGTATGTCGACTTGAGCGGCTTCGTCGATGAGATGATGTTGAGGAAGAACGTCGGTTGATGATCAATGTCCGTAGCTCATTGTATTGAGTAGACATGTTGGTGTTGATGAGGTCGATTTGCTCCTTGGTGCTTTGTTGGAATTGTCGCGCGTCCTCGGCAACTTGACCAATGTACTCTCGCATAGCTTCACTCTCTTGATGTAGAGCTCGTTGGACACCGAATAGATGTAGTTTGGTGACGTAGTTGTTCGCTTCTTGAGGATCATCGAAGATCGGGTTGGTAGATGAACTTGGCCTATCCATCATCACAAGCAAGTATGTGAGTGGGAGAAAGGAGAAGACAATATCAATGTACCTGATACGGTGTATCCTAGGGCCATCCCCATGGACCCTCCTTCACCTCATCAAGTGCCCAAAGGACCAAGGACTAGAGCTCCCGAGACCGAGGTGACGTCACTCCTAGCCTTACTTCCATACAAATCTTGCGAGACATGGTCGCTACCTCAGACGGACGTGTTGTGTGTGCTCAGGTGTGAAGAAGACCACATCGGAGAGGGGCGTGAAGATGGACGAGTCCTCAAGTTCATGGACGAGCCAATGCATCGAGAAGAGCAGAAGAGAGCTCCAGGACCCGGACATCCGGCCCCCTGGCCCGGACATCCGGCCCCTGGGCATTCACCCACAGAAGGCCAACAGCAGCCAAGGCTACAGGGCCCGGACATCCGGCCAGGGCCCGGACATCCGGCCAGGCACGGCCCGGACATCCGGCCCCGCGCCCGGCAATCCGGCGCCTCTGTCCAGAGAGCACCCGAGGCGCGTCCACTCCAGCCCGGACATCCGGGCCCCCGCCCCGGACATCCGGCGTCCTGTGAAGTCCCGGACATCCGGCCCGCCGCCCGGACGTCCGGCCCCTGAATTGCCTGCGCGCATCCCCCGGGCCGAGGCCCATGTACCCATTCGCCCCGTAGACTATATATACTCCTCTCCTCTTTCCGTTTAGGGTTAGCTGTGGTTTTTAGCTCATTTGACACTTGTGTGGATTTCTCCCACGAGACCGGTGCGCCTCTACGGAGAAGATCCACCTCTGGATTCAAGACCCCTAACGGGAAGATCCCACGGGATTCCAAGACCTCCTCCGGGAGAAGACTATCTGTATCACCGTTGTTGACTTTGGATCATGTATCTCGACCTTGTATCGCGAATCTAGCACTTGTGTGATTGCTTCCGTGTTGATTTGAGTGTTCTCTCTTGTGTTTTCCCCATCTTTCTCCGTGTTTTCCCCGTGTTCATCGTGTGCCAACCTCCAAACGTGAAAGATCCGCTGATTAGGGTTCCACCCTATATCAGATGGTCTCCAAACCAAATATTTTAAAATCAAGTTGTGAAAGCATAGTATAACGACGAGACAATGCATCAGCAATAACATTTTCTTTTCCCTTCTTGTGTTTAATAACATAAGGGAAAGTCTCTATGAATTCAACCCATTTAGCATGTCTACGGTTCAGTTTTGCTTGACTTTTAATGTGCTTTAAAGATTCATGATCAGAATGTATAACAAATTCTTTGGGCCATAAATAATGTTGCCATGTCTCCAAAGTCCGAACAAGAGCATATAATTCCTTATCATAAGTAGAATAATTCAGACTAGGCCCACTCAATTTTTCAGAAAAGTATGCAACAGGTTTACCATCTTGTAATAACACACCTCCTAACCCAATTCCACTAGCATCGCATTCAAGCTCAAAAGTCTTATTAAAATCAGGAAGTTGGAGTAAAGGAGCATGTGTCAACTTATCTTTCAATACCGTGAATGCTTCTTCCTGTGCAGTACCCCAAACAAAAGGCACATCCTTCTTTGTAAGCTCATTGAGGGGTGCAGCAATGGTGCTGAAATCTCTCACAAAACGCCGATAGAATCCAGCGAGGCCAAGGAAACTTGATACGGTGTATCCTAGGGCCATCCCCATGGACCCTCCTTCACCCCCTCAAGTGCCTCAAGGACCGATGACACGTGCTCGTACTAGAGCTTTCGAGACCGAGGTGACGTCACTCCAAGCCCTACTTCCTTATGAATCTTGCGAGACATGGTTGCTACCTCAAGCGGGCGTGCTTTGTGTGCTCAGGTGTGAAGGAGACCACTTCGGAGAAGAGCTTGAAGATGGACAAGTCCCCAAGGTCGTGGACGAGCCAATGCATCGAGAAGAGCAGAAGAGAGCTCCAGGCCCCGGACATCCGGCCCCCTGGCCCGGACATCCGGCCCCTGGGCGTTCAACTACAGAAGGCCGCTTGCAGCAGAAGCTACAGGGCCCGGACATCCGGCCAGGGCCCGGACATCCGGCCAAGCACGGCCCGGACATCCGGCCCCGGGCCCGGAAATCCGGCGCCTCTGTCCAGAGAGCGCCCGAGGCTCGACTGCCCCAGCCCGGACATCCGGGCCCCCGCCCCGGACATCCGGCGACCCGTGAAGCCCCGGACATCCGGCCCGCCGCCCGGACGTCCGGCCCCTGAAATGCCTGCGCGCATCCCCTGGGCCGAGGCCCATGTACCCATTCGCCCCGTAGACTATATATACTCCTCTCCTCACTCCGTTTAGGGTTAGCTGTGGTTTAGCTCATTTGACACTTGTGTGGATTTCTCCCACGAGACCGGTGCGCCTCTACGGAGAAGATCCACCTCTGGATTCAAGACCCCTAACGGGAAGATCCCACGGGATTCCAAGACCTCCTCCGGGAGAAGACTATCTGTATCACCGTTGTTGACCTTGGATCATGGATCTCAACCTTGTATCGCGAATCTAGCATTTGTGTGATTGCTTTCGTGTTGATTGAGTGTTTTCCTCTTGTGTTTCCCCCATCTTTCCCTTGTGATTCCCCGTGTTCATCGTGTGCCAACCTCCAAACGTGAAAGATCCGCTGATTAGGGTTCCGCCCTGTATCACCAACGAGTACGCATAGCAGTTTTCAAAGCAGCCCAAGTAGTTGGAATATTATCCGGATATAATCTACAATATTGAGACCACCACACACAAGCAAAACTAGTGAAAGCACAAAGAGGAGCAACAACATGTCTCTCCTCAGGATATTTTAAGCATGTAAAATGTTGTTCGGTTTCTAACTCCCAAGTAAGATATATATCAGGAACATATCTACCCTCAAATGGTGGAATATTCAATTTTAGTTTAGGGAGATGGTCATGATCTCGTACCTGAGGGTGTGGTGTAGCCCTACCATTGCGATTATTTGCATGTGGACGACTTGATGGTTGTGGTGCTGGTTGTTGCACGTTGTTCTGATTTTGATACCTCATCCTCGTAATCCCCCGCGTAATCGTCCTCCTCCTCAGCAGCAACAGGAGCCACAGAAGTATCAGTAGCAGCACCAACAATTTGGCCAGGCTGAAGAGCGACATGGCTCGCTTTGCGGAGGGCTGTTTCACGACGTGAAGGTGGTTTTTGTTGTTGTTGCAATGGTGCAGCAGGTGGAGTTAGACGCGCAAGCACTTCAACGAATTTGGCATCCAACTTGGTGTCAACTGACTTCTGAATGCCATCCATCCTCGCTAGTGCGTTGTCAAAATTGGTCATCACATCTTCTACCTGTCGACCCATCATTTGCTGAAATTTATCATGCAACTCCTTGTTCGTCATGTTCTCCCAGTCAGTCTCGTCGACTTGTGATCCTGGCATGGTTAGCAGCAATAGAAACACACAAAAATATGATCCTACAGACTACTAGAAAATGGTTGTGGTGGGGCGTCACCAAATCCGTCAAGCAAATCTCAAATTCTTACCAGTTCTTAACTAGCAGCAGGTGGTGATCGGCAACCATGATAGTCCAAACTCTCAAAGCTTGGATAAAGCGATTACCAGGGAGAGTCAAGCACATGACGTAGATGTATGTGGAGCTGGGAAGGCTTATAATATGATAGCAAAAAGGGTCAGCAATAATCAATTCAGAGATGCAAAGTTGAATAAACGCTCAACGATGGTACTGTGCTGGTCCTAGGCTAGACCGTACTAGAGACGCGAGCCTTGAACACTAACAAAATCACGGCGATGCATGTAATCAAGGGGAAAGCACACTCTGATTTTTTTTCGCCTCTTTTTTTGCGCTCTTTTTTTCGCTCCTTTTTTTTTGCCAAAAATCACTATAATGGCGAGTGTCTCAAATCTCTTCCCAAGTCAAACTAACATGATAGGCACAAAAAAAAGTTGACGATTTTTTTTCGGAATCAGGGCAGCGACAACGACAAAGTGCGATAAAAAAACAGTATGATGGCACGTGTCTCAAAAGACTCACAAAAGCCCAGAAATAGGATAGGGAAACATATTTTCACCTGCTGAAATTTTGGCCTAAAAACTGCCCGGGGGTCTCGAGACCTACGCAGGTAAGGAAACACGAATCCCAAAGTAGATGGATCTCGAGAACAGACCTAATATGAAAAGAGCTCGGATTGGTGGTGGGTATATGATGGTAGGATATGGCATCGGTGGTAGGTTATGGCAGCGGTGATGGTATGTTGTAGCGGTGGTGGGATATGGCAGGGGTGATGAAGATGTTGCGGCGGCGACGTGACAACTTATGACCAAAACTCGAAACTCTAAAAGACTAGACGCTAAGATCAGCAACTTGACACGACGATGCAACCGCAAATTCAACTAAGCAAACACAGAAAAGATTATGCAATGGCTCAGACTGGTTCGGATATGATGAACTAATCCAATTTTTTTTGGCTTTTTCGTGAACTGTAGGTATGAAGAACAGACTCGATCTAATATACGAAAAACTCTAAAATCTCACCGAGCAACCAGGAAATCTGATAGTACTTGATAGAGGCGAGGGTGTCTCGACTTTTGATGAGATGGTGGCTATCATTTTTGGTGGAGTAGACTTTGACGATCCGACTAGGATCGTGCGAGACATCGCGCCTTAGCAATCGCTAAACCAACTCCGAGAGGTTATTAACCACACCGGAGCACGATCAACCTGACCACGAAGGTTTGTTTCCTGTAGGCAAACGAAGAACAAGCAAGAAACTGAGATTGCAATCTGGATATTGCGAATATAAGAGGAAAGCTTTATTGATCAAGGTGGGGTTCTGTGACGCCTTTGTCTGGTCGTTGAACACAAACGAAGTACGCAAAGTTGCAGCTATGGCAAACTTTAATCTAAACAAAACCCAAAGTCTAAACGGCGCCTTAAGGGCTGTATATATGTGGGAAGAGGGGGGAATACCATGGCCCTTGGAGAAGTGGTCCGAAACAAACCCTAATTCTTGTTTCCCCACACATACGGACTCTAAAAACAACCTATACTCAAGTATTTCGAAATTACATGGGCCTCGCCCAATAATAAGGTGACGCATCACCTATAATAGCCTATGGACGAAATTTATGAAGTGGCATCTTGTATATTTCGTCCAAGGCTTCACACACTCATCTTGCTCCAATGTTCATCCTTCTCGTCCAAGCTAGGCCCTTCATTTGTAAGCAAGACAAATGTATCCAATTTAGAGAGCATTATATTCTCATGAACATTAGAATCATTACCAAGAAACAAAAGTACCTGGTAATTTAATTGGCGTGCGCGAGCTCTAGTAATTGGTCCTGTATATGTGTCAGTTGGGGCTCTGGGTGTAACCTTATTAGTGATGTCCTCATCACAAATAGCGGGGCCCGCCTGTCAAGGGCTTATGTAGCATCTTCTTTCACAGAACAGGCCCTCGGTTTATATTAAATCACACAAAGGGTCTCGTTTGTGGAAAAAAACTCAAAACCTACAAAAATAAATTACACGTGCCCGTTGAGGATTCGAACCCGCGACGGACTGCACAGGGAAAGGTCGGGTGACCACTACGCTACGCCACTCCGTTAGATAAAGCTGATGCTTAAAAGTTTTTATATCATTATAAACCATTTTTGTTGTTGGACAACTGCTTCATTTTTTTAATGCGTTTTTTGTTTCATATTTTTATTATCTTTTAAGGTAAGTCATGGCCTTCTTCCGGTTTTTCTTTTTAATACTTTTGCGCATCTCTTTTATATATAGGTTTTCATATTTCTTTTATATATAGGTTTTGAAATGTACACACTGATAATTGACGCCTTTTTTGAAATGTGGCCCTTGACAGGTGTGTCCCACCCATCAGTTTCAGCGTCAATACATGTACATTTCAAAAAAGGTTGGACATGTATTAGAAAATTATTGTGTAAAATCATTTTTAATTTTCTTTTATCTTTTTAGATGTTGGGTATTCTTCTGGTTTTCCAGTTCTTTTATTTACGCACATTTCTTTTTTATATAGGTTTTGTAGTAAACGGTGAACATTTTCTTAGTACTCGACATATTTTAAATTTATACTGAACTATTTATTATGCGATATTTTTTGTAAATACACACTGAAAATTATTTTATAAATACATACTGAGCACTATTGTATAATATAAGAACAGTTTGTTATACACACTGAAATTATTTATACTGAATAATATATGAACACCTTTTTTAATTTTTAGATGAACATTTTTAGATTGAACTTTTTATATCAGGCGATATTTGTTGAAAATACACACTGAATATTATTGTATAAATACACACTGAATATACGATGAACAATTTAGTTATATAAATTGCATTTTTTAATATACAATATCTGAAAAATGCTGCATAGAAAAAAGTTTGGTGTAAATTTTAAAAATGTCAAAAGCATTGAAATAATATACACCATTTATTACAAAATCTATATATAAAAGAGATGCGCAAAAGTTTAAAAAATGAAAACCGAAAGAAGGCCAGGACGTGTCTTGAAAGATAAAAGGAATACAAAACAAAAAAACGCATTAAAAAACAAAATAGTTGTCCAGCAACAAAAGTGGTTTCCTATGTATAGTATAAAACCGATCAAGCATCCACATTATCCAACGGAGTGGCCTAGCGTAGCGTAGTGGTCGCCTCTACTTTCCCTTGGGTAGTCCGTCGCGTGTTCGAATCCTCGCGGGCGCGCGTAATTTACTTTTGATGGTTTTGAGTTTTTTCCGCAAACGAGGCCCTTTGTGTGATTAAATATAAGCCGAGGGATTTTTCTGTAAAAGAAGATGCAACGTCGGCCGCTGACAGGCGGGTCCCGCTTTCAGTTTCTCCGTGAATACATGTTTATACGTCGTTTAGTCCATTCTGCAACGCCGCGCCCCAAAGTTGGTATTGACACGTAAAAATTACCAAACTTGATACCAATCTGCTTTCAATGCCCCAATTGTGGTATTTTTGTGCAATTAACTCTAAAAATTACAACTTGATACCTATAACATAGGTATGACTCTGTATGATGAAAATGAATGCTCAAGTCAACTATATGATGGAAGTGCTTGGCAATATAACTCGGAATGGCTATGGTGGCTGTTTTAAGGAAGGAATAATAAAGTTTATGCACCGAGAAAGTTGAGCGGCATGAGAAAGGCTAGCAATTCTGAAATGGTGAGAGTGTGTATAATCCATCGACTCATATTAGTCATAAAGTACTCATATACTTATTGCAAAAAAATTGTTAGCCCTCGAAGCAAAGTAGTACTACGCATGCTCCTAGGGGGGAGGTTGTTAGGAGTTAACCATCGCGCGCCCCCGACCTTCACACAAAGATAGGACAATCAAGGATAAATTGTGCTCCAACTTCCCGGCATAACGAGAGATTATACATACATGCTTCGGGAATCACAAACCTTAACACAAATATCTTACTAAACATGATCATCCATTAGTACCTCCCACATATTATCATATCATATTCATTGATCCATAAGTTTTATGTAGGATTTTATGACTAACCATGCAATTGACCAATTCCGGTTGATTCTCTAAGTAGATATAAGTGAAGCATGAGAGTTTATTCTTCAAAAAGAATAAATCACACTGTGCTCAAAAATATATAAGTGAAGCACTAGAGCAACGGTGCTAGAAAAGAGCTTCGTTGACGAAATGTGAAAGCCTCTTATCTAGCTTTTCCGGTAACTATTTGGGGGTTAACCATCGCGCGCCCCCGACCTTCACACAAAGATAGGACCATCAAGGATAAATTGTGCTCCAACTTCCCGGCATAACGAGAGATTATACGTGCATGCTTCGGGAACCACAAACCTTAACACAAATGTCTTACTAAACATGATCATCCACTAGTACCTCCCACATATTATCATCTCTATATCGCAAAACTATTGCGAGGAATTAAACATATCATATTCAGTGATCCATAAGTTTTATGTAGGATTTTATGACTAACCATGCAATTGACCAATTCCGGTTGATTCTCTAAATAGATATAAGTGAAGCATGAGAGTTTATTCTTCAAAAATAATAAATCACACTGTGCTCAAAAATATATAAGTGAAGCACTAGAGCAACGGTGCTAGAAAAGAGCTTCGTTGACGAAATGTGAAAGCCGCTTATCTAGCTTTTCCGGTAACTATTTGGGGGATCTATTTTATTTAAAAACTTTCAGACCTAAGTATTTTATTAAAACAACAAGTAAACAAAATAAAATGATATTTCAAGAATAGCACATCTCATGTGAAGAAGCAAAAACTTAGGATCAACTGATACTAACCGATAATTGTTGATGAAGAAAGGTGGGATGCCTATCGGGGCATCCCCAAGCTTAGATGCTTGACACTTCTTGAAATATTATCTTGGGGTGCCTTGGGATCCCCAATCTTGAGCTTTTATGTCTTTTTAATTCTTATCATATCACGGTTTTCCTGAATCTCAAAAGCTTCATCCACAGAAAACTCAACAATAACTCGTGAGATAAGTTAGTATAAATCAATGCAAAGCCTTATCATTCTCTACTGTAGAAAATCACTAAAATCATTGTTCAACATTGCATACTAAATGCCTATGCATATTTAATACTCCTATCCTCAAATAGAATCATTAAACACACAAACATATGCAAACAATGCAAACATAACAACAATCTGTTAAAACAGTACAGTCTGTAAAGAGTGGAATTGTTCTCATACTTCCCTAGATCTAAAAATCCTGACAAATTACCACGTTATAGAGAACTTATTCGTTCTAACTTTGTAAAAATTTCAAGATTTTATCACGTTCTTACTATCCACAAGAATTCAGACAATGATAGAAAACTTTTTGTTTTCAAATAGCAACATATGGACTTGCAAAGTAAACATGGTAAAGACTATTCTTGACACTTTTATTGAAATAAAAGATACAAAACGTTATTCTAAATACCAACAAGAAAATTCTAACAAAATAAAATGACGCTCCAAGCAAAACACATGTGACGAATAAAAATATAGCTCCAAGTGAGGTTACCGATAATGGTTTAGACGAAAGAGGTGATGCCTTCCGGGGCATCTCCAAGCTTTGTTGCTTGGGTATTCCTTGAATATTTCATTTGGGTTCCTTGGGAATCCCCAAGCTTAGGGTCTTGTCACTCCTTGTTCTCCTCATATCGATATCTCACACTAAACTTAACAAAACTTCGTGAGATGGGTTAGTATGATAAAACAAATCATTTACTTTGGGTACTATCAAAGAAAAGACTCATAATTGTTCTCACACAATGCTTAGTGTAGCATATCATTTCTACAATTTATATTGATGAATATAAGCCATAGAACTAGAAAACAAGCAAACTATGCATTGAAAACAGAATCTGTCAAAAACAGAACAGTTTGTAATGATATGAACATTCACCATACTTATGCAACACTAAAAATCTTGAAAAACATATGACCATGTGAACAATTTGTATATTAATCTTCTGCAAAAAGAATCAACTTAAAATCACTCTTCTGTTAAAAATGAGAATTTTTCTCGTGAGTGCAAAAGTATCTATTTTTCAGCAAGATCAAATCTTATCATCACCCAACATGACCCAAAGGCTTTGCTTGGAACTTTATTGAAACAAAAGCTATAAAACATGATTACTACAGTAGTATAATCATGTGAACAAACAAAAACAGTAGGTATAAGTGTTGGGTTGTCTCCCAACAAGCGCTTTTCTTTAATGCCTTTTAGCTAGGCATGATGATTTGAATGATGCTCACATAAAAGATAAAGGTTGAAACATAACAAGAGCATCATGAATCATAAGTTCCTCTCTCATAATAATTTTCAATAGCATCATGCATAGATTCATCCATATAACCATCATATAAAGCATTATTTTCATGATCCAAAAGCATAGAAGATTTATCACTCTTTATGGCATACATGTCATCATAATAATCATCATAAGTAGCAACTTTGTTCTCATCATAGTCAATTGAAACCTCTTCCAAAATAGTGGATGTAACACTAAATAAAGTCATGACCTCTCTGAAGCCACTTTCATCAATATTGTAATAAGATTCAACACCCTCCAAAATAGAGGGATCACTACTACCTAGAGTTGACACTCTTCCAAACCCACTTTCATCATTGTAATCATCATAAATAGGAGGCATGCTAACATCATAATAAATTTTCTTATCGAAAGTAGAAGGAATCAAAGGATCATATTCATTATGCAAAGCATCCCCAAGCTTGGGACAAGCATTATTTTCAGCAAATAAATCATCAAACAGTTCATACTCATCAAACATAGCATGGCCAAGTGATACGTCTCCAACGTATCTATAATTTTTTATTGTTCCATGCTATTATATTATCCTTCTAGGATGTTTTATGGGTTTTTATATACACTTTTATATAATTTTTGGGAGTAACCTATTAACCTAGAGCGCAGTTCCAGTTTCTGTTTTTTTCCTTGTTTTTGAGTTTCGCAGAAAAGGAATATCAAACGGAGTCCAATTAACGTGCCAATTTTTTATGATTTTTATGGACCAAAAGAAGCCCCAGAGTAAAAGAGTTGGGCCAGGAGAGTCACGGGCTGCCCACGAGGGTGGGGGCATGCCCACCCCAAGTGGTGGCGCCCCCTATCTCGTGGACAGCCTGGAGACCCCCCCCCTGACGTGAGACCTACGCCAAAAATTCCTATAAATACTGAAGCCTCCGGAAAGTAACCTAGATCGGGAGTTCCGCCGCCGAAAGCCTCTGTTGCCACCGAAAACCAATCTAGACCCGTTCTGGCACCCTGCCGGAGGGGGGATCCCTCTCCGATGGCTATCTTCTTCATCCCGGCGCTCTCCATGACGAGGAGGGAGTAGTCCACCCTCGGGGCTGAGGGTATGTACCAGTAGCTATGTGTTTGATCTCTCTCTCTCTCTCTCTCTCTCTCTCTCTCTCTCTCTCTCTCTCGTGTTCTTGAGATGGCATGATCTTGATATATCGCGAGCATTGCTATTATAGTTGGATCTTATGATGTTTCTCCCCCTCTACTCTCTTGTAATGGATTGAGTTTTCCCTTTGAAGTTATCTTATCAGATTGAGTCTTTAAGGATTTGAGAACACTTGATGTATGTCTTGCGTGGGATACCTGTGTAGACAATGGGGTATTCTATCGATCCACTTGATGTGTGTTTTGGTGATCAACTTGCGGGTTCCGTGACCTTGGGAATCTATGCATAGGGGTTGGCACACGTTTTCGTCTTGACTCTCCGGTAGAAACTTTGGGGCACTCTTTGAAGTTCTATGTGTTGGTTGAATAGATGTTTCTGAGATTGTGTGTTGCATATCATATAATCATACCCACGGATACTTGAGGTGACAATGAAGTATCTAGGTGACATTAGGGTTTTGGTTCATTTGTGTCTTAAGGTGTTATTCTAGTACGAACATGATGAGGACATCACTAACAAGGTTACACCCACAGCCCCAACTGACACATATACATGACCAATTACTAGAGCTCGCGCACGCCAATTAAATTACTAGGTACTTTTGTTTCTTGTTAATGATTCTAATGTTCATGAGAATACGATGCTGCCTAAATTGGATACATTTGTCTTGCTTACAAATGAAGGGCCTAGCTTGGACAAGAAGGATGAACATTGGAGCAAGATCAAGCATGGAGATGATGGCATGCGCAAGGGGAACAAGAACGGAGTTACAAGTGATGATTACAGGTCTTTGAAGCCACCATAATGAGTGCGTGAAGCCTTGGACGAAATATACAAGATGCCACTTCATAAATTTCGTCCAGAGGCTATTATAGGTGCTGCGTCACCTTATTATTGGGCCAGGCCCATGTAATTTCGAAATACTTGAGTATAGGCTGTTTTTAGAGTCCGTATGTGTGGGGAATAATAGTTAGGGTTGGTTTCAGACCCCTCCTCCAAGGGCCATGAAATTCCCCCCTCTTCCCCCATATATACAGCCCTTAGGGCGTCGTTTAGACTTTGGGTTTTGTTTAGATTAAAGTTCACCATAGCTGCAACTTCGCGTACTTCGTTTGTGTTCAACGACTAGACAAAGGCGTCACGGAACCCCACCGTGATCAATAAAGCTTTTCTCTTGAATTCGCAATATCCAGATTGCAATCTTAGTTTCTTACTTGTTCTTCGTTTGCTTGAAGGAAATAGATCCTCGTGGTCAGGTTGATCGTGCTCCGGTGTGGTCAATAACCTCTGGGAGTTGGTTTAGTGATTGCTAAGGCGCGACGTCCTCGCACGTTCGTAGTCGGATCGTCAAAGTCTACTCCACCGAATACGATAGCCACCATCTCATCGAAAGACGGGACACCTTTGCCTCTATCAAGTGGTATCAGATTTCCAGGTTGCTTGGTGAGATTTTGAAGTTTTTCGTAGATTAGATTGAGTTTGTGCTTGGTACCTACAGTCCACGAACCAGTTTGAGCCTTCACATAGTCTTTTCAGTTTTTTGCTTTGTTGAATTTGCGGTTGCATCGTCGTGTCAAGTTGCTGATCTTAGCGTCTAGTCTTTTAGAGTTTCGAGTTCTGTTCACAGTTTATCACGCCGCCGCCGCACCATATTCATCACTGGTACCATACCACCACCGCTGCCATATACCACCACCGCTACCATAACCTACAATCGCTGCCATATCCTACCACTGATAGAGGCAAAGGTGTCCCGTCTTTCAATGAGATGGTGGCTATCGTTTTGGAGGAAGTTGACTTTGACGATCCGACTACGAACGTGCGAGGACGTCGCGCCTTAGCAATCGCTAAACCAATTCCGAGAGGTTTTTGACCACTCCGAAGCACGATCAACCTGACCACGAAGGTCTGTTTCCTGCAGGAAAACGAAGAACAAGCAAGAAACTGAGATTGTAATCTGGATATTGCGAATTCAAGAGGAAAGCTTTATTTATCAAGTGGGGTTCTGTGACGTCTTTGTCTGGTCGTTGAACACAAACGAAGTACGCGAAGTTGCAGCTTTGGCAAACTTTAATCTAAAAAAACCCAAAGTCTAAACGACGCCCTAAGGGTTGTATATATGGGGGAAAGAGGGGGGAATTTTGTGGCCCTTGGTGGAGGGGTCCTAAACCAACCTTAACTCTTGTTTCCCCACACATACGGACTCGAAAAACAGCTTATACTCAAGTATTTCGAAATTACATGGGCCTGGCCCAATAATAAGGTGACGCATCACCTATAGTAGCCTCTGGACGAAATTTATGAAGTGGCATCTTGTATATTTCGTCCAAGGCTTCACGCACTCATTATGGTGGCTTCAAAGTCCTGAAATCATCACTTGTAACTCAATCTTGTTCCCCTTCCGCATGCCATCATCTCCATGCTTCATCTTGCTCCAATGTTCATCCTTCTTGTCCAAGCTAGGCCCTTCATTTGTAAGCAAGACAAATGTATCCAATTTAGGCAACATCATATTCTCATGAACATTAGATTCATTACCAAGAAACGAAAGTACCTAGTAATTTAATTGGCGTGCACGAGCTCTAGTAATTGGTCCTGTATATGTGTCAGTTGGAGCTGTGGGTGTAACCTTGTTAGTGATGTCCTCATCCTCCTCCCCTTCTTGAATTGAAGTCATCCTTGACGGAAGCTCATCTTCCTCTCCCAAGTAAGGCTTCAAATCTGCAATGTTAAATGTGGGACTAACCCCACAATCTGCAGGCAACTCAAGTTTATATGCATTATCATTTATTTTCGCTAACACCTTGAAAGGACCATCAGCACGTGGCATGAGCTTTGACTTGCGCAAATTAGGAAACCCATCCTTACGCAAATGTAACCAAACAAGATCTCCAGGTGCAAAGACAACACGTTTTCTACCCTTATCTCCAACTAGTTTATATTTAGCATTCATGCGCTCAATATTTTCCTTAGTTAACTCATGCATTTTAAGATCAATTCAGCATGTTGTTTAGCATTAAAATTAACCTTCTCCGAAGATGGAAGTGGCAACAAATCAATAGGTGCACGAGGTAGGAAACCATAGACAATTTCAAAAGGGCACATCTTAGTAGTAGAATGCAACGAACGATTATAAGAAAATTCAATATGAGGCAAGCATTCTTCCCACATTTTCTTATTATTCTTCAAAACAACCCTAAGCATAGTAGACAAAGTTCTGTTGACTACTTCAGTTTGACCATCAGTTTGGGGGTGACAAGTAGAACTAAAAAGCAGTTTAGTCCCCAACTTAGCCCATAAACATCTCCAAAAGTGGCTAAGAAATATAGTATCACGATCTGAAACAATAGTATTTGGCACACCATGCAAGCGAATAATTTCACGAAAGAACAAATCAGCAACATTAGCAGCATCATCGCTTTTATGACATGGTATAAAGTGTGCCATCTTCGAGAACCTATCCACGACAACAAATATGCTATCCCTCCCCTTCTTTGTTCGAGGTAAACCAAAAACAAAGTCCATAGATATATCTCCCCAAGGAACACTAGGAACAGGCAAAGGCATATATAAACCATGAGGATTGAGTCGTGACTTAGCTTTTTGACATGTAGTGCAGCGACCAACAAAACGCTCAACATCCCATCGCATCTTTGGCCAAAAGAAATGTGTAGCAAGTACATCCTCCGTCTTCTTCACGCCAAAGTGTCCCATTAATCCTAATCCATGCGCCTCCTGCAACTACAAAAGACGAACAGAGCTAGCTGGAATGCATAGCTTGTTAGCACGAAACACAAATCCATCATTAACGAAGAACTTGTTCCATGTTCTCCCTTCTTTACAATTCTGCAATACATCTTTAAATTCAGCATCATGCACATATTGATCTTTGATGGTCTCCAAACCAAATATTTTAAAGTCAAGTTGTGAAAGCATAGTATAACGACGAGACAATGCATCAGCAATAACATTTTCTTTCCCCTTCTTGTGTTTAATAACATAAGGGAAAGTCTCTATGAATTCAACCCATTTAGCATGTCTACGGTTTAGTTCTGCTTGACTTTTAATGTGCTTCAAAGATTCATGATCAGAATGTATAACAAATTCTTTGGGCCATAAATAATGTTGCCATGTTTTCAAAGTCTGAACAAGAGCATATAATTCCTTATCATAAGTAGAATAATTCAGACTAGGCCCACTCAATTTTTCAGAAAAGTATGCGACATGTTAGCCATCTTGTAATAACACACCTCCTAACCCAATTCCACTAGCACCACATTCAAGCTCAAAAGTCTTATTAAAATCAGGAAGTTGGAGTAAAGGAGCATGTGTCAACTAATCTTTCAATACCGTGAATGCTTCTTCCTGTGCATTACACCAAACAAAAAGTACATCCTTCTTTGTAAGCTCATTGAGAGGTGCAGCAATGGTGCTGAAATCTGTCACAAAACACCGATAGAATCCAGCGAGGCCAAGGAAACTCCTCACGTGTGTGGCCGTTTTGGGTTGCGGCCAACTCTCAATAGCTTCAATCTTGGCTTTATCAACCTCAATTCCCTGTGGAGTAACAACATAGCCAAGAAAAGAGACTCGGTCGGTGCAAAAGGTGCACTTTCCAAGGTTACCAAACAAACGTGCATCACGTAGAGCAATAAAAACAGCACGTAAATGTTCCTCCAAAGATCTGCTATAAATCAATATATCATCAAAGTATACTACCACAAATCGTACAATGAAAGCACGTAAAACTTCATTCATTAATCTCATGAAAGTACTAGGTGCATTAGTTAACCCAAAAGGCATGACTAACCACTCATATAATCCAAATTTAGTTTTAAATGCTGTTTTCCATTCACCTCCCAATTTCATAGAAATTTGATGGTATCCACTACGCAAATCAACTTTGGAGAATATTGTAGAGCCACTTAATTCATCAAGCATATCATCTAGCCTAGGAATAGGATGACGATAACGAATAGTAATATTATTAATGCCTCTACAATCAACACACATACGTGATGTACCATCCTTTTTCGGCACTAGAATAATAGGAACAACACAAGGACTAAGGGATTCGCGTATATAACATTTGTCGAGTAGCTCCTGTACTTGACGCATAATCTCCTTCGTCTCTTCTGGATTGGTAGTAATCCCGGTGGCACGTCTTGTGGAAAAACGTCGGCGAACTCCTGCAAAATGTTAGTGACAGCAGGAGGCAAAGAGGAAGGCACGTCCTCGAATGAAAATAATGCCTCTTTGCACACAAAAACATAGCAAACAGATTTGCTAAAATCTTGCTCATCAGTATCAGATTTGGTGGCAAGTAAACATGCACTTTTCAATTTAATTTCAGAAACAACAGTAGATGGTTTATTATTAGGCTTCATTTGTTTCTCAAATTCTGTTGCCACAATCTGATTTTCACTCTTATTTTTCTCCTGTTTTGCTTTATTAGCTCTATTAATATCATCTTTCAAAATGGAATCAGGAGTCATAGGAAGCAAAGTAATATTTTTATCCTTATGAACAAGAGTATAGTGATTGTTTCTACCATGGTGTCCAGAATTTTTATCAAATTGCCATGGTCTACAAAGTAATAAGGAACATGCTTGCATAGGTACCACATCACAATCAACATAATCAGCATATGTAGAGATACTAAAATGCACACAAACAATACGTGTTACCTTAACCTTGCCGCTGTTGTTGAACCATTGGATGTAGTAAGGCTGTGGATGTGCTCTTGTGGTGAGAGATAGCTTCTCCACCATCTCCATGCTAGCCAGGTTGTTGCAACTCCCTCCATCTATGATCACGCGAATAGAACATTCCTTCACAACTCCCTTTGTATGGAACAAATTATGCCTCTGATTTTGCTCAGCTTGTGTAACCTGCACACTCAAAACACATTGAGCAACTAAACATTCATACCTGTCAGCATCTTCAGGAGCCATGTATTGCGTCTCATGATCAGAATTGTCTCCACCGTGTTCTTCACGTGTAATAAGAGCCAAAGTCTCCTCATCATAGTCACTAGCGGATTCATATCCACCATCCTCACTAGCAATCATCACACACTGAGATTTGCATTCTCTCGCAAAATGTCCTCTTCCCTTACAACGACGACAAATAATATCACTGGTGTGCCCTGTTGATGCCATGGAAGAAGAAGAACTCTGTGCAGGCCGAGTAGGTGTGCTCTTGGCAGATAATGGTGGTTGTGCCTGCTTCCTTGTATCATGGCTGGAGGTAACAGCTGATGGAGGTGTCGGTGCAGTAGAATGTGTGGAAGTAGAGGATGCACCCAGTGTCCATGATGAAGGTCGACCTGCAGAAAAGTTAGTCCGCGCCAATGCCTGTCGATCCTGCACTTCACGTTCAGCTTTACAAGCAAGATGGAATAAACGAGTGATATTATTATAATCATTATACTCTAGAATGGTCTGAATCTCTCTATTTAATCCACCCATAAAACGTGCAAACATAGCTTCATTCTCCTCAACAATACCACATCTAATCAGGCCAGTTTGTAATTGTTGATAATATTCTTCTACATAATTTTTTCCTTGTCTTAAGTGCTGCAATTTTTGAAGTAATTCACGTTTATAATATGGTGGAATCCAACGAGTACGCATAGCAATTTTCAAAGCAGCCCAAGTAGTTGGAATATTATCCGGATGTAATCTACAATATTCAAACCACCACACACAAGCAAAACTAGTGAAAGCACAAAGAGCAGCAGCAACACGTCTCTCCTCGAAATATTTTAAACATGTAAAACGTTATTCGGTTTCTAACTCCCAAGTAAGATATATATCAGGAACATATCTACCCTCAAATGGTGGAATATTCAATTTTAGTTTAGGGAGATGGTCATGATCACGTACCTGAGGGTATGGTGCAGCCCTACCATTGCGATTATATGCATGTGGACGACCTGGTTGTTGTGGTGCTGGTTGTTGCACGTAGTTCTGATTTTGATCAACCTCTTCCTCGTAATCCCCCGCGTAATCGTCCTCCTCCTCATTAGCAGCAGGAGCCACAGAAGTATCAACAGCAGCACCAACAGGTTGGCCAGGCTGAAGAGGGACACGGCTCGCTTTGCGGAGGGCGATTTCGCGACATGAAGGTGGTTGTTGTTGTTGTTGCAACAGTGCAGCGAGTGGAGGTAGACGCGCAAGCACTTTAGCGAATTTGGCATCCAACTTGGTGTCAATTGACTTCTCAATGCCATCCATCCTCGCTAGTGCGTTGTCAAAATTGGTCATGATATCTACTACCTGTTGACCAATCATTTGCTGAAATTTATCATGCAACTCCTTGTTTGTCATGTTCTCCCAGTCAGTCTCGTCGACTTGTGATCCTGGCATGGTTAGCAGCAATAGAAACACACAAAAATATGATCCTACAGACTACTAGAAAATGGTGGTGGTGGGGCGTCACAAATCCGTCAAGCAAAACTCAAATTCTTACCAGTTCTTACCCAGCAGCAGGTGGTGATCGGCAACCGTGGTAGTCAAAACTCTCAAAGGTTGAGCATTTATTCAACTTTGCATCTCTGAATTGATTATTGCTGACCCTTTTTGCTACCATATTATAAGCCTTCTCAGCTCCACATACATCTACGTCGTGCGTTTGACTCTCCCTGGTAATCGCTTTATCCAAGCTTTGAGAGTTTTGACTACCACGGTTGCCGATCACCACCTGCTGTTGGGTAAGAACTGGTAAGTATTTGAGATTTGCTTGACGGATTTGTGACACCCCACCACCACCATTTTCTAGTAGTCTCTAGGATCATATTTTTGTGTGTTTCTATTGCTGCTAACCATGCCAGGATCACAAGTCGACGAGACTGACTGGGAGAACATGACGAACAAGGAGTTGCATGATAAATTTCAGCAAATGATGGGTCAACAAGTAGAAGATGTGATGACCAGTTTTGACAACACACTAGCGAGGATGGATGGCATTCAGAATTCAATTGACACCAAGTTGGATGCCAAATTCGCTGAAGTGCTTGCGCGTCCACCTCCACCTGCTGCACCATTGCAACAACAACAACAACCACCTTCACGTCACGAAACAGCCCTCCATAAAGCGAGCCGTGTCGCTCTTCAGCCTGACCAAACTGTTGGTGCTGTTGTTGATACTTCTGTGGCTCCTGCTGCTGCTAAGGAGGAGGACGATTACGTGGGGGATTACGAGGATGAGGTTGATCAAAATTAGAACTACGTGCAACAACCAGCACCACAACCACCAGGACATGCAAATAATCACAATGGTAGGGCTGCACCACACCCTCAGTTATGCGATCATGACCATCTCCCTAAAATAATATTGAATATTCCACCATTTGAGGGTAGATATGTTCCTGATATATATCTTACTTGGGAGTTAGAAACCGAACAAAGTTTGACATGTTTAAAATATCCCGAGGAGAGACGTGTTGCTGCTGCTCTTTGTGCTTTCACTAGTTTTGCTTGTGTGTGGTGGTCTGAATATTGTAGATTATATCCGAATAATATCCCAACTACTTGGGCTGCTTTGAAAACTGCTATGCGTACTCGTTGGGTTCCACCACATTATAAACACGAATTACTTCAGAAATTGCAGCGATTAAGACAAGGAAAAATTATATAGAGGGATATTATCAGGAATTACAAACTGGCCTGATTAGATGTGGTATTGTTGAGGATAATGAGGCTATGCTTGCACGTTTTATGGGTGGCTTAAATAGGGAGATTCAGACAATTCTAGAGTATAAGGAGTATAATAATGTCACTCGTTTATTCCATCTTGCTTCCAAAGCTGAACGTGATGTAGGGTGGTGATGCGGAGCATCCCAAGGTCATCTCCATGGACCTACCATCGTCTCACCAAGTGCAAAGTGGACCCATGACATGCGCTCGAGCACGAGCTCTCGAGACCGAGGTGACTTCACTCCTCTCTCTACGCCGTTCCGATTCACACGAGACATGGCTGCTACCCTCATCCGAAACTCTGCATACTCAGGCACCTCGGGAGCAACCATGGAGAAGCCAAGGGACAAGAGGGATCGAAGAAGGAAGAAGGAGGAGAAAACAGCCAAGACTCACACAACCTGGATGATCCGGACGAAGACCCGGACGATCCGGACAGAGCCCGGACGATCCAGACCAATGTCCGGACGATCCGGATAATGTGCCCGCGGACACCCGAGAGCTCCACGCTGAAGCCGGATCATCCGGACCCCAGCTTATATCATCCGGCCACACCCGGACGTCCGGACCAGGACCCGGACATTCGGACCCCCCCGCTGCAGAGATGACACGTCCGGATCATCCAGACGCCGCCCCGGATCATCCGGACCCCTGAAGTTCAGATCATCCGGACCAACATCCGGATCATTCGGACAGTGCCTGCGTGCATGACTTTGGGCCGAGGCCCATGTACCCCTTCGCCCCTCCTAGCCTATATATGTCACTCCACCCATACTTTCTAGGGGGAGCTTGGTGTTAGCTCATCCAAAAACCTTAGCGGTTCTTCTCCTACGAAACCGCGGCCTCATCGGAGAAGATCCACCGGATTCAAGACCTCCTTTATGGAGAAGAACATCAAGACCTCCTCACGGAGATGACTATCGCCACTTGTATCATCCTTAGTTGATCGTGTGTCGTGTATCGCACTTTGTGTACCCGGATCTAGCATTTGTGTGACCTAAACTTGTTGGTTTGAGTGTTTTCTCCTTGTCTCTCTTGTGTTTTTCTTCGTGCCCCTCGTGTTCTTCCTCGGGATCCCTCCTTTTCGTGAAAGATCGACCACGTAGGGTTCGACTCTACATCATCTATGGTATCATGAGCCTTGGTTGATCACGAATTTGGATGCCCACACCTTGTTTTCTAGCTTGTTTTTGTTGTTTTTCGTCCAAATTCGAAAATCCCCTCAAAAATAGCCCTACAGTTTTTTTGTGATTTGTGTGTTTTGATGAGATTTTGTTGATTGTGACCCGTGGTTGAGTTGTGTGAGAAGTGGATTACCCTTTTCTCCACCTCCCCCACCCTCAAATCCGCCCAAAAACCCAAAAAAATACATTTTCCACCGACTTTTCCCCTTCTCCACGAGTTCATCCCGACCGGATTTGACAAACCCGGATTATCCGGACATCCACCCAGATCATTCGGCTCCCACCCGGATCATCCGGCCAGACGTCCGGATCATCCGGCCTCCACTGACGAAACTGCATTCTGCAGTTTTTCGCTGCCCCTTTTCCGCCACCGCAATAACCCTAGCTACACCTTCCGCTACACCCTCGACATATAAACCACCACCACGATCATTGCCCACCCAAAACCCTACGGTCTTACCTCTTTGTGTCTTGGATCATTTGAGTTGTGGTTTTCTCCATTTCCGTTTGTGTTTCGGCTATCTCGGAGCGGAACGACATCGACAAGACCACCTCTCAACCTCGACAAGGACGGTAACATCGACGACACTTCATTTACTACCTTGCAATTGCATTGATAAACCCTCATTGACCATTGTGCGTAGCATTCCCACCGAGACTAGCCATTTGAGTATTGCCGGGCCACGACACTTGTGCACATTAGTGATAGTCATTGACATTGCATACGACATCATCATATCTCCATGTGACACAAGAGTGTTCCGCACACACAATAGCTACTTTGATCCGCGAAGCATGCATATGTGGCCAAAGAAAGAGCTCACAAGCTTTTAAGCAAAAGAGCCATCCAAAGCTTATAAGCAAAAGCAAAATAGCATCAAACGCCTTGCATCAAAAGAGATCATATGAGATAGCAATACATCATCTTGTGCTAAAACATCGGCACATCATACACTCATAGCCTACTTGTGTTAGGAAGTCGTTACATTGCTCTTATAGGTCGTGCACAAGTGCATACCCACCTATTAAGCAATCAGTTAGCGTCTCTCTAGCGTTGTGCAACATGAGCATTTTTCGTGGATTCCACATTTTCGCTCATTTTTGGTTGCACAACCACATTTATCTATCCGTACGTGTGTTCCGTGTGCTACTTATTACTTGTGATCTACTTGTTGCATGAGCTAATTGTGAATCATTTTCAACATCATTGAATCTTACTCACTTTTTGCATTGAATTTTGCCACCATCCTAACCAAGCTCCTCTCAAAGCTTTACTTGTGTAGGTGTGAGCATCGAGAAGACTTGGTACCAATAGTGCTATTTCCGGGTTACATTACTGAGTGATCATTGATCCATTGTCAACTTCGGTCAAGGTACATTTGGTATTGTCTTCTCCTTTCTCCCACCCACATACTTGCTTGTGACGATGGATAGGCCAAGTACATCTACGAACCCGCTCTTCGATGATCCTCAAAAATCGAACAACTACATCACCCAACTACATCTCTTCGATGTGCAACGAGCTCTACATCAAGAAAGTGAAGCTATGCGAGAGCACATTGAGGAAGTCGCCACCGACGCGCGACAATTTGAAGCAAGAACAAGAGAGCAATTCGACATCATCAACACCAACATGGCTACTCAATTCGATGCACTATGGACTTTGATAGTCAACAGACGCTCTTCTTCCACATCTTCTAAAAGACGAAGCCGCTCAAGTCGCCGCACCGACTCCACGGACGGCTCAAGTACCCCCACATCGAAAACTCTTCTTCAAGCCACACGTCAAGCTCGACATGTCAACCGGAATCCACTTCATGACAAGAGCTCTCAAGAGCTACTTGACGAACAAGAAAGTCGACATTGTCAAAACCAAGCTACACTTGAGCAAGCACAAGAATGACAAAGACTACGCCAACAACAACAAGAGCAAGCACGTCAACACCAAGAAGACCAAGATGTCGAAGCTCATCGTCAAGCACAACACCGCCGAGAAGCTCAAGCTCTTGAGGCGCAACGAGCCTTACGTGATGCACATCGCAATGTGGCAACTCGCAATCGACACACTCGTCAAGAAGAGGACTTCCTTCGCGATGAGATGCAAGAGAGGCGCCACCAAGCACGTATGCAACAAGAATTTCCTCCTCAAGCGCGACAAGAGCAACAACCTCAACAAGAGCCACAAGCTCAGCAAGTACACCAAGACAATGAACATCTACTTCGCCAAGAGCAACATGAGATTGACAACCGTCCAAATCAAGAATGCCCTCCCAATAGACAAGCAAACAATGAAGAACATCGCTATGGCAAGCTTAAGTTCACCATGCCAAAGTCTTCCGGAAGCATTGATCCCGAAGACTACCTCTCATGGGCATTGAAGGTCTACAAGATCTTCCACCTACATAACTTTGATGAAGAAAAGAAAATTGCAATGGCCTCCCTTGAGTTCCAAGACTATGTGCTCATTTGGTGGGAGCAAATCATTGAGAGAAGAGAAGCAAAAGGCGAACCTCCTATCACTACTTGGGCTCAAATGAAGGAAGTCATCCGTGCACGCTTCATACCAACACACTACAATCGTGACTTGTTCAAGAAGCTACAACTCCTCAAGCAAGGTACCAAGTCCGTTGAAGAGTACTACAAGGAAATGGAGATTGCCATGATACGAGCAAACATCACGGAAGATGAAGAACAAACAATGGCGAGATTCTTGAATGGACTCAACTATCTTATCAAGAAGATTGTAGACTTTCAACCATACACCAATCTCCTCGAGCTAGTACACCAAGCCACCAAAGCGGAGCGACAAGTTCAAGAGGACTGCAAGTACTCCAACTTCACCTCCAAGAACTTCGGTTCCTACAACCAAGCTTCAACGACTTCGGACCCTCCTACCTCTACCAAGCCATCTACAACCTTCGGTGACAAGTCAAGCTACAAGAATGCAACTTCATCAAGTCGGCCACCCTCTTCAAGCAACTTCAAGCCAAGAGCTTCATCATCTACAACTCCAACCGAGGACAACTCAAAGACGAGTTCCATCAAGTGTTTCAAATGCCAAGGGCGAGGCCACAAGTCATTTGAGTGCAAGACCGTTCGTACCATGATCATCAATGATGACGGTTCTTATGACTCCATGAGCGACGATGAGCTGGAAGCCCTCGAACATGTAGCTATGCATCACCAAGTGAATGAAGATGAAGACCATCAAGTGTTTTGTGACAATGACTCGAGTCCTAATCTCGTTGTCTCCAAGGTCTTGACACTCCAACTTAAACAAGATGACGACCAATGATGTCACATTTTCCATACCAAGGCGGGAATCAATGGACGCTTCGTCAAGGTTATCATCGATGAAGGAAGTTGTCATAACTTGGCAAGCAAAGAGCTATGCGACAAGCTAAACTTGGCGAAATCGGAGCACCCTCATCCCTACAAGGTCCAATGGCTTAGTGACACCGGAACTCTTCGAGTCGAGCATACCGTGCAAGTTTCCTTACAGATAGGCACCTACGAGGACACACTTGAGTGTGATGTGGTCCCTATGTCCCTGTGCCACCTTCTCCTTGGACGACCATGGAAATACGATCGTGGAGTCACACACAATGGATGGACCAACCATTATGGCTTCAAGATGAAGGGTAAAGAGTTCGTGCTACGCCCAATGTCACCAAGTCAAGTAGCCGCCGACAAACACATCCCTACCAACCATCGTGGAGAGAGTGGTGAGAGAGTGAGCCACCAAAAGGAGAGTGAGAGCCACAAGCCAACTATGAGCGACTCCACGATGAGTGACAAGAAACAATTAGTGCTATTCGCCACCAAAAGTGAGATGAGAGAAGTGTGTGAGAACCCATCTAGTGTCTTTCACCTTGTGCTTTTATGCAAAGGGGAATCCAAACCTACTAACACTTCACCACCTCCACCTTTAGTGTTGTCTCAATTGTTGCAGGAATTCTCGGACGTCTTCCCCGATGAGCTACCTTCGAGTCTACCTCCACTTCGTGGAATCGAACACCGCATCGACCTCATACCCGGCGCACCACTTCCGAACAAGCCTCCTTACAGCGTCAACCCCGAGGAAAACAAGGAGATACAACGGCAAGTACAACAACTCATCGACAAAGGTCATGTACGTGAAAGCTTCAGCCCTTGTGCCGTTCCGGTTATTCTTGTGCCTAAGAAAGATGGAAGTTTTCGCATGTGCTCCGATTGTCGTCCGATAAATGCTATCACCGTTAGATATCGTCACCCTATCCCATGCTTAGGCGACATGCTTGATGAATTATGTGGTGCCACCATCTTTTCGAAAATTGATCTTAAAAGTGGTTACTACCAAATTCGCATTGACCGCTTACGGATCCCCACCTTTATCAATACATCATTCATATTTGCAATATTCAGATTGCTTTATCATATTCTTGCTTGTTCTCCGATTGCATGCAGGAATAGACCTTCGTGGTCAGGCTGATCGTGCTTCTGGCATTGTCAGTAACCCCTGGAGATTGGTTTAGCGATTGCTAAGGCGCTACGTCGTGCACGTTTGTAGTCGGATCGTCAAAGTCGTCTCCACCAAATCGATATTTATCATCTCATCGAAAGAACGGGACACCCTCGACTCTATCAAGTGGTATCAGATTTCCAGGTTGCTCGGTGAGATTTTACAGTTTTTTCGTAGATTAGATCGAGTCTGTTCTTCATACCTACAGTCCACGAAAAAGCCAAAAAAAAAATTAGGGTTAGTTCATCCCATCCGAACCAATCTGAGCCTTTGCATAATCTTTTCTGTATTTGCTTTGTTGAATTTACGGTTGCATCGTCGTGTCAAGTTGCTGGTCTTAGCGTCTAGTTCTTTAGAGTTTCGAGTTCTGTTCACAGTTGTCACGCCGCCGCCGCAACATCTTCATCACTACTGCCACATACCACCACCGATCCGTATCCATATACCACCACCAATCCGAATCCATATACCACCACCGCTGCCATAACCTACCACCGCTGCCATATCCTACCACCATATATCCACCGCCAATCCGAGTTCTTTTCATATTAGGTTTGTTCTCGAGATCCATCTAGGTTTCGGATTTGTGTTTCCCTGCCTGCGAGTCTGGAGACCCCCGGGCAGTTTTTAGGCCAAAATTTCGACAGGTGAAAATATTTTTTCCCTATCCTATTTTTGGGCTTTTCTGAGTCTTTTGAGACACGTGCCACCATACTGATTTTTTACCGCACTTTTTCGTCGTCGCTGCCCTGATTCCGAAAAAAAAAAATCGTCAAAAAAATTTCGTGCCTATCATCTTAGTTTGACTTGGGAAGTGTTTTGAGACACTCGCCATTATAGTGATTTTCGGTAAAAA
>LR738713.1:269597040-269629800 GCA_902687465.1 Secale cereale | reverse complement strand
CAAAATTACAATTTTTGACCAAACATCCAATGTCGATGCTAAGTTCGCTGGAGGAAGAAGCACCGAGTTCGCCGGAGGAACAAGAACGTCCATCAAGCCGTGCATTGTCTCATGTGGTGGCTGCACGAGAGGTATCTTTCCCCTCGAAAGTTAATCAATAGATGGTATCCCCTGTTGTAGTTATTGTTTCTGTCCCCTTGCTTGATTATGTTTTTTCTTTAGTTAAAAATTAGCTTTGCAGAATATAGTTATCCTAGCTGCACCTAGGTTATGCTTTTTCTTCAGTTAACAATTAGCTTTGCAGAATAGTTATGCTAGCTGCACCTAGCAAAACAGGATTAGGATGTGTAAACAACTTTCCTCCCTGTAGTTTCTGGGGTTGCAGACCCATGTTCCCATGTTTTTTTTTGCTCAAAGCAACGGCCAAAACATCTTTGTATCACGCAAAACATATTGTTCCACTGCTGTCCTGCTAGCATGTTTATAAGTGTTGGATCTTCAGAGCAGTGGCCAGTGGGATATTTCAAAATAATGTCTGTAATTTTACTTCAAAAAAACGTCTATAATTTGATTCTGTTGTACTACATTTTCTATTTGGAATAAAGGGGTGCTTTAGTTTGGCTGTGTTCATAACTAGCTCATCAATCAAATCAATGATCCAATAACTTTTTACAAAATTAACAATACAAACAACTGAACCATCATCGTACCCCTATATGCACTTTGCAGCCGTCATCTCCTTTGACCTCACCACCATCGTCTCTGCCGACTTCGCCGCAAGACAATCTGCCATCGCCTCCGCCGACTTTGCCGGAAAACCATCAGCCGTCGCCTAGACCTACTTTGGTTCAGGTACTTTTGAAGCATCTAATGGGTCCGATATGTTTGTTTGTCAAATCGTCAGCTTACTATAGCAAATATAGTTGTTGCCGACAGTAAATTATATTTCACTAACAATCAACACATCACGCACTCCTACATAGATGGATTCTGCTTGTACTTGACAGAAGTAGAGTAAATTCATAAGGAGCGTTTAGTAGTTCAGTACATAGGTGACCAGAAAAAAAGTAGTACACAAATAAGTGATGGACGGGTCTCAATTATTTTCAAGAGGGCATTATGTTTACGAAAAATTGCTGCTCACCGTATTTTGACAACTAGAAAAATGCAGTTATGTTTGAGAAAGTAAATGTAGGATTTTTCTTTAGGTTTTGCGCTGAGTCCGCAGGTGTCACAAAGATATAGGATAAATAAAATGTCAAAAAGATCAGATTACTTCTCATGTAATGGATCATAACGTGTGTCTTAGTCTTTCCTGTTTTTTCTGGTTTTGCAGCCGAGAATTTTTTAACATGCACATATATAGCTACTTAATCAACTACGTTCCTTTATGCTGTGTGGCAGACCACTTTTACAAATATGATTTACTTTCTCATTCTAGAATTTTGCTTCTACACATTTCTAGCAGTACTTTCACCCCGTTTACAAATTTGAGATAGTCTGTATGAATCGCAAAATGACAATGCTTTCGATAGTCTGTACTAAATTACTTTGTACGAATGCACATCTCGGCCGTCGGGTATTTATGAGATAATGGAAGAAATGGCGAGCTATTTAAGAAGCTATTTAAGAAATGTGAATTCTCATTGTTTCGATGATTCTCAATGGAAGATCGGGGCGTTTTTTGACAAATTCTTTTGCAAATAAAAAAATTCCGTTCAAGAAAGAAGAAGATCAATTTTGGGTTGAACCAACAACCTGATTGTGTGGTTATTTTGAATGCAGATAGAAAGTCTTCGGTCATACTGGAAGCTGATCGATCACAAATACCTATTCCATCATTAGTTGATTCTAAGATCCCATGGGAATCCTATAAAAGAATCACTTATCCCATCCCAGCGAATGATCCTATACAGTTCGTATATCTATTTCGTCATTCGATCATGAAAACAGTGATTCTTGAACATAATGCGATTAGTGGAGAAACACAATCTCTCAGAGTCACTTTGAGTACGGGGAAGTCCGCAGGGATGAGATCCGCCTACTACTCAACCTCTTCTTCTTCCCCAATAGACGAAGAAGAAAATAGGGCCAAGGCGCTATTGGAGATGCGCAAAAAATATCCATCGGGAGATGGCGCTGACGCTGACGCTAACGCTAACGCTCGCAAGGCGGTTTTGCAGGCAATTTCAAAAAATCCTTTTTTTCGTTGAGCTCATAACCCGGTTTGGGCCGATTGACTCTGTGAGCGACCGAGGGGTCGCGGGCTCACACCTTGATTTTGCGCATAGGATCGAAGAGATCCTAGAATTCAATGGAAAGAGCAGCGGCTCTCTGAAAGACCTCATGGATCTTAAATTGGATGTGGAAGACGCCTCTAAAAGAGAGGAGATTCTACTTCCATATTTTTCCTCAAAAAAAGAGGCAAAGTTCTAGCGTGATACAAAAAGAAATAATAGGCAAGGGCGGGGAATGATAGGTTCATAGATGTGGAGTAATCAGTTCTTCATTTGAAGAGTTAGTTGGCTGGCCTACCGGCCCGCAGATGTAGAGAGGTTGCCCCCACCATCCTCTTGAACTACGAAATCAAAGCGATTCCTGTTGATGGAAGAAAGGCTAATTTCGTTTGATCCGATCCGCCTATGCCAGTTCGAGTCTGGCGAGTCGCTATCATCTGTTGCCCTAACTTTTTCTATTAGCTCATCTTGTCCGTAGTGATATTTCGGAGAAGGGGAAATTACCGGAGTGAGAAAGGTAGAAAGAAGCAATCACGAAAGCTAGTGCTAGTTGTGGCTTTTTGTACTAATCTTGTTTGTTCGGTAGCTCGCATCAGCAGCTTTAAAAGGAATAGAAAACGAGGCTTTTTCCACCACACCAGGGGCGGGCATTACGCTCAAGTAGGGGAAGTCAATTTGACTGCTGCTCGAGAACCTGTTTGAACAAGAAGAAGTAGCATGGCTCCAGCGGGGCAGAGCCAATTGGCTACGACATGGTGACCGAAATACAATTTTTTTCCACCACTTTGCAACTGCAAGAAAAAAGAGGAATCTGATCAAGTACTTGATGAGCGATACTGGAGATCGAATAGAAGGTAATGACTTACTCGATGCACATATTTACGGCTATTTCTCTCATCTGTTTAATACGCAATTCTCTTCGATAAGAAGGGTTCTCTTGTGTTCCAGGGTTGATTAAGCATCTGGTGGAACATGGATACATTGTGTGAGGCCAAATTGTGTGACGAATTGATGAATATGGCTCAATATAGACTGGTCTAGGTATACCGGTCAGTCTTGAGCCACCAGGATAGCCTTCCACATATCATGTTCCTCCCTTGAGTGGTCACTCTTTTCTAACCTTAGAATCCTGAACCAATTTGCTCCAAAGACTCTGTCATTGAAAGGAGTCCATAGGTTGATAAAATAGGTTTTCATGAAAACCACACGTAGATAGAAAAGGTAAGAGTTACACGTGCCAGAAGCGAGGAATACCGCTCGGAAGCCCAATTGAACATGTCCTCATTCACTGCTATCTCCATATATTGGATGCCAAGCTTGAAAGGGTAATGGTCCGAGAGGATGGGGCCGTAGTCTTCTATTATGCACGCTACACAGACGATATGGTCTTCGGCTTACCAAGAGGGGATAAGTCCATGCGAGTCACCCAGGGTCTCAAAAAGGTCTTAGCTAGAGTCCTTAGGGAGCTCCTACAGGGCTTCACTTCTACTGAAATTTCCAGAAAATAACCGGGGAGGCTACAAATTATCGGCTTGCCCCTGTCTCTGAAAAGTGAAGGTCAGCTCCACGTGGGTATTCCATCCAAACGATGGGAGAAGAGGAGGACACTTGTTCGTATTGAAAACCGGAGACGAAGGGAAAGAGGTTTGATTGGAACATGTTCTACAAGAACTCTTGTGTAGAACACGCCCGTATCTATTCTATGGGCTGGCTTCAGGCCAACCCTACTGCTGAAGTAGAAAGCATCATATTCTGGTTTTTCCAACACTTGATCAGGAACCGGGCGCAGAAATTCCTTGAAGAGAAGGGGATGCCTACAACCAATGCCTAAATAAAGGCATATGTCAAAAAGTGCAACTACTAATAGATTCAGTAAAGGAAGGCCCGGAACGGGCTGAGCTACTGCCCGAAATAGAAGAGGACGACTAGAGTAGAGGAGCCTAATTCCAATCCAAACAATTGACGAGGGAGTCTAATTATTTTTCCGTTCTTGATTGTTTCAATTGCACTTTCTTCATTGGAGGGTTGCTTGGAAAGTGCGATAGTTACGGCGCTTGGAGTATACGGATTGAATTCTTCCTTCGTCTATAGGTCTTTCTGGGCGGCGAGGCGGAAAAAAGGTGTAGAGAGGGAGAAGGTACATAAAAAACGATTTCTAAGGTAGAAAAGAGGCATCCACCAGTCATTGAGAACAGCTAATCCCGGAATTAGCAGGCCGGTATGCGAAGAGAATTCGGTATTGAATCCGCGAGGCCAGGTGAAGAAAAGTCCAATATGGGTGGATTACCTTTTTCTGAAGGATAAGTCTCTGGGACTGACTGAACTGAATGTATAGTGTCAAGATAAGAAACACGGAAGTCGAAGATGTACCTTGTGGGGTGGGGTACGAGTAGACCAGACCAATGATGAAAAGCATAGATACGAGCATGGCCTCCCTGTCTCAAAAGCAGGCCGCCAAGGGTGCTCGCATGAAGCATTTCTCACTCATAAATAAGTAGTTATCACAAATTTAGAAACATGCTCTGATTTCTCTTATCGAATTTCATTCAGATTTTCCAGTATTCAGAGTTGCTTGGGAAAAGGTCTAGTCAGGGTCGGTTCTGTTCGGAGTTTCGGGTTGATCGGAAAAAAACACCCTAATTAAGAATTTTGTATAGTTTGTGTCAATCTGAGTTTGGTTAAGTGCCCGCCCGCCTAGATAGATACATAAGTGTCAGTTTGAATGAAGTCAAGTGTAAACCGTGTCAACAACGAGAAATTGAAGTGTAAATCTAGATGGTTTGAAGTGGAAACCTTAACATGCAAAAGTGTCTACCTCATTAGAAAAGCAAGTATCTACCGGCGATATTGTAACGACCAAACCTCGAAGGATTTGAGTCTCTGTGCTTACCGTGCTAGTCCCTGAATCAAACTCGCTAGCACACACAGTATAGATGAATACCAGAATACAAGTGCATCATTTATTACAACGTATGATCCAGAGTATATAAAATAAAACAATCTGAATAGCTCATGGCTAGCAATTATTCAATCACACAGCGGAAAGTAGCAGAAAATAACGATGAGTCCCATCATAGCCCAACTGGCGATGCTGAGTGCAGACTCGCGACCCTAACGGTACCTTACTCCTCGTCTGAAAATCCTGCAACATGAGACGTTGCAGCCGTATAGGTCAATACATTGAATGTATTGGCAAGTTACACAGGAGAAGTAATAAAGCAGACCTACATGTATATGCATAGAACAACAAAGGAAGGCTTGGGGGTTTATTTTGCAGAAAGCTGATTTTGTCCTCATAACTACCTAATAGTCAATTTTTCATTTAGTTCCTTTAATACTACAATTGAATGCACAAGGTTGAGTTGGCAAAATCAACTCCAACCTACCCATTTATTAAGTTGCCCACAAATATTATTAAGTGTCACATCTGTCAAGATCATCCAACAACTATAATGGCATAGTCGCTCAAATTTACCCATAACCGGGGGCACGGCTAATCATGATTAGTTTTATTACTCTGCAGAGTTTTGCACACTTTACCCACTAGACTCAACCCGAAGATTGAGACGAAGCCTTTCAGAAGTAGTCACCTCCACCCCCGGCAGCCGGTACACCTATCCATGTCTACATCTGCTAGCATACCTGGGCGAGGATCCCACAACCTACTCAACTAAGCCAGAGCCCATATAGCTAGTGGTCGCGCATGGAAGCTACTAGTCATTAAGTCTGTCTGATCTTTTTGAGCCTGGGCGGCCGTCCACTTACATTCAGAGGGTATAAACCATGATGTTCTTAAGACCACCCATCAATACCACTTCCGCCCAGAGGTGAGTTAAGTCCTGAATTACTACTCAGTTTGTTAAGTATTAATATCCTCACATAAGCTCAATGTATACAGGAACCAACCCCGTCTACAAGCATAGCAAAACTATACCTACCATGATTTGCAAAAGACGGGAGATAGTTCAACAATATAGCTCAAGTTATAACAATCCTATAATGCATAAGTTTATAGTGTGGCAAAACCTACAATGCATAGAAAAACAATAGGTAAAGGATGATCAACATGTAACTTGCCTTGGTTCTGGTTCAAAAAGTCACACTCCTGACAATAGCTCGCGTCGCACTCCGGACAATCTACACGTTTCACACAATATAACAAATCAATCACCGAACTCAAATAAAACCAAAATAAAGCAACCAGCAAGAAAATCATTTTAAAACTCAAAAACAGCAGCAAAACAACATGCAAAGATCACCTACACATCACTACGATCACAATGCAAAAAGAATCACTCGACTCCGATAAACGGTTTAAAAGATATGGCCTCCGGAAGATTTAATTCAAATTCAAACGAATTCAAATTTGAATTGTGCAAACATGTGCAAAATTGGTACTGTGATGAAGAGATGATTTTTGTGAGTGCATAGGAAAAATAATCACCTAATTTGGATTTACAGAAAAAAACTACAGCAATTTGAAGATTAGAGAAAAACAAAACCTAAAAAGAAAAGGAAAACAATAGTATTCGCCTAGACTGTAGCAACTCCTGTTGCAACACCTGTAGAACTGCCATGTGTCGGTGCTCAATTGGATGGTGGCGTGTGGCATGCGTGTGCTCACCAGAACAGGGGGAAAAACGGCGGCGGCGGTCGCGTTGGCGGCGGTGGCTCTCCGGTGGTGCTCCGGCGAGGTAGAAGAGGCAGGCGGATGCGTCTTCGAGCGGAGGAGGTGGTGGTGGGGTCAAACGGCGACGGCGGGTCCTCTGCTGGCGGCGGTGGCTCGTGAACGGCGGCGCTGCTCCGGCGGCGGCGGACGAACTCGTTCCTCTCCCTCTGCTGCGTTTCTAGCCACGAGAAGGTGTCAGAGAGGTGCGGCTGCGATAGGGAAATCAGAGGGTGCAGTCAGTGAAGCTCTACGAGCCCTTACAGTGGCGCAACTGGCCGGCGAACGGCGGCAGTCGGCGGAGCTCTGTGCGAGATCCGTCTTGCCCTCGGCGACTCCTGTGGCAGCTGGAGAAGGAGAAAAAGGACTGGGCGGTCTGCCCTAGGGCTTGGGCTCTCCCTAGACATCTTGGGCGTGCGTGGGGCGGCTCGGAGGAGCGATCCCGACTCGGGTTGCCTCGGCGTGCGCGCTCGGCGGCTGGTCCGGCTCGGTGAGGGAGACGGACAGGGGCGGGGTCCACCCGTCAGCGAGAGAGATAGCGGGTCGGGCGCTAGTGCGGGTCGGATGCGGTCGGGCGAACCGCTTCGCAGGGCTAGCTGGGCCGCGCGGTGGCTCACTGGCTGCTGGCCGGCTGGCTTGCTGGGCCGCGCTGCGGCTGCACTGCTATGCGCTGCGCTGCTGGCTCGCTTTTTTTTTTCAAACCAGCAGCAAAATCAAAATAAATAGAATACAAAAACCTAATATAAAATGCAACCAAATCTACCTAGACACACAGTAAAAATAGCTCTATAATTATAAACTACAGGAACACTCAAACAACAAATAAAACCACAAATAAAATATTTTGGAGATTGCAAAAATTACCAGAACATAACAAATCAACTGGAAACATTATTCTGCACATTATGAACATTTTTAAATACAGGGGAGAAGTCATGTTATCTCCACTCCAATAATTGCCTTTAGTTGCATAATGAAAAGAATATTGCAGAAAGACAAATAATGCAATAAAAATATGATATGCAAGTGAATGATCTATTAACATCCAAATTAGGAAAATTGGGATGTTACAAACCTACCCCCCTTAAGATGAATCTCGCCCTCGAGATTCGGGCTGGCTAGGAAATAGGTGTGGGTGCTCCTGCCTGAGATCTTCCTCTCGTTCCCAGGTAGCTTCTTCCTCTGTATGATGATCCCACTGCACCTTGCATAACTTAATTGTCTTGGTGCGAGTAACTCTCTCTGCTGTCTCCAGAATCTTAACAGGCTTCTCCTCATATGTCAAATTACTCTCCAACTGAATTGCATCAAGTGGCACTGTGTCCCTCAATGGAACATCCATCATCTCTGCGTGGCACTTCTTCAACTGAGATACATGAAACACATTATGAACTCCAGACAAAGATTCTGGCAACTCCAGCTGATAAGCTACCTCTCCTCTACGCTCCAAGATCCTGTAAGGCCCCACGAAACGTGGTGCTAACTTACCCTTAATGCCAAACCTCTTAATTCCATGAAGTGGTGAAACTCGGTCTCCTACCTCATATGTCACCTCTTTGCGCTTTGCATCTGCATAACTCTTCTACCTGGATTGTGCTATCTTCAACCTGTCACGAATCAGCTTGACCTTCTCCTCAGCATCTCTGATCAAGTCTGGTCCAAAGAACTGTCGCTCTCCAACCTCATCCCACATCAACGGTGTCCTGCACTTCCTGCCATACAATACCTCAAATGGTGCCATCTTCAGACTAGCCTGATAACTGTTATTATATGAGAACTCTGCATAAGGTTAATTATCATCCCAACTGGACTCATAGTCCAAAACACAAGCTCTCAACATATCCTCCAAAATCTGATTTACCCTCTTTGTCTGCCCATCAGTCTGTGGATGGAAAGCTGTACTGAAATCCAGCCTGGTGCCCAAGGATTCATGCAACTGACGCCAAAATTTAGAGGTGAACTGAGTACCTCTATCAGACACTACCTTCCATGGAACTCCATGCAGACAAACAATTTTAGACATATAAAATTTAGCTAGCTGAGCACTGGTATATGTAGTCTTTACCGGAATGAAGTGAGCAACTTTAGTCAAGCAATCAACAATTACCCAAATAGAATCATAACCTGACCGAGTCCTGGGTAAACCTGTAATGAAATCCATACCAATCTGATCCCATTCCACTCAGGTATAGGCAATGGCTGTAACAAACCTGCTGGCCTTTGATGTTCTGATTTAACTCTCTGGCACACATCACATGTAGCAATATATCCAGCAATTTCCCTCTTCAGGCTAGGCCACCAAAATCTTTCCCTCAAGTCCAAATACATCTTAGTATTACCTGGGTGAATAGAATAAGGTGAATCATGTGCCTCCTGAAGAATTAACTTCCTGATGTCTGCATCTTGCGGTACACAAATACGCTTCTCAAACCATATGGTCCCATGTTCATCCTCATGGAAACCTTCTGCCTTACCTTTAGTCATATTCTCTTTTATTGCAGCAATCTCTTTATCACCCTTTTGAGCTTCCCTGATCCTGTCAAGCAAAGTAGGCTTTAACTCAAGTGTTGCCAAATATCCCTTAGGAACCATCTCCAACCTGAGATCCCTGAACTGATCACATAACTCTTGTGGCATATCATTCATATCAACTGCATTAACATGGCTCCTACGACTCAATGCATCAGCAACAACATTAGCCTTACCAGGATGATACTGCACATTCAAATCATAATCCTTAATAAGCTCCAACCATCTCCTCTGCCCGAGGTTCAAATCCTTCTGAGTAAAAATATACTTCAAGCTCTTATGATCAGTAAATATAATACAATGATTACCAATAAGATATTGCCTCCAAGTTTTCAATGCATGCACAATTGAGGCTAACTCCAAATCATGTGTAGGATAATTATGCTCATGATTCTTAAGCTGACGTGAAGCATATGAAACAACTTTACCTTCCTGCATCAAAACACTCCCAAGTCCGTGACGAGAAGCATCACAATATACCTGGAAGTCCTTATGTATATCAGGCAGAATTAAGACTGGTGCTGTAACCAAACGTTGCTTCAATTCCTGAAAGCTGGCTTCACATTCATCAGTACAAGCAAATTTCTTCTCCTTCTTCAACAATTCAGTCATAGGCTTTGCAATTTTAGAGAAGTTCTCAATAAACCTCCTATAATAACCTGCAAGGCCCAAAAAGCTGCGAATCTCCCCAACTGTTGTGGGTGCCTCCCACTCTGTAACTGTAGCAACCTTAGATGGATCAACTGCAACTCCATTACCTGACACAACATGTCCAAGGAATGCCACCTCATCCAGCCAGAATTCACATTTGCTGAACTTGGCATACAACTGATGTTCCCTCAGCTTCTCCATCACCAAAGGCAGATGTACCTCATGCTCTTGCTTATTCTTGGAGAACACCAATATATCATCAATGAAAACAACCACAAATTTGTCCAAGTACTCCATAAACACCTTGTTCATCATATTCATGAAGTATGCAGGAGCGTTAGTCAATCCAAATGACATAACAGTATATTCATATGACCCATACCTCGTAGTAAAAGCAGTCTTTGGAATATCTTGCCCACGAATCTTTAATTGATGGTAACCAGAACGAAGATCGATCTTAGAAGACACAGTAACTCCCTCCAACTGGTCAAACAAATCATTTATCATAGGCAAAGGATACTTATTCTTAATGGTTACCTCATTCAGAGAACGATAATCAACACACATCCTCAAGGTACCATCTTTCTTCTCCACAAACAAAACTGGAGCTCCCCAAGGTGATGAACTTGGGCGAATAAATCCTTGTTCCTGCAATTCCCTTATCTGCTTCTTCAATTCCTCCAACTCCTGAGGAGGCATTCTATACGGTCTCTTTGCAATAGGTCCGGTGCCTGGTATTAAATCAATAAGAAACTCAATATCTCTGTCTGGTGGCATACCTGGCAACTCCTGTGGAAACACATCTGGGTAGTCCCTCACAACTGGCACATCTTCTAGACTACCCCCCTTAAGAGAGTTCACTTGCACCTGATTATGCTTATACTTACATACATATCTGATCCTCTTACCTCCTGGTGCACTGAGAGTAATAGATCGACTGGCACAATCAATAAGACCATTATATTTAGTCAACCAGTCCATACCCAAAATAATATCAATACCCTGTGACTTCAATATAACCAAATCTGTGGGAAAAGCATGCTTCCCAATGGACAAAGGCATCTGAAAGCATCCCAAACTTGCTGCCATCTCAGCCCCCGGAGAACTTACTAGAATAGGTGACTTAAGCGCTACGGTAGGCAACTTATGTTTATCCACAAATACCCGTGAGATGAATGAATGCGATGCACCAGAATCAAAAAGAACAAGTGCAGGTACCGAATTAATTAAGAACTTACCAATCACGGCATCAGGTTCATCATAAACCTCCTCCACATTAACATGGTTAACATGACCCTTTTGGAAGGGGTTTGGCTTGCTGACTCCAGAGTTTCCATTACCGTTCTTGCTCTCTGGGCAAGCGTTGGAGTAGTGGCCCATCTGTCTATACTTATAGCACTGAACCTGGCTAATGTCCCTCTGCACAGGCACACTCTGGTGGTTCTGGTTATTACTCCCTCCATTACCATTACCATTACCATTACCTTTGGCATTGCCATTGTTACTCTTGTGCCCATTGTGATTATGATGGCCATTATGGTTGTGGACATTCCCTCCATGATGATTATGTCCATTACCTCCATGGTGATGATGATGCCCATTACCTCCATTACCCTGATATGAAGTGCGTGGCTTCTGTTGTGGTCCTGAATTATACCTGTTATTGTTGTTGTACTTCCTCTTGCGATTCTCTATGGCCTGATGCTTCCCCTCTAGCATAATAGCCTTATCAATCAGCTGCTGACAATTATGAAAAGTGGCCACTGTCAACTGAAGGCTCAACTCATCATTTAAGCCCTCCAAGAATTTCTCCTGCCTAGCTGCATCAGTGTTAACATCATTAGGAGCATAGCGTGCAAGATTATTAAATTCATCCACATACGCATTAACTGTGCGTCCTCCATGACGCAAACTGCGAAACTCCTTCTTTTTCAAACTCATAGCACCAGCAGACACATGTGCAGCACGGAAAGCAGTCTGAAACTGAGTCCAAGTGATACCAGCAATGGGATAAGAGACCAAATAGTTGTCCCACCAAGCTGCGGCAGGACCCTCCAACAAATGTGCGGCAAACCTCACCCTCTCTGCATCGGTGCATCCAACCGTCTCCAGGTTCTTATTGACTCCACGAAGCCAATCATCAGCCACAATAGGTTCAGTGTAACTGGATAACCTCTGAGGATTCAACCTCAGGAACCTGGTAAGAATATCCACGGGTGGCGGGTTGCCGTTGTTGTTGTTCTGGTTGTTCTGGTTCTGCACAAGCAACTGGATCAACTGCGTCTGCCCCTAAAGCAACTGCTGCATGTATGGCGGTATGTCATTGCCATTGTTCTCTCCTCCTACAGCATTGCGCCTATTACCACGCCTCGGCGGCATCTGGTGGGCAAGCATAGAAGAGTTATAGATATAATAGGGCCAAAGCTATAGATATAAATATATTCTACCCATATGCATATATGATCAATGCAATAAAACACAACAACGAATAACACAAACAAACAAACAGACAAACAATCACAATAATATAGTAGTATATATAAATATGCATATATAGTCAAATAATTTTGACGAGATAAAATTTAACAAGCAAGCTACCAATCAAGCAAACAATCTAGTATCTTCATACCACGAAAGTGGACATAATCAGATACGCTAACACGATAACGTTGCAAAATAAAACAAGCATATATGGTGGTCTCAGCACTAGTTCCTATTTAACTCTTCAAGATACTTCAGGGGATGAACTAACAAACAGTAAGAAGTATAACTAGTTTATAAAATAATTTTCACTCCTATGGCTTTTCTAATCCATTTTCTAGGGTCACGTCCTACAGTCAACACACTGCTCTGATACCATCTGTAACGACCAAACCTCGAAGGATTTGAGTTTCTGTGCTTACCGTGCTAGTCCCTGGATCGAACTCGCTAGCACACACAGTATAGATGAATACCAGAATACAAGTGCATCATTTATTACAACGTATGATCCAGAGTATATAAAATAAAACAATCTGCATAGCTCATGACTAGCTATTATTCAATCACACAGCGGAAAGTAGCAGAAAATAACGATGAGTCCCATCTTAGCCCAACTGGCGATGCTGAGTGCAGACTCGCGACCCTAACGGTACCTTACTCCTCGTCTGAAAATCCTGCAACATGAGACGTTGCAGCCGTATAGGTCAATACATTGAATGTATTGGCAAGTTACACAGGAGAAGTAATAAAGCAGACCTACATGTATATGCATAGAACAACAAAGGAAGGCTTGGGGGTTTATTTTGCACAAAGCTGATTTTGTCCTCATAACTACCTAATAGTCAATTTTTCATTTAGTTCCTTTAATACTACAATTGAATGCACAAGGTTGAGTTGGCAAAATCAACTCCAACCTACCCATTTATTAAGTTGCCCACAAATATTATTAAGTGTCACATCTGTCAAAATCATCCAACAACTATAATGGCATAGTCGCTCAAATTTACCCATAACCGGGGCACGGCTAATCATGATTAGTTTTATTACTCTGCAGAGTTTTGCACACTTTACCCACTAGACTCAACCCGAAGATTGAGACGAAGCCTTTCAGAAGTAGTCACCTCCACCCCCGGCAGCCGGTACACCTATCCATGTCTACATCTGCTAGCATACCTGGGCGAGGATCCCACAACCTACTCAACTGGGCCAGAGCCCATATAGCTAGTGGTCGCGCATGGAAGCTACTAGTCATTAAGTCTGTCTGATCTTTTTGAGCATGGGCGGCCGTCCACTTACATTCCGAGGGTATAAACCATGATGTTCTTAAGAACACCCATCAATACCACTTCCGCCCAGAGGTGAGTTAAGTCCTGAATTACTACTCAGTTTGATAAGTATTAATAATCCCCACATAAGATCAATGTATACAGGAACCAACCCCGTCTACAAGCATAGCAAAACTATACCTACCACGATTTGCAAAAGACGGGAGATAGTTCAACAATATATCTCAAGTTATAACAATCCTATAATGCATAAGTTTATAGTGTGGCAAAACCTACAATGCATAGAAAAACAATAGGTAAAGGATGATCAACATGTAACTTGCCTTGGTTCTGGTTCAAAAAGTCACACTCCTGACAATAGCTCGCGTCGCACTCCGGACAATCTACACGTTTCACACAATATAACAAATCAATCACCGAACTCAAATAAAATCAAAATAAAGCAACCAGCAAGAAAATCATTTTAAAACTCAAAACAACAGCAAAACAACATGCAAAGATCACCTACACATCACTACGATCACAATGCAAAAAGAATCACTCGATTCCAATAAACGGTTTAAAAGATATGGCCTCCGGAAGATTTAATTCAAATTCAAACGAATTCAAATTTGAATTGTGCAAACATGTGCAAAATTGGTACTGTGATGAAGAGATGATTTTTGTGAGTGCATAGGAAAAAGAATCACCTAATTTGGATTTACAGAAAAAAAACTATAGCAATTTGAAGATTAGAGAAAAACAAAACCTAAAAAGAAAAGGAAAACAACAGTATTCGCCTGGACTGTAGCAACTCCTGTTGCAACGCCTGTAGAACTGCCACGTGTCGGTGCTCAATTGGATGGTGGCGGGTGGCATGCGTGTGCTCACCAGAACAGGGGGAAAACGGTGGCGGCGGTCGCGTTGGCGGCGGTGGCTCTCCGGTGGTGCTCCGGCGAGGTAGAAGAGGCAGGCGGATGCGTCTTCGAGCGGAGGAGGTGGTGGTGGGGTCAAACGGCGATGGCGGGTCCTCTGCTGGCGGCGGTGGCTCGTGAACGGCGGCGATGCTCCGGCGGCGGCGGACGAACTCGTTCCTCTCCCTCTGCTGCATTTCTAGCCACGAGAAGGTGTCAGAGAGGTGCGGCTGCGATAGGGAAATCGGAGGGTGCAGTCGGTGAAGCTCTGCGAGCCCTTACGGTGGCGCAACTGGCCGGCGAACGGCGGCGGTCGGCGGAGCTCTGTGCGAGATCCGTCTCGCCCTCGGCGACTCGTGTGGCAGCTGGAGAAGGGGAAAAAGGACTGGGCGGTCTGCCCTAGGGCTTGGGCTCTCCCTAGACATCTTGGGCGTGCGCGGGGCGGCTCGGAGGCGCGATCCCGACTTGGGTCGCCTCGGCGTGCGCGCTCGGCGGCTGGTCCGGCTCGGTGAGGGAGACGGACAGGGGCGGGGTCCACCCGTCAGCGAGAGAGACAGCGGGTCGGGCGCTAGTGCGGGTCGGATGGGGTCGGGCGAACCGCTTCGCAAGGCTAGCTGGGCCGCGCGGCGGCTGCACTGCTATGCGCTGTGCTGCTGGCTCGCTTCTTTTTTTTCTTTTTTTTCAAACCAGCAGCAAAATCAAAATAAATAGAATACAAAAACCTAATATAAAATGCAAACAAATCTACCTAGACACACAATAAAAATAGCTCTATAATTATAAACTACAGGAACACTCAAACAACAAATAAAACCACAAATAAAATATTTTGGAGATTGCAAAAATTACCAGAACATAACAAATCAACTAGAAACATTATTCTGCACATTCTGAACATTTTTAAATACAGGGGAGAAGTCATGTTATCTCCACTCCAATAATTGCCTTTAGTTGCATAATGAAAAGAATATTGCAGAAAGACAAATAATGCAATAAAAATATGATATGCAAGTGAATGAACTATTAACATCCAAATTAGGAAAATTGGGATGTTATAGATATATTCATTCGAGTATCAACCGGCGTCAACCAGTTGTCAAACTCCAAATATTTCGTTCGTAGGGGCATGAAGAAGTTGCTAAACTGGTTGTAAAGTGGCTCTAATAAAAACCATCATTGCTTTATTTTTTACTTTTCATCTAGTAACGTGCATGAATGGATATGGTGGGTAAGATTTGAAAACATTTGACATCAACCGGGCTCTACTTTGCTTTTACTTTACTTCACTTGCCAGGTCATTGTTGTCGATATTGAGGTGAGGACTCTCTCTTTATTCTCGTTTTATTTATCACTAAATGATCCAACAAACGCATTATTTGATTACTAAATATTGAGTCATTGAACGAATATTCGAGTAAATTCACCTTTTTCTATGAAAGCAAGGATTGGGTTGGGTTGCTTATTCGTCATCACGGAGCAACCCGGTACCTTTTCTTAGGCGAGCGACTGAGACGATAGCTTTCAATTATGCCGTTTTGGTCAAATCCCAGGGCTCTTTCTGATTTGATTAAATACTTCTATGTTGTATGATAATAGAAAGTCAAGATCTCACTCGCTTTTTCTGCTTTGTATTCTCGGTTGTTGCCTTTTTCCACATCGATTGCTATAGGAGTTCCATCCTCAACCTATGTATGCTCAAAGAACTGGATCACGGAACTCTCAGCCCTTCGCCCCAAGTCTACGAAAACGTTTCTACTCCCTTTCCCTTCCCAACGTCATATCTTTCTTCGATAAGAAGGAAAGATCACTCTCTATCTAAATGATAGAACCACTGGCACGGTACCTTTCACATTGGTAAGTCAAATCCTGGTGAAGACATCACGAGCAATGACACGACGACAACATCTCCACTTCGTAGCCCATCGGTATTCATTCATTGAAGCCAGGGCATTGACTGACTTTCAGCGATCGCTATAAGAAAGACATAAAAAAGTTCTCCTAAACCTGTTCCTTTCCGTTACTACTACTTGGAATTGGAAGTCTACGAGCAGGACTAACCTTTCTCTTTCATTTAAATAAAGTCGAGATGTAGCTTTCTCTATCTCAATAAATTATTCCACCTCCATTCATTGGAGAACAAAGCGTTATCTGATTAGATCCTTGCTTCAAACTCAACCGAATCAAGTTTCCAAAATAGATGTGGAAGAGGCAAAGGGAAGAGCGGGGTTGCCGAATTGTTTCTCAGAGCCGGACGAAACATCTATCTCTATTTACAATACCCTTACCCCCAAGAAAACTTTGTCAAAAAAGGTTGTCATCGTAATAGGGATTGCACCTCAACATCGCAGCCCTCAATTCTGCCAATTGTGTGTGACTTGTACTCTTCTAGGATTCCTCTTTGCCTCAAGTGATTAAACTCATCAACTACACCAACCACATTTCTTACCTCAAACCTCTCTACAATCTCTTGAATTCGCTCTTGCCAAGATACTTGTCCCCTATTCACTAAGAAACTGTTGTACCAGCTTTCAGCTCCCCCCCTAAGGTGCATAGCCGAAAGTTCTACCTTGTACCAACCCGTAACTTGGTACACCGAAAAGTAATGTTCACACTTTTGTATCCAAGACCTGGCCCCTTCAAATATTGGAAAATAAACTCTAGGAGGTTGATGTATCTGCTGCCCATATTGATATTGATTTTGCGGCCTTTGTTCTTGCAGGTATTGGTATGGGTCATGCTGTTGAGTTGGGAGCGGTTGGTTAAGGTAAGTATATATTGGCACTTCTGGTTTCATGTAATTTCCAGCATAGGGAAAAAGTATTGGTTGGGAAAATTGGATATTTGGTATTGAATTGGGTCTTGGTTGTGGTGGTGGAGGTGCAGGATTACGTCTAATATTATCATGTTTTGAGCTGTGAGGAAGGCCATAGGTGGCTGGAAACAAGTGTTCGTGCCAAGGTTTTGAGGGGGATAGAGAGGATTATTTTTGTGATTGGGTCTTTTAGTTGCTTTGCTACTAGAGGTCTAGGTGGCCAAGGGTTTAAAGGTCTGGAATAGGTGTGAGTGGTGGTCGTATTCAGTACCAATGGTACGGTAATTGGAGGTTCAGGCCTAGGATAAGAGCTAGAGGCTTGTTGAGGGGTAGCCATGGTTTCAGCTTCACTGGCAACAGCTGGTAGGGACATTTGTTGTGGTGTTCTAGGAAAAGGAACCATATTGCCCCTAGTTGTGTTAATCGAGCTATGCTCTTCTTCAACGCTCCGCACCTTCAAAAAAGTAGTTTTGTTGCTTGCGCTTTAATTTAGGAGTTTCAACTTAACTAGCATATGTGCATTTGGGTTGTTGGCATATGTCGGCTACATACTGGATGCTTTTCCATCATTGTTCGACTTGCAGAGAAACAATGGGTCCCTTCTGGTTTCTTTTTCTCCCTCCAAGTTTGTTCTTCACTGTAATGTGTGTCAACTCAACAAGAGTGAGCACACCCTTCCTGCTGGTCTTCTTCAACCTTTGTCTGTTCCATTACAACCTGGGTCTTCTATTTCAATGGATTTTCTTGAGGCACTCCCCAAGTTTTATGGTTATAGCTCAATACTTGTGGTCGTGGACCATTTCACTGGCTCATTTCATTCATGTATCTCACCCTTTTAGCTGTATACCCTATCTTGTATCCAGTAGTAAGTCTACTCTTCTTACCCCCTCTCCTCTGCCTTTTGTGGTCCATCTATTAGCTTTTTGATCATGTTTGAGTCATAGCGAGATGGCTCTATCTCTTTTCACAAGTACAGCCATAAGTACAGTTGCGGGCGTCAACGATCAGCAGTACTGAGCTACGGAAAGTCTTTCGAATTATAGCTACGGAAAGTCTATTGAAAGGACCTAATCAAAGGCTACTACGGCTATAACTGACCCGCCTATGGAATCTATTGGCTCGGCTGAACCGACATGAAATGAAAGAGAGGAAGGCGGAAGCTATTGGCAAATAGAGGGGGGATGTTCTCCGTGTCTTTTAGCCCTCACTAGATGACAACTTGCTTACTTTTCACTTCTTCTTAAGCTTGGCAGACTAGTTCCTGACTGACTTGATAGTGCGATGAGCTTACTTGCTCTAGTTCTATCCTCAGGATTTACTTACCTGAGTACCTAGCACCGAGGATCGATGTAATTTACTTTAAAAAAGATGTTGTTGATGCTAACACGCATATAAATAGGTGTGCCCCACTGCTTGCTCCTCTTACTCGAATGGGGTTATATGCCTTAGTGAAACTCAGGGTAAAGTGGCAGAGGTATGACCTCGGGAAGAAAGAAATATCGGGCGGGGAAAACAGGGTTCGAACCCGCGACTTCTAGCGTGACAGACAAGCACTCTAACCAACTGAGCTATTTCCCCCTTTCGTAACTACTGTCGATTCAACAGTCACCTACCGGTTACCTTTGTAACTATACCAAAGTAGCGGTACAATAGAATGCCCTTCGCCTTTAGTACTTTTCTTATATATATTATGTTATATACTAAATGTGTCAAAGCAATAGAACTTATTGAAAAAAACAAGCCCATCTTTCTCAAAAAGGAAGAGAGGGTGCGCCCCCAGAGAGAACCCCATTCTTTCTAGAAAGTTCTAATTAATTATGTCGGAAAAGAAATAAGGAAAATAGGAGTAAGCGAGTAGGGTCAACAAGATTCTAAACGAATACCACAAGTGACGGAACCGACGATGATGAAGAGATAAGGGGCGAAGGATATTTTTTCTATTATTCCAATTCTTATTTATTGATTATCTAATTTATTTAGATCCATATTCATTTTCATTTGCAAATACAAACTCTCTTTCATTTTATTTTTACTTTCGCGCTAAGGATAAGGGAACTGGGAAAAAAAAGAGCTGGCTTGGCTGGTACATTATGCATATGACATATTGCTTGTTCGGTGTGGTACACATATCTGTCAATGTCAATCAAGTAAGAAAATGCATTCCCACTATCTGAGGAAAAGGTGAAGAATTGCAATTTATTGAGCTTGTAAGGCCCGTTGAAGTCCCCGAGAAAGGGTATAAATAGGGCTATAAGTAGGCCGTTTGCTATTGCAATAAGGGTTGCTCGCCTTTCCTTTTGACGGCTTGGCTTCCTATCGCTCCTATGTAGTGGTCGGCCTTAAAAGGAGTCTTCCTACCATACCATCATGCATGCCTATGTTATAGTGCGTTAAGCTTCGCCAGAAGCAAGCAAGATGATGAAGCGAAGCTTCGTAGACAAGGCTCGTTCCGTGCTTGACATACGAGCTCGTGTAGTAAGGCCTCACCCTACTTCAATAAGGGCTTATGCACTCCACTCGTAAACGAGCGTTAGAGTTTTTTGAGCGAGCGAGCAAAGCCTTCCTGGAGCTTCCCCCTTCCCTCACCCGAGAATTGCATTTCCGCTTCAGCTTCCCCGGTTTAGTTGGTTTGGAGGATTAATTGATTGGATACCCAATCTGCATAATCTTAAAGTCACTGCTTCTACGACGATAGGCGTAAAGACATGATTAGTTCCACGAATCTCACTGCACTGACCATTGTAAACTCCTTCTCGTTGTACCGAGATGGAGGTAAGATTTGAACGACCAGGTACAGCATCACATTTGACACCTCAGGAAGGTACAGCCCAACTATGAGGTACATCAGCGGGTGTTACAATCATACGTAGATGAGTTTTGGCTGGTACAACCACTCTATTGTCAACTTCTAATAAACGTGATTGACCCAAATTCCGGATCATCTTCTGGAATTGTATAACTGTCAAAAGTGAGTGACTGTTCATCGGAACTGTTATAGTCTGAATACTCATAAGATTGGGTCGACGCCCACCTCCCCCCAAACTTGACTTGCAAGTTTCCCTGCAAAAAGCTCTCCACGCCTACTCTTATTTATAAAGAGCAATATTCTTCTTTAGTTAGGTAGTTCTCCCCCCTCTATGAGACCGTAAGACCCCGGTGGAATCGAAGGCCCACTTACTAATAGGCAAGAGGGGACCCTTTCTCGCCTAGCCCTACCTACATCAGTGAAGCTGGAACCGAGGAAGACAATGTTCAACACACATGAAACAAAATGAAGGTATGGGACGGCCAGTTCACCACGGAAAGGGATGCTAGTCGGCTTTGGCGAAGTTGTAGGCCCCAATAGATCAGATCTCAAGAGTGATTCCTCACCTATCCTGCCAGGGGCCAAGTCGAAGGCTCGAGTATAGATTCCCTATGATCATGTGAACGGCCGGCCCGTAGATCTAAAAGGATCCATAAAAAAGACCGGAAAGTATGTTTGTCCACGAAAAAAAACTCGTTCATGAGACCTAGAATTCCCACGTTCCAGCCTGCATTATGCCAGCAGGTCCCACCCCCAATTTCTTGAGTCACCCTTATCTAAAAAAAAGGACGGAGTCTATCTAGATCATAGGATCACTGTATTCAGAGGTCAATGCTCTTTCTTTGACCTCCCACCGTTCACGACATCCCTTGCTTCTCGCAAGAACGGCTCCTCGGTGGAGGAGTAGAAGCGCTGGTCCCCTTCGGTCAAGTGCTTGTGCGTGCTCTTACCTACCGTAGGACCTCCGTCCCCGAAGCGAAGAAGGAGGAGCAGGAACAACAGGTTGTCCTCTCTTGTCCCAGTAGTTCTGCAACTACTACCGTGGTTGTTGCCAACGGGGATCCCCCATTCCGAAAGGTAACGGGACCAGCCCTTAGGTCCAAAGTTGTATGCCACTGCTGTGGTGCCGATAGATTCACTACTGAAGCCCCGTTATCGGACATTGCAGGCTTAGCATCTATTTTTCGTATATCGCTCCACCACATCGAGAAGAGGTATGTGTACCTCCAGCAATAACAAGAATGTAACCATAGGCTCCTATGCTGGGAGAATTTCGGGGTATAGGTCTAACCACCTCAACTCCCCGTTTCTGGCATGCTATAGTTCTTTTAGTCTCTCGACGACGGGAATGGGAGATGACCGGTAAGCCAGATGCTTCGCGAACCACCGGTACATTTCGTTGCACTTAAATCACCCTCATTAAGAGGCGCACTCTGATACCATTGATGTCCAATAGCTTTGATAGTAGTGGCTGGATCTAGTAATACCCCGCCCATTGAGTATAACAGAGCAAACGATGGTATAGCAATGAACAAAAGAATGACACTTGCAAATATGGTTCGAATAATTTCGATAGTAGTTCCATGAACAATCCTTTGTGGGATTGGATTAGTTTGCTCGTTGAAATGCCATAAAGCACGAACCAACATCCGTGATACGAAAACCAAAATAAGAATGAGGAAGAAAAAGATATCGTGATGTAAGTCAATGATTCCTTGAATCATAGGTGTTGCTGCGTCTTGAGATCCTAATTGGCATGGTTCCGCGGCATCACAAAGAGCGATTGTGAGGAATCGACATGATAATGAACGAAGAATCATTGGAATTTCCCATCTTTTTCAGCTCTGCTCCCGAAAAGAGAAACGAAGACTTTTTTATAGGTCGGCGTTGGTTTTTCTAACGAAAAACAAGAACATTCTTTCTCTATGCGTTTTTTGATCCGATGTGAGTGCGTTGCGATTGTTTATCCAATCAGCTTTCATGGTAATCCGTCACAAGCCGTAGTTCCCAATTTATCAAGGGAGTGTGGTCTGTAAAATGCACACCGTCTATGGTGTTGCCTTATGTCGGGGAAACTGATCGCCCATGAACACCTATGGGACCGGAGCCCCTTTTCGGTACGGCAAGGGGGCGGAGGATGCACAAAGAGCGGATCGAGGCGTGCACGCGAGCAGTTTACCCAGGTTCGGGCCGCGCTGAGGCGTAAAACCCTACTCCTGCCTTGTTTTGTATTGTGTTCTTGGCTCGGGAGCGAGAAGAACTACAGTGTTGATCGCTAGCAGCACCTAGCGTGAGAGTGATCAATGATCGGAACCCCCTCTACTTTGCGCATGGGCCTCCTTTTATAGGTCAAAGGGGTCACCGACAGGTGGCAACGCAGTAGAGGGTAAAAACGTAAAAGCGGTGGTAGTTGGAATAGTGTATGCATAGTGCTCTATACCTAACTCTGACGGCAGGGGACAAAGGCATTAAATGTCCGTCGCCGTCGCCCTAAATAGTGCAACAAGCGTCCGTCAGGGCGTCTCCGTCCGCCACGATGGTAGCCTCGTCATCGCATCTTGCCACCGCGTACTCCAGGCTGCACAGCCTTCCGCCACATGCGCCTGGAAGGGCCCCAGGGTGACGCGTGGGCGGATGCGCTGGAGCGCGGGTACCTAGTGGAAGTCTGCCGCGGCAAGCACCTTGCCGCGGCCGCCATCTTGCCACGCCCGTGAGCTTGTCGCTCTCCGGGCCTTGCCGGGGCGCGCGGCGCGTCACGGCAAGTTTCATGAAATGTCACGTTTGGCCTTCCCGGTAAGCTCCTCTTGCCAGGGTCTTCTGCAAAAGAAGTGGTCTTGAGCCTGGGGCGGCCTTCCCTGCAAGCTCCTCTTGCCGGGGCCTTTTCTCTTTAACTTGAATACTTTGTTCTTGAATGGCTCTAAAGGAAACATAGTGGGCCTTGGCAGACGCGCGGCAAGCCCTGCCACGGGACGCTGCGACTGCTCGTGCACAAGTTCGGGATACTAAGGTACCCCTACTTTAGTACACCGGCAGGAGCCCCCGGGTCTGGGCCACACACGGTGCCGAGCGCTGTTGGGCCAGGCCCAAAACAGTGCACGGGCACACACGGCCCACGACGCGCCGTATCCCACTCCGTATCCACCGCGCCCCTCCCCAACGGCACGCGTCAATCGCGGCGTCGTGGGAGAGATCGTGGCTTGTTTCTTTAATGGGGAAAATGCGGAACGTCCCCTCCTCCCCCTTAAAAGCAGGGGAAGCAGGGGCAGTTCTTTCCATTCGCCCGTTGCTTCTTCAACCTCCAGAAACCCCCGCCGCTCCCTTCCTCCCAAAGATCGAAAGAGAGCAGCGCTCCGCCCTCGTCCACCGCCGCCAGCACCTCCAGCGCCGTCGACTTCCCTCGCCGCCCCTGCCATGGCCCCGAAGAGCGACAAGGCGAAGGCCGCGAAGACTGCCAAGGCGCTGCGGCTAGCGTCAATGCGGAAGAAGATGGCGGTCTTTCCGCCATAGCTAAGCACGGAGGAGCTGAAGGAAAACTTCTATCTCTTCTGGTCGAGGGAGACCAAAGCGCATCCACGCACCAAGGTACTCCCTGCCGTGGCCTGCGACATGTTCCCTGGCGGATATGCCCTTTTTGCTCCGTTCTTCTATTGCGGACTCTGCCCGCCATATTCCGAATTCTTCTGCGATATCATGAATACCTACGGGTTTCATCTTCTTGACTTCACCCCAAACGCTGTCTTGACCATGGCCGTTTTCGCACATCTGTGCGAAAATTTCATCGGAGTTTACCCCAATGTAGCCCTCTTCCGCCATTACTTCATTCCTCGAGTCGAGTCTGGGTCTCCTCTGTCCGGCGGGATCTCTTGGATCTTTAGGCTTCATAAGAAAGAGGCTTACTTGACGGGGGAGCTCCGCGGCAAGTGGGATGAGTGGAGGGCCAACTGGTGCTGGATCATGGAGGACGACCCACAGCAGTTCACTTCCCGGCGCCAAGTTGCGGTAGTGCGCGGCAATGACTGGAGTGACCTGGCTCCTGAGGACGACAAGCTGAAGATAGCCACCACTAGGATTCTTCGCCTCCGGCAAGCCAAGCTCACTGTAGGTGCCGTCGGGGCAGACTTTCTTCGCCGCCGCATCGCTCCCTTACAGGAGAGGAAAAGGCCTGCTTGGGAGTTTGATAACGCGGCAGGCATCATGAGGTTGCGCCCGGGCCTCAACTATAATTTCACTGTCATGGAACTCAACGGGATGCTCCGAGCACTATTCAAGTATGACTCCGCCCATCCAGAGTGGTTTGCGCTGCCGCGGGGCGTAGTTCCGCTATGCAACAATTCGTCGCTCAGCGCTATCCGCGCGGTGATGCCATGGTGTGACTCCCATGGGATTGACCCCACTTGGCGGGAGCCTTCCGACGAAGCCGTGCAAACGTTCTTCGACAACTTGGTGGAGCAGCCAGTCAAGTCCGACGAGAAGAGAGGCCTCACCCGCGACACCACCGACCAGGAGATGGCGTATATTGCCACCAGGTTGGAGGAGGCAGCTGCAGCCAGGGCCGCGGGCGAATTTGGATATACTTTGGAGGAGGCGGATGCAGCGGAGGCGGTAAGTCTGGCCGAGGAGGAAGAGTTCCTCAAAGTGGCAAAGCTTGCCGGGCAACCCGCTGGGACAAGCGAGGCCGCCGAGCAAGGCACAGAGTCGAGCGGGCCCGCCGAGCAGGGCGTCGGATCAAGGGATCCTGCCGAAGACTCAGGCGGGTCGCTGAATCTCGACTCCTCTTCTTCGTCCTCGGGTAGTTCACCGCCACCGGCAAGCCCTCCGGCTCAGACGAGGAGGCGCCTTCGCAAGGCCTCTGACGCGGCGGGGCGGCAGGCGGGCCAGTAGCCGCAGCGCCACCCGACACGCGCCACCGCGGCGAGCAAGGCCGCCAAGGGAGTGCCTCGCGCTTCAGCAGCGGCTGGAGGAGGGTCTTCCCGGGCTGGGGCCAACGCTCCTGCTGCCCCTCGGGCCTCGGCGACAACCGAAGTGGGGTCTTCTCAGACCACCGACCCTGCTCCCGCCAAGCGATCGAGGGAGCCTACTCCTCCAGCTCCTCGTGCCGGGATGCGTGAGGCAGACTTTGATTTCTCCGTGCTCAGTTCTGACGAGGAGGAGGAAGAGTAAGTACTGGCAACTCTTGTTTCCTTTGATTTTTGTTGCTCTTGTTTTGAATTTCCTTTGCCTGATTCTGATTTTGTCTGTCCTCCAGGACCCTGGCCCAGAGGGCGGCGAAGAGGGCCAAGATCCCGATGGTCGATCTTGAAGACGAGCCCGTCGCAGCAGCAGGGGATGCGCCTGCGACAAGCTTTCCGGACCAGGCAACTGCTCCTTAGAGCAGCCCCCAGCGCAGCCCCCGGCGTGAGTCTTCTGTCTATTCTCCGCTTCATCGGGCACGCGCGGGCTTCCTGTCCTTGTTGACGTTTCGTTTGTTTTGTTGACTTGCGCAAAAGCAGAGCAGCAGCCCCAGGAGCGCCAAGAGATTGCTCCCGACGAGCCGCACGTCTCGACCTCTCCGCCAAGGAGGAGCTCCCCGGCGAGGGAGGATACTCCGCCAAGGGCGAGCACCCCGCCAAGGGCGAGCACCCCGCCAAGGGCGAACACTCCGCCAAGGGAAGGCACCCCGCCAAGGGAAGGCGCCAGCGGCCCTCCGCCGGCGGGAGCTACCACCACGCCGCCGAGGGAGAACTCCCCGGCAAGGAACCCCATCGAAGAGGAGGTCCGCGCAGGTAAAATCCTTGGACTTTTCTTTTTCTGAATTTCTCTTTTTGGATATTTGCTTGACTATTTTCTTTCTGCTTTTTCTTCTGTCAGATCCGTCCGTCGCAGAGCCGATGGAGACAGAGGCCACCACCGAGGAAGGCGCGCACGACTACACCGGCGACATCGTAGCCGATGAAGGGGCGGCCGGTGCTAACGAGCCTGCCGCCGACGAGATCACCGAGGCTGCTAGCGTGGCAGCTGAGGGGGAATCCGGCAGTCGCACTGACGGCCCTGAGGCCACAGGAGCGTTAGATGCTGCGCCGGCTGCCGACCCCTCTGCTGTCGCGGCTGAGCCCGGTGTCTATCTGGAGGCCGGCAATGGAGTCTTCATCCAGCTCCCGTGGGCGTCCACGTCAAGGGCGCCCGCGGAGGGAGAGGTCTTCGACGGGGAAGTCCTCGCCTCCGCCGGGCTGAAGTTCATCGACGCGCCCGGCAACAGTAGCGAGCCAGAGGAGGAGCGGCTTCTGCGGAGGCTTCTGGCCCTGTACCGCGCCAGGCAGGCCAAGTTGGAGTCCCGAGAGGCTCTGGCCGCCAAGGCGGGCACTGACTTGGAGAAGCGCGCTGAAGAGCTCCGGGCCGCCAACCAGGCGTCTCTCCGATCCTTGGCGGAGGAGCGGGAGCAGCTAGCCGAGGCGCATCAGGCATTTATTCTTGAGAAGGCCGAAGCAGAGGAGCAGAAATGGCTCGCCGCCGAGGAGTTGTCCCGGCGAGAAGGCGAACTAACGTAGCGGAAGGTCGACCTCGACAGCCACGAGTACGACCTTGCCACGCGCAAACAGTCTCTCGGCGGGGCTCTACAGGAGGTGAAGGACGCTGCTGCAGCTGCTGAGACCGCCAAGAGAGACTTGGAGGAGAGGGTGGCGCAACTGGAGGTCCACTTGAAGACGAGCGAAGAGAAGGGTGCCGCACTTGCGTCGAAGAGGGAGAAGGACGCCCACAGTCACTCCGAGCTGCAGGTCCGCCTCTCCGACAAGGGCAAGGAGCTTGCCGTCGCCAAGGACTCCATCGCCGATCTGGAGTTGAAACTTTCCACCCTCACCGCATCGCTCGACAGCGACAGAGAGCGGGAGACGAAGCTGAAGGAGGATCTCAGGGGCGAGAGGGCACTTTTGGAGAGTGCCGCTATCTCCCAAAACAACTTCAGGCTGACGGTGGAGCACTGGACCGAGGGGCTTGTTGTCGCCACTACCGATATTGATCAGGAGTTGGCGGGGCTGGGGACGGAGCACCTCGGGTACTCCACCGACGAGAATCTCCCTCACAGCGCCAAGCTGTGCTTGTTCTTCAGGGGAGTGGCGCCGGCCCTCCAGCAGCTCCGGGAAAGGATCCCCACGCAGCTGGCGAACGAGGCGCGCAGGCTCTGCACGGGGCGTCTTGGAGAAGGTGCTGATGAAGATAGTCTTCCGCAACCCGGGACTCAACCTCAACAACGTCCTCAGGACCTTGCCGCCCGACGCCGACCAGGAAACGCTCAAGGTCCTTGTCGCACCTATCGTGGCCAAGGTGGGCAAGACCAAGAGAGTCGAGGGCGACCATGTAGATTAGGCTATCTTTCCTTGTGCTTCCTTTGTCGCTGCCAACCGTGCTATGAACAAAAATCTATTAGAACAGCGAGAAGTCATTTTGTAACATAACTTTGTTTTGGGTAGTTAATGCAATGTTATTTCCTTTACTTGACTTCTTCGCTTTGTATGCTTTTACCCTACGCTTTTAGGGAACTTGCCGGAAAAGGGACCCTTGCCGCGAGCGCTGAGTGCAGAACTTCAGCAGCCTGCTGGCAGTGCCGTTGCCGACAAGAAACCTTGTCGCAGCTAGTCGCAGCACACTTATATTGTTGAGCGAACTCGAAAACGAAGTAAGGGCGCGACATTTGTCGCAGCACGCTTAAGCCGTTGAGCGTGCTCGAAACAAAGTAAGGGCGCGGCTAGCCACGAGTTGGTTCCTCCGTGCACAGGTTTGCATACAAAGCGCGGTCGTTCGAGGAAGATAACTTTAAAATTTAAAAAAATTGATCACTCAAACTTTGGCAACTTAGCTTTTGTGTCGTTTGCTTCCCGGCAAGGCGAGGCTTTCTTGAACGGCACTTGGTCCATACCACTGTCTCCTTCCCCCCCGACAAACTTGTGCGCGAGGAAGACTTCTTCTGTTTGAGAGAAAAGAAAAGGGAGGAAACATAGATATGGAGCCTTGCGGCTCGTTATTGCTTACCGGGGATGCGTGCTGCACAAGGTGTCATATAGTATATGCAAGAAAAATGAAAAGGCATGAAATGACTAGTTGTGCGAGGCACATAAGTTTTACTGATGCACGGGGTCTGCGCCCGGCTTTGTACAAAGGTTTACATGCAACAGCGGCAAGACTTGTACAAAAAGTGGTTGCCGGAGCGGATCGCGGCAACCGCGCCTTATGGGTAAAACTTGCGAAGGTGCTCAATGTTCCAAGAGTTGCTCACCGGTAAGCCCTCTTCGGTCTCAAGGCGGACAACGCCAGGCCTTGTGACTTGTCTCACCCGATAAGGGCCTTCCCACTTCGGCGTCAACTTGTTGGAATTCTTGGCGGACTGAACACGCCGAAGAACAAGGTCGCCTTCCTCGAGACTTCTGGCTTTAACTTTGCGATTATGGTAGCGGCGCAAAGCTTGCTGGTATCGAGCAGGTCGTACAGCAGCCTGAAGACGGTCCTCTTCAAGGAGCAGTGCGTCATCTTGCCGCAGCTGCTCTTGCTCGAGCTCATCGTAAGCGAGCACTCGAGGCGACCCGTATACGAGTTCCGTGGGGAGAACTGCCTCTGCTCCATAGACAAGAGCAAAGGGTGTCTGTCCAGTGGCTCGATTTGGTGTCGTCCTGATTGACCAAAGAGCCGCCGGCAACTCTTCAATCCAGTTTCTTCCGCACTTGTGTAGCCTGTCGAAAGTCCTTGTCTTGAGCACGCGCAGCACTTCAGCGTTTGCCCTCTCCGCTTGACCATTGCTTCTCGGGTGAGCAACAGAAGCGAAGCAGACCTTGGCGCCAAGGTCTTGGACATATTGCATGAAGGTGCGACTTGCGAATTGTGTGCCATTGTCGGTGATGATCCTGTTAGGGATTCCGAAACGGCAAACAATCGACCTGAAGAACTTGACTGCTGATTGTGCGGTCACCTTTCTCACTGGTTCCACTTCCGGCCACTTTATGAACTTGTCGATGGCAACGTACAAGTACTCAAAGCCCCCGGCTGCGCGGGGAAAGGGGCCGAGGATGTCGAGCCCCCAGACCGAAAATGGCCAGGACAAAGGGATCGTCTGGTGAGCTTGAGCTGGCTGATGTATCTGCTTGGCGTGGAACTGGCACACTTCACACTTGGTTACTTGTGCAGTTGCATCCTGGAGGGCTTCTGGCCAAAAGAAACCTTGCCGGAACGCCTTGCCGACAAGTGCTCTTGCGCCAATGTGGTGACCACATATGCCTCCATGTATCTCTGCCAACAGCTTTTGCCCATCTTCCCGGGGAATGCACTTCAATTTGACACCATTGAGTCTTCTTCTGTATAGTTCATCGCCGACAAACTGATACATACTTGACTGCCGGGTTATTCTCTCTGCTTCTTCTGGTTCTTCGGGAAGTTCTCCTGTTTGAAGGAAGCGGACAATCTGCTGTGCCCATGCTGGAGCCTGTGGCTCAACAACAAGGATTAAAGGCATTAGTGCTGCTGCGAGAACGTTAGCTTCTACGGCCAGAACCTGTGGCTCGGCCGGAGCTTGACGTTCCCCGGCAAGCTTGCCGGGGCAAAGCTTGTCGGGAATGCCTGCTTCAACTGTACAAACCCTAGGGTCTGCAGGAGCAGACTGTTCCTCAGCAACTTTATCGTTGATCTTGGGGACCTTGTTGGCGGCGGCTTCAGGAAGTTCTGCCGGCAAATAGTCACCGGAAATCAACTTTCTCTTCTTACTTTGTCCAGCCGATGGTGTAACGGATGGTTGAGTTAACTTGAGCACAAAGATCCCTGGTTCCACAGGTAGCTTTAGTGCAGCACACTTCGACAGGCCGTCTGCGATGTCGTTTTGAGCTCTTGGAATGTGCTCCATCTGCAAGCCTTCAAAGTGTTCTTCAAGCTTTCTCACTTCGTCGACGTATGCCTCCATCAATGGACTCTGGTAGCTCTTGTTCACTTGTCGGACGACCAACTGCGAGTCACCCCGTACAATAAGCTTCTTGATCCCAAGCTCTGCCGCCATTTTGAGGCCGGCAAGCAAACCTTCATACTCTGCAGTATTGTTTGTTGCTTGCTCCTTGGGAAAGTGCATCTGGACGACGTACTTGAGGTGCTCGCCGGTGGGTGCGACAAGCAGCACGCCAGCGCCGGCGCCTTGCAGCGAGAAGGCACCATCAAAGTACATTATCCATTCTTTGCTTGCTATGCTTGTCTCTAGAATTTCTTCATCTGGCGTTGGTGTCCACTCTGCTATGAATTCTGCCAATGCTCTGCTCTGAATAGTTGAAGTACTTTCAAACTTGAGGCCGAAGCTTGACAGTTCCAGTGCCCACTCGACAATCCTGCCTGTCGCTTCTGGATTTTGCAGTATCCTTTTTATCGGAAAACGAGTGACCATAGTTATCTCATGTGCTTGGAAGTAATGGCGCAGCTTTCTCGAGGCCATGAGGAGTCCGAAAAGTAGCTTCTGCACCCTAGAGTATCTTGACCTAGCCCCCTAGAGGAGGGAGCTAACAAAATAAACTTTGCGCTGCACCATCTTCTTCCGCACCTCTTCTTGCATCTGCGCAGACCCATCCTTGTCGGGGAAGCCCCCTGCTTGTCGCTGGACGTGCTTGCCGGGCCTGTGGGTTCCTCATCTGCCTCCCTTTCCGCTACCAACGCAACACTAACCACTTGATTGGTTGCTGCTAAGTACAGCAGCAACTTCTCTTGGGGCTTAGGTGCGACAAGTATTGGAGTGGAGGACAGGTACCTTTTCAAATCTTGCAGCGCTGCCTCCGCTTCCGGAGTCCATTTCATTGGACCTGCCTTTTTTAGAATTTTGAAAAATGGCAGGGCGCGTTCTGCGGACTTAGAAATGAACCTGCTGAGAGCAGCCACGCAGCCGGCAAGCCTGCGCACATCCTTGACGCGCTTCGGAGCTTCAATCTGCTCGATGGCTTTGATCTTGTCGGGATTGGCTTCAATCCCCCTTTGGGACACAAAGAACCCGAGAAGCTTGCCGGAGGGGACTCCGAACACGCACTTCTCGGGGTTAAGCTTGAGTTGTATCTTGCGCAGATTCGCAAAGGTTTCATCTAGATCTTGAATCAGAGTATCCTTGTCCTTGCTCTTGACCACTATATCATCCATGTAAGCTTCTATATTCCTATGTATCTGTGGCTCAAAAGCAGTGTGGACTACCCTCGCAAACGTTGAACCGGCATTCTTCAATCCAAAGGGCATGCGGATGAAGCAGTAAGTGCCACATGGAGTAATGAACGCGGTCTTCTCTTCATCTTCTTCAGCCATAAATATCTGGTGGTATCCTGAATAGGCATCAAGAAATGAAAGCAACTCACATCCAGCCGTGGAGTCAGCGACCTGGTCAATGCGTGGTAAGGGAAATGGACCTTTGGGACAAGCTTTATTCACATCAGTGAAGTCTATACAAAGCCTCCACTTCCCATTTGCTTTGTGCACGACAACAGGGCTGGCCAGCCACGTGGGATGGAGTACACCTCTGACAAGGCCTGCCGCTTCCAGCTTCTTGATTTCTTCAGCGATAAACTCCTGGCGCTCCACCGCTTGCTTTCTGACCTTCTGCTTGACGGGCCGCGCGCGAGGACAAATGGCAAGCTTGTGCTCAATCACTTTCCTGGGAACACCGGGGATGTCAGACGGTTGCCATGCAAACACGTCGACATTCGCCCGTAGGAAAGCAACGAGCGCGCTTTCCTATTTAGGATCGAGCGTAGCATTGATGGTGAAAGTACCACCAGTGCCGTCCTCCTTGGCGGACACCTTCTTGGTTGTGGGTGGAGCTGCCATTACCTTCTTGCACTTGTCGGTGGAGCTCGATGGTGCGTCCTCGACGGCAGCGCAGCACTCCGAGGAGGTGCGTTTGCCGGAGTGGGCCCCAGAGCTCTTGCCAGACTTGGTCTTGTTCTTCCTCCCGGGAGCTTCAGCGGCAAGTGTCTTGCTATCTGTTGCGGCTGCTGCGTCCCGGTAAATCCAGTCGACAAAGATAAGCGCGTCCTTCTTGTCGCCGGGGATAGAGATGACGCTTATCGGGCCCGGCATCTTGAGCATATTGTAGGCATAATGAGAGGCTGCCATGAACTTGGCGAGCGCTGGACGGTGATACGTCCAAAACGTATCTATAATTTCTGCTTGCTCCATGCCACTTTTGGGTGATATTGCTATGATATTCATACACTTCCATACACTTTTGATCATATTTGGACTAACTTACTAATCCAGTGCACCCGAGTGCCAGTTTCTGTATTCGGCTGTTTTTGTATTTCAGGTTTTCACGTTTCGAGAACTGCCCAGAAAAATCCAGAAAAATTATATAAAAAATCAGCGATCCGGAAACAACACTACGTCCGAAGGGCAGCCTGGGGGGGCCACAGGGGCTCTAGGCGCCCT
>LR738713.1:269548944-269596251 GCA_902687465.1 Secale cereale | reverse complement strand
AACTACAAGGCCGGAGAGATTGACAACCTCTATGTACTCGTTGGGAGCAAAGTTATTTGTATCTGTGTGCAGGTCCACGTTGGTTGCTACTAATCTGGCGCCGTAGCAATTGACACCTACTTGTTGAACCTAGGAGTCTCTGGGGAATCGATCCTTGGCATCTTTGCTAGGGGAAAACACTTCTACTTACTGCATCTTACACCTTCCACTTGGGGTAACCAACGAGGGGTTCGAGGCCTGTCAAGGAGTCTTTTCTGGCGCCGTTGCCGGGGACTTCACTCTTCAGGATAGGGGAGTTGCATGCTATCTTTTACCTTTGCTTTTTAGTCTTGTTAGTTTACCTTTCATTTTTTAGTTCCTTTTATCGAAAATCACAAAAATAGTTATCTTGCTTGCTTGCTACTATGGGTTCCACCGAGAACACCAAGTTGTGTGACTTCACTAGTCACAACAACGATGACTTTATCAGCACACCTATCACTACACCTGCCACTTCAGCACCTTCATATGAAATTAAACCTGCTTTACTTAACTTAGTCATGAGAGAACAATTCTCCAGTGCTGGAGATGATGCTGCTTTACACTTGAACAACTTTGTTGAACTTTGTGATATGCAAAAGTACCAAGAAATAGATGGTAATATTGTTAAGCTTAAGCTTTTTCCTTTCTCCTTGAGAGGAGGAGCTAAAATTTGGTTTCAGTCTTTGCCTAGAAATAGCATAGATTCATGGGACAAGTGCAAAGATGCTTTTATCAGAAAATACTATCCACCTGCTAAAATTATCCAACTTAGAAGTAACATCATGAATTTTAAACAATTGGATAACGAACACGTTGCCCAAGCTTGGGAACGTATGAAGTCTCTTATCAAGAACTGCCCTACTCACGGTTTGACTACTTGGATGGTTATCCAAACTTTTTATGCAGGCTTGAACTTTACCTCGCTGAACTTGTTAGACTCGGCCGTGGGAGGAACTTTTATGTCGACTACACTTGGTGCTGCCACAAAGCTTCTCGATGAGATGATGACCAACTATTCCCAATGGCACACCGAACGCGCTCCAACAGGTAGGATGGTAAACTCTGTCGAGGAGATTTCCTCCCTTAATGAAAAAGTTGACTTGATCATGTCTCTACTTTCGAAGCAATCTACCGTTGATCCTCGTGATGTTCCTTTAAATTATTTGATTGCTCAAGAACAAGTAGATGTGAATTTTATCTCTAGAAACAATTTTAACAACAATGCTTATAGGAGTAACTTTGGTAACAATCCTAGACCGTTCCCCTCTAACTCTTATGGGAACAACAATGCTTATCCTAGTACCAAGAACTCCACTACTGAACTAGAGACCATGCTTAGAGATTTCATTACTACCCAAAAAGCCTTTAATAAGAATGTAGAAGAGAAACTACATAAACTAGATGATCTTTCTTTTAAGGTAGACCACTTAGCCAATGAGGTAAAATTGCTAAAAATTGAAACTTCTCCTCTTAAGGAGAGGGAAGTCATCCCTATTAATGCTACTCAAGTACAAATTAATGAAAATATTAGGATGATGGCTAAGCTAAAAGAAAGATGGGCTAGAGAAAGGGAGGAAGAGAAAAGAATTAAGAGCCTTCCTACCCACCACACTGTTGCTACTATCCAAGTTATTGAGGATGTTCACACTCTTAGCACCCAATGTACTCCTGGTCCCAATGGACCTATTAATGGTGATGCTATGACTATAGAAACTACTAAACAAGAGAACCTTAAGGACACCACTACTACTTTACTTGATGCTCGTGACCTTGATTTTGATAATTGCACTCTTACCGAAGTTATTGATTTCCTTCACAAGATGTCTAGAGATCCCCGCACTAGCACACTTAACCTTGCCTTCACAGAGCATATCACTAATGCTCTCATCAAAGCTAGGGAGGAGAAACTTAGAGTAGAAGCCTCCATACCTAGAAAGCTAGAAGATGGTTGGGATTCTATGATTAAAATTAAGATAAACAACTTCTCATGCTATGCTTTATGTGATATTATAGCTAGTACTTCCATTATGCCCAAAAGACTATATGATATGCTTAAATTAAAATCTTTTGATTCTTGTTCTTTTGGTAATGTTCTCGTTGATTCTTCCATAAAGAAACCTTTGGAGAGGATCGACGATGTTCTTATTGTTGTCAATGATAATTATGTGCCCGTTGATTTCACTATTATGGATATTGAATGTGATCCTTCATGTCCAATTATTTTGGGACGTCCCTTTTTGCGCACCGTTGGTGCTGTCATTGACATGAAAGAGGGTAATATAAAATTTCAGTTTCCTCTCAATAAAGGGATGGAACACTTCCCTCGAAAGAAGATCAAGTTACCTTTTGAGTCCGTTGTACGGGCTAGCTATTCTTTTACTCTTGATAAAACTCGATCTATGCATTAGGCCTAGCTTAAAGGCATAAAAGAAAGCGCTTTTGGGAGGCAGCCCACATGAATAAAGTTTTTGTTTTTGTTGTGTCTTGATGTTGTTTACTGCTGTAGCATCATCATTGTATCTTTGCTTTTCATATTTGTGCCAAGTATAGCCTCCGATTGCTAGAAAGTTCAAAAGTTGTGAGGTGCTGTCCAGGAAACAGATTCTGTCCTTGGATAGAAAAATTCGTATAAAATCACCAGATCATCTTTTTGGTCTGAATGTTTTCGACAGCATTCTCTATATAATTGTCTTTCGTGCGTCAGTTCTGAGTTTTTTGATTTGAGTTGCAAAAGTATCCCGAACAGATCAATTACTGCCTGCTGTTCTGTTTTTCACAGATTCTGTCCTGTTTTACCTTACCTTCACTTTGCAAATTAAGAACTTGCTTTTTCTTTGCAAAAACCTTTTGGCAATCTTGAGAAACAGTAGAACTTGAAGAATATCCTTATTTCCAGCAAGGTATAATTATTTTATTAAGGGTACTAACCTCGCTAATCAGATTATGATGAGTTATGTATGAAGGGAGTTTTCAAGTGTGCGAGGGAAGATGATAAAAAGATTCAGGAGTGTCAAGCGCTCAAGCTTGGGGATGCCCCCGTGCACCCCCAAGAAATATTCAAGGAGACTCAAGCGTCTAAGCTTGGGGATGCCCCCCGTGCATCCCCTTCTCCATCAACACTATCAGTTCGTCTTTCGTTTCGCTATATTTTTATCACTTCATGTGTTATGTGCTATGCTTGGAGCGTCTTGCTTTTAGTTTTCTTTTTAGTTTTTCATAACGAGTCGGAACTCAGCATTCCTTTATGTGGGAGAGAAACACGCTCCACCTCTACCTAGAACATTACATAGAATTTTCATGTCTATCTATGATGTGTGTGTTCTTTGTCTTTTAATAGCTACTATCGTGCTCTGCTCTTAGTATTCATGCTTATCTTTTCAAGAGCTTTTATTTAGTTGGTTGCTTGAACTCTCTTTAATTACCATGCTCACCTTATTAAGAGAGTTTGCTTCCGTTGCATTGGTTAATGTGTCTATGATAAAGATGCTACTTTCATGATGGTGCTTAGTAGTTCAGGTTTTCTTTTGGTTAATCTCAAATAGCTGGGGGGTTCCCAATGTGTTATTGAAGTACCAACTTGGTTTGTTTGCCTATGATATGGTATGGTTTAGTAATATCTTCCTTCGAGAATTTATTTTGATTGACTTGGCGTATGCTCACGCATATTCAAGACTGTAAAGAAAGTCTGTCAAGCCTTGATGATCTTTTATTTCTGAGTAGCGATATAACTACCATGCCTGATTCAATATTGCTTTGTCGCTCTGCATGATTATGACCGTCATTGCTCTCTTAGTTGGTCGCTCCCAGTCTTTTTCCAACCTCCACCTGCACTAAGCAAACTAACCATGAAATACATAGCTCATGGGAAAGTAGCCTAAAAACTATTGTGGTAAAGAATATGTTGCTTATGTATCTTATTTCTTATAAGTTGCTTGCTGAGCGGTAACCATGTTTCTGGGGACGCCATCAACTGTCACACTTTTGTTGAATATCATGTGAGTTGCTATGCATGTTCGTCTTGTCTGAAGTAAGGGTGATTTACCGTGGGTTGAATTAATATGCATATTGTTAGAGAAGAACATTGGGCCGCCAACCAAAGCCATGCATCATGGTGGAAGTTTTAGCTTGGACCTTAATCCTCAATCTCTCATGAGAATATGCTTATGCATTAAAGAGGAGTCCATCATCTATTTTCTATGTTGTCCCGGTATGGATGTCCTCAAGTTGAGATCTATCAAAAACGAGAAATCAAATGCGATTTATCTCCTTGGACCTTTGTACAGGTGGCATAAAGGTACCCCTTTGTGACACTTGGTTAAAACATATGTAATGCAATGATAACCCATGGGGATCCGAGCTAATTAGGACAAGGAGCGAGCACTATTAGTATTCGATGCACGAGGCTTGCAACTTATAGGATGTTTTATACATGACACATATGAAATGCTACTACCGTTGACACAATTGCTTCCATGTTTTCAAAATAAAAAGCTCTAGCACTTAACCTTTCTTTTACTTTTATGTTAAAGCACCAACTACTGAGAGCATGATTGTCATTCTGAGTGTAATGTGCATTGTCCCAAAGTAGCATTGTCTTTTGCATGATTGTGATATCGTTTATTCTGAAATGATTGTATCTAGTCATCACTTAAACCTTGAAGGTGCCCCTGCATTTATGTTTTGCATCACTAAAGGGGGCAAGCTACATATCACTTTATCATATTTGCACATCATGTTCATTGCAAATCTTTTTGATGTTTCAGTTTCATGTTGTAAAACTTTCAGTCATTTGTGATTTTCTCTTGAGGCAACTTAATTACTTTAGAATCATTGTCTCAGTAAGCTTTTGTCATATGACTATGAGAAAGTCCTATATGGTTAATAGCATGTCACCACATAAATTATTCTTGTTATCATTTACCTACTCGAGGACGAGCAGGAATTAAGCTTGGGGATGTTGATACGTCCAAAACGTATCTATAATTTCTGCTTGCTCCATGCCACTTTTGGGTGATATTGCTATGATATTCATACACTTCCATACACTTTTGATCATATTTGGACTAACTTACTAATCCAGTGCACCCCAGTGCCAGTTTCTGTTTTCGTCTGTTTTTGTATTTCAGGTTTTCACGTTTCGAGAACTGCCCAGAAAAATTATATAAAAAATCAGCGATCCGGAACAACTCTGCGTCCGAAGGGCAGCCTGGGGGGGGGCACAGGGGCTCCAGGCGCCCTGTGGGCGCGCCCCTCGGGCCGTGCCGGGGGGGCGCCTGGGCCCCCCGAAGCCCGTACGGTGCCCCCCTTTGGCATATATTTAGAGGGACCTCCGAAACCCTCAGAACAGGAACTCTTTTCACGATCCCATCTCTGTTCCGCCGCCGCCCCCGCTTCCAAGATCGGGAGCACCAGGAGAACTCTTCCCGGCACCCTGCCGGAGGGGAGGATCACCACCGGGAGCTTCTCCACCACCATGGATGCCTCCCGGATGAATCGTGAGTAGTCTCCCTTGGACCATGAGTCCATGACCAGTAGCTATGTGATGTTCTCCTCCCGTTCTTGTGCTTCACTAATTAGTCCTCGTGAGCTGCCCTACATGATCGAGGCACCTATGTAATCCTTATGCTGTTGCTATGTTGAGTTTGCTGGGATCCGATGGATTATGAGATTATGTTCAGATTGATCTTGAGTAATATATTTGATTCACCTCTTTTATATTTTAGTTCATAAGTAATTCTTGCATGTTCTCCGTTGTTACTTATTGCTTTGGCCGAGTAGTAAGTAGTGACTCCAAGAGGGAACGTTATGCTCGATTGTGGGTTCATGCCCCTCGATGACTAGCTTGAGTGACAGAAACATGAGTCTAGGGGATGTGCTGTTGCCACAAGGGGGAAAACAACGGTGCTTGTGCCCGCGGGTGCAAGGATTATTTACTTCACGCAAAGTTCTTTTAATGCAGTTGTCTGTTGCATTGAGTTTACACTATGGGTGGGACTCGCAACTTAATACCAGCGAGATGTTCTGGATAGATATCTCAAGGTGGATGATTAGTAGTAGATATTGATGGATTTCGGTCTACTTAATTTGGCGTACCGCCCATGCTTTGAACCTCAACCTTTCTTGCAATGTAGTCAGCATTGGTTTGCGTTCGTGGTCCTGTCAATTGCCCAGCTGTAATTTGTTTACCTCACATAGCTGTTTTATCGTCTTTTGGGAGAGAGACATCACTAGTGAACATCATGAGACTCCGGTCCATATTACCATCATTGATCACATCCACTATTTATTTTTCGTTATTATTTACTATTGCAAAAACTATCTATCACTACTATCATTGCTTTTAATCCTTTGTGAACTACAAGGCCGGAGAGATTGACAACCTCTCTGTACTCGTTGGGAGCAAAGTTATTTGTATCTGTGTGCAGGTCCACGTTGGTTGCTACTAATCTAGCGCCGTACCAATTGACACCTACTTGTTGAACCTAGGAGTCTCTGGGGAATCGATCCTTGGCATCTTTGCTAGGGGAAAACACTTCTACTTACTGCATCTTACACCTTCCACTTGGGGTAACCAACGAGGGGTTCGAGGCCCATCAGACGGCCAAGTATCCCATTGTAAGGCAATGGGATATCGGCAACGTCAAAGGTGATCCTCTCAGTCCTGAAGTTCAGCTCTCCGCCAAAATTCACTGGCAGTGTGATTTTCCCCTTCGGCTTGCTCCTTCCCGGGTTGATCCCTTGGAATGTGCCGGCTTCCTCGAGCTCGCTGTCGGGGATCTGTAGTTTCCGGACAACAGCACAGGAGATCAGGTTCAGGCCGGCCCCGCCATCCACCAGCATCTTGGTGACCTTGAGGTTGCGGATGGTTGGTGAAACCAACATCGGCAAACACCCGACCGCAGTTGTGCGGTCAGGGTGATCCTCAATGTCGAAGATGATGGGCGTGCTGGACCACTTCAGGAGTTTGCGCGACTCGACGGGTGGCTCTGCTGCATTAACTTCCCGCACCCATTGTTTGAGTTGGCGGTGGGAAGTATGCAGAGAGGCACCTCCATCGACGCACAAAACTTCTGTGGCCTTCTGGAACTCCTGTTCGCTGTTGTCCCCGTCGTCCATGTCTTCGTCGTCTTCTTCGTCTTCGTCCTTGTCGCGGCCGCGGGGATGTCTGTCTCCTTGCTGCTGCTTGGCCTTGCCGCGGCGTCCTCCCCGGCCATTGAATGGCCGTTTCTTGCCGGACTCTCCACCACCTCCCTGGGCCTTCTCCTTGTCGCGTCGCTCGTACTCAGCTTTTTGCTGCTCGACGAGGTACTCGACCCTTTTGCAGTTCTGGAGGTCATGGCCCTTGGTGCGGTGGATCTTACAGTACTGCTTGTCGGCGGCCGCCACAGCGGCAGCTTCCTTGCCGGAGCCACCAGCCTGGGCTTTCTTGGCACCAGCCTCCTTGCCGGACTGCTCGACGACCAGTACTTCTTTGCTCTTCTTTTTCTTGTTGTTCCGCCGCCGGTTCTTCCTTGCCGTGGCGGCATCCTCACTATCTGTTCCTCCTGCTCCAGTATCCTCCCCGGGGAGTCTCCTCCCCTCTTTAGCGCGTGCGCACTTGTCGGCCAGGGCATAAAGCTCACTGACGTCTCGGATCTTGCACATCGCCATTTCCTCCCTCATCCTGCGGTTACGCACGTTCTGGTGGAACGCGCTGGTAACCGCGGCAGGGTGGACGTCTGGGATGTTGTGCTAGACGCGGCTGAATCTTTGGATGTACTTTCGCAGGGACCCTCCTTCCTTCTGGGCGAGTATATGAAGGTCACTCTCCTGGCCATGAGGCTTGTGGCCACCTGTAAGGCGCCGACAAACTGATGGCACAGGTCGGCCCAAGAAGAAATGGAGTTCTCCGGCAAGTGCATGAGCCAAGACCTGACGTTTGGCTTGAGCACGAGCGGGAAGTAGTTTGCGAGTATCTTGTCGTCTCGTCCCCCGGCAGCCTGTACCGCGATGGTGTAAATGCTGAGGAACTCCGACGAACGAGTCTTGTCGTCGTACTTCTCGGGTATGTCGGGCTTGAAGTTTTTCATGCTGGGCCACTGGACTTGCCGCAGCTCACGGGTGAACGCAGGACAACCCGCCGCGTACGGCAAGTCGCCTGGTTCTCCGGGCGCGTGCATGTCGACAGCGGCCCCAGCGCGCTGGTCGGATTGTCGCCGCGCTTCTCCTCGACGCTCGATGTGAGTTCGAGCATCTTCTTGTCGTCTGTCGTCAAGGACTTGGCGTTGATCGCGGCGAACTCGTGGATCCGACGACGCCGTGGAGTCGTCGTCGATGTTGATCCGGCGAGTCGGCGATTTCAGCCTTCGGGGCGGGGAGTGCACGGTAGTTGCACCCCCGACGGTCTTGTCGCCATCAGCCCGCGCCTGGCTAACTTGCCGCGGCCGCGACGTCGTTGGCTGCTGTGGAGTGTTGTTATTGGTGAAGGCGATGAGGCTTTGGATGGTGGCCCTCCAGTCATCGGCCTTGTCTGCCGCTGGAGGGAAGTCGAGGAGCAGCTGAGCTCGGGCTAGAGCTTCTGCTGGAGTGGAGGGGAGCGGTGGCGAGCGGTGCGAGGAGCGAGATATGCTCGGACTTCTAACTGCGTTAGAAGGAGCAGGGTCTCGTCCCGGCGACCGCGCCTTGCTCGTGCCAGCACGTTGGCCTTGAGCGTCCCGCGACCCGCCAGTTTGACCTTGTCCCAACAAGCGTATGGTACCTTGTGTACCACGTCGCTGCCGGTCCGGCACCTCCTGAGAGGGGCGCGGTGCGTGCACGGACGCCGAGGTCTTGGAGTGCGCCCGGTCGTCCGTCTTGTCCTTAGACTTGGCGGCGCCGTGAGTTTCCTCGCCGGCGTCCGCCCTTCCGCCAGCGTCTACCCCACCGACCGTTGGCCCCGGTGGTGGCGGGATCGACGCGGACGAGCATGCTACCTCCGAAGCCTTCTTCTTCGGCGGCATGTCGATGAAGTCGATGAAGTTGATGAAGTTGCTGAAGATTTCACCCGCGTGAACGCCGGATCAGGTTCACACAACCTCGATGCCCCCTACCTGGCGCGCCAAAGATGTCGGGGAAACTGATCGCCCACGAACACCTATGGGACCGGAGCCCCTTTTCGGTAGGGCAAGGGGGCGGAGGATGCATAAAGAGCGGATCGAGGCGTGCACGCGAGCAGTTTACCCAGGTTCGGGCCGCGCGGAGGCGTAAAACCCTACTCCTGCCTTGGTTTGTATTGTGTTCTTGGCTCGGGAGCGAGAAGAACTACAGTGTTGATCGCTAGCAGCACCGAGCGTGAGAGTGATCAATGATCGGAACCCCCTCTACGTTGCGCATGGGCCTCCTTTTATAGGTCAAAGGGGTCACCGACAGGTGGCAACGCAGTCGAGGGTAAAAACGTAAAAGCGGTGGTAGTTGGAATAGTGTATGCATAGTGCTCTATACCTAACTCTGACGGCAGGGGACAAAGGCATTAAATGCCCGTCGCCGTCGCCCTAAATAGTGCAAAAAGCGTCCGTCAGGGCGTCTCCGTCTGCCACGACGGTAGCCTCGTCATCGCATCTTGCCACTGCGTACTCCAGGCTGCACAGCCTTCCGCCACGTGCGCCTGGAAGGACCCCAGGGCGACGCGTGGGCGGATGCGCTGGAGCGCGGGTACCTAGTGGAAGTCTGCCGCGGCAAGGTGCGCCATCTTGCCGCGCCCGTGAGCTTGTCGCTCTCCGGGCCTTGCCGGGGCGCGCGGCGCGTCACGGCAAGTTTCATGAAATGCCACGTTTGGCCTTCCTGGCAAGCTCCTCTTGCCAGGGTCTTGTGCAAAAGAAGTAGTCTTGAGCCTGCGGCGGCCTTCCCGGCAAGCTCCTCTTGCCGGGGCCTTGTCTCTTTAACTTGAATACTTTGTTCTTGAATGGCTCTAAAGGAAACACAGTGGGCATTGGCGGACGCGCGGCAAGTCCTGCCACGGGACGCTGCGACTGCCCGTGCACAAGTTCGGGATACTAAGGTACCCTTACTTTAGTACACCGACACCTTCCATTTTGCATGTGCCATCTTTCCCGGTCAATCTCCTCTCTATTAGCTCCATCATTGAGAAATTCAAATGTACTGTTACATTTGATGAGGATTAGAGTTTATTTGAGGAGAAGGGCACTGGGAAGAGGATTCGGTCTGGAATCAGGCATAAGGGGTTGTGGTTGATCAAGTGGATGTCGCATTGTCTGTGATTGCTAGAGGACCTGAAGCAGAGATCTTGCTACATCATTTTCGTTTGGGCTATCCATTGATAATAAGAGTAGGATGTATGTATCCTTATTTGTTTAAGAAGGTGGACAAGAGCATACTTGTGTGTGATGCTTGCGCGTTTGGGAAGCATACAAGGTCTACATATCCTAGCATTGGCCTTCGAAGTGATGAACCCTTCTTATTGATACATTCTGATGTTTGGGGTCCATGTTCTGTCACTTCTGTGAGCGGGTTCAAGTGGTTTGTTACATTTATGGACTGTTGCACTCGTATGACTTGCTTGATTTATTTGATGAAGCACAAGAGTGAGGTTGTGAGATGGTTTCAGGACTTCCATAAGCTGGTGGCTACTTAGTTTGAAGAGAAGATTTGGATTCTCCGGTCAGATAATGGAACTGAATATGTGAATAGAGAGGTTGATGCTTATATATCAGAACATGGGATTTTTCATCAGACTACTTGTGTTGGAACTGGATGGAACCCCATCACAGAATGGAGTGGCGGAAAGGTAAAGATTGATACTCGCTTTACTGCCTATAATCTCACGAACCTTTCTACATCCCCGTCAGACCCTGTCGATTACTTGCTAACTGCTGATACAGAAATCTTTCACTTTTACTGCCGAAGGCACAAGAGAGACTATAGCTAGGAAGGATAAGCAAAGGAATCCAGATTCAATCGATTGTTTCAAGCCAAGGTCTCGAGCTAGTCCATCTTTCTATACGAATTGAATTTATTTAAACAATACTTCTCTTATGATCTACTACGAGAGTGTCAAGCGGCGATGGAAGTTGAGTAACTGTCTTGGAAATAGGTAAGTCGGGCACATATTCTAGTTCCGATTCTAGGCTATCTATAGAAGAATGGAGTGTTATAAATTCTACTATTTAAGCTATTGGTGCAGAGGTAAGCAAGTCAGTCTCGGGTGGGAAGTCAGCACTATCAACCCAGGCGGGTCTTCAGTCCAAAGAAAAAGAAAGCGGTGGTATGTACTTGAAAATAGGACTCTACTTTTTGATTGAAATAGGATTGTACTAGCATCTGCAAAAGGCAAATCATGACCTATCGTGTAGTACTTCGGGTGTCGATCCACAAGAAAAAAATGGGAGAACTGGTTGGTTTGCACAAGCTCAAATATCTTGGCCTAACCTAATTTGTAGAAACCCGCGGCCTAAATTAAAGACTAATTCTAAACTAAATAAAATAGAAATCGCCTAAGGCGCGTGCGGCGAAGGTCTTCCATAGGAGCTCGAAGGAAGAGGTTTTGAATAACTATACAATTTATAAGATGCAGTGGATTAGCTAGACATTGAAAAGCTGCCACTCTGAGAGAATTTGTTTGCATAAGCTACAGGTGCTATAAAGCAATCATGTACTGAGTACAAAGCTATTCCATTATAGTGAGCAGTATCAAATACGTAACAATCAATAGAAGCACCTGGCAGGTGTATAGAACTAGCAAAGTGGTTTAGGAAAGGGAATATGAATAGTCAGTTTGGCAAGTGAGTAGTTTAGGTCCTTTAGACGAAAGAAAAGGCCGGGAGCATTTAGGTAGGCCTATCACTCAACTGGCGGTAGCCGATCGACTTATACTAACCGCGTTGGCAGAGCTACTCAATGACTCATTAGATCCATGAATTTTCCCATCTACGCAGGGCTTCCGCAAGGTTCTCGGCCCTTCTTCCGTGCATTAACTCAATGGCCGTCTATGGATTATATGGTTCAGGTGGACGTGGTCAAGTGTTTCGATAGCATAGACCATCGGTTACTACTTGAACATTTGTCTAAGCTCTTAGGTACTGATAACGCTCCTCTCATTGACCTCATCAATTGCTTTCTCAAGACACCGATACTTTCTAAGAAAGGGAATGACTACTCAAACAGTGAAGTCGGCCTTCCACAAGGATCACCGATCTCGCCTGTTTTGATTTAATCATTCCTGCATCAACTCGACTTGCAATTTGATGCTATGGCCCAAGAGGAGAATGGGGATTCTACCAAGTACGTCTATTTCGCTCGCTACGCAGATGATATACTATTCGGCATTCCTATCGTAGGTGTTGGCGTCATGTCTAAAGTCTTATTTCGAAGGCTGCAAGAAGTTCTTGACCGTATGTCCAGTAAGCTACGCTTGAAATTAATGTCTATTGTACTGCAACGATGGAGGGCTCCTGCAGTCGAGGAGGGCAAAGATAGGTTTGCAAACCAGATTATTGGTTGTTACATTCAGACACATGAAATGCTACATGTTATATGCAGCAAGGTCAAAACTGGGCCTTTATTTGTCCCTATAGAAAGATTATTCACCAAGCGCCAGGAAAGCTTTAGCTTTGCCATAGAGTGACAGCCGGGGGGAGCAGGAGAGAGGGAAGAGGCAAATGAGAAAGAAGAAGGAGCGGGGTCAAGTGAAAGAATTGGTACATTGGGTTCCCCCCACCGAGCGGAGTCAAAGGAAAGACAAGGGTTGAGGTAATCGCTATGAGTGTTCAGGCTATTCCGCTTATGCTCGCAGATGCGGATAAGAAGCTATCAAAAGGGGATGATAGCAGCCACCCATATGGGCAGCTAGAAAGAGAACGAGGAAATGTGAATCACGATCCTTATTCGGTAGAGGAGTCGGGGGACATTGGTTCGAATCCAATTCATGAATATCAGAAAGGACTGTTTCTCATTGAACTATATACGATACGCGCGCACGAGGAAGGGAGAAATTGATTGCGTTGCAGTCATTTTCCATCTGATTCTTACGGATGTAGTGCAAAGTAAATGTTTCAGTCAAAAGTAAGTTGCCGACTATGATGAATGCCAGCCCGATATGTAGCTGATCTTTGATCCCGAGCTTGAGCTTCTCTTTGATGTCGGGTGAATTGAATTTCATATATGGAGAAATGTGTCGCTAGTCCAAGTCCGCTATAGAATTGTTTGTCTATCACTTCGGCAACGAAGGTCATTTCTTTAGAAGATCGATACTGGTAGTTGCTTGCGGTGTCTGAACAAGTTTCGAAAAAACTAATGTGTTTGCATTTTCCTAAAGATTGCTGTGAGGCTGATAGTGATATCTTTCCAATAACTGACTCAGCAGGTTCAATTGAGGTATCATTCGATTGATATTTCGAACCGTGTAGTGGTTAGGATCCTCTTATTGCCGTCAAGGGCTATTTTGGTCGATTCCAGCCAGAGAGTTATGAATAGAAATAGCAGACCTGTTTCGAGACAACATGAAGTTCCCGTTTGCAGATCTACATTTCTCAGGTTCAGGCTATTCGTGGAGTCGATCACCACCACTTGAGATAGACGATCAACTTCATTAAAGAAGTAGTCATCTCTATACAGGAAGCAGCATGTTTTCTATGGTCCTATGAAAAGGTTCCAGTGGGTTTCTCTTGCTGAATGGTGGTAAATCACCAGCTTTCATTCCTCACTGCAAGCTACTCCTTTTGCTGCTTTTTCTCACTCTTTGCCTGGGCCAACGATAGAATAGTCTCTGGGTCGGTCAAGTGAGAAATTGGCGAGATTAGTTAAGGAAACTTGGACTTCTGATTGTTCGCGAGGGATGGCTGAATAACCTACTTTGCTTTCCATTTAGGGTAATAGGATGCCACTACTTGACCTTGCTTGCCCAGAACCAAGATAACCTATAGTTTGGGTACTGCCCTTCGTGGTGCTTGCTTTCCTATAATCTGTAAAGCTTTAGCTTTCAGAGAAGAGATTTTAGTATCCGATTGCTTTTCTGACTGGAATTATCTAGTTCACTTCACTTCTACGCAATGTTATTTCTTGATTCAAAGTACTTATTTTCTGATTGGAATTTCGATCTCTTGGCAAAAGGTTTTGCTTCTGCTGAGGACAAATTGAACAAGCTACTTCTCAAACCAAGTCCGGGTGGGCTTTTGAATTCAGAGAAGGGAATTCCAGTTCTGGTTCTAGTCTCTGTGCTCTGTTCAGTTCAGTTCAAGATGGGGAAGTATTGCTTGTTTCCTAGAATCCTAAAAGGGGTGCTTGTTTTCCTCGTCCGGGCTCTCCTCTCCCCTTTCTGTCCAAACCTTCATTCCTGCTTTTCCACCAATTCACTAATTTCAATGGTTCAGATCCAGCACTTATATCCCTTTTATATATATATATATATATATATATATATATATATATATATATATATATATATATATATATATATATATATATATATATATATATATATATATATATATATATATATATATATATATATATATATATATATATATATATATATATATAGAATCAGGTATCCGCTTTCCATGGTTCCTGATTTCGGTATCTTTCTTGTCTACACTTGATGAAATCCCTTTCTTTTCTTCTTGGCATACATATTGGATTCTTGTTGATTCAATCAGAACTCTTGAATTGAGGGGTGACCGTGAAAGAAGAACTGTTTTGATGATATGAATGAAAACAAGAGATTTCATTCTTCATGGCATATTTCAAGACTAGGGTACCTGCATTCTAGGTCTAGGACTTGTTGCTTTGGATCAGTTCCCTTTAGAAGCAGTTTTCCTCTTCTTCAATCTCGAATCCCGAAGGGGAGGCTCTAGTTGCCAAGTAAGAAAAGATCTCGGTAGTTCAATTCATGCATGTGAAAGCTTATCTGCCAGATACAGATGATACTTGCCACTACTTGGCCGAAACTGGGACTTGAGGAGGAATGAAATTCTAAGGGAAATCAATCAACTAATTGAAATAGTGATATCGGTATCGGAACTTTGGAGAAGGGCCCGGCCTAAGCGCCCTCTTGAGACTTGGACTCGAAAGAGGGAAATATTAGTGGGTCAATAACCAAGTTCCCCGATTGGATTCCAGTATCTGATCAAGCCTAAGTAAGTAAGTTCCAGATTCGAGTTTACTTTTCTGACTGGAATTCAAGTAGGATTCCACATCCACTCGGTATTCTAGCTGTACCAAGTCTTTTTCTTCACTCTTTAGAGGGAAAGTATGCTTTGGATTTGCTCAGTGATACAGGTATGCTTGCCAACCCTGCTGCATTGTCTCGATTTCTCCCTGGGATTCGGAACTTGGATCTGGGAAAGGAGGCTTAAGAAGAATATGACTCCATATTAGTAGTGGTATGTTGCACTAGACTCATATGATTAGGAAGCGATAGAAGTTATCGAAAGCAAAAAGGATAGGGGCAAGAAAAGGGTTTGTAAGTCCATTCTCACCCCTACAAACTTTCTTTTCTTCTTGGTGTACAGAATTCTCTGCCTTTAGTCACCCTTAGCGCGAACCATCTTCTTTTCGAAGGACGGAGTCGAGACTCCTATCTATTCGTAACACTTGCACGATGAACTATTCGTCCCACTATCTCCCTTTCCATGAGACCTACTATACCCCTTTTCTACCTATACCTGGCTAGACTCGTGTACCTCGATTTACGTACATTCACCTAATTTACTAACGTTATTGCCTGCAATCGGGCAAATACCAATAAGACATTAATCTCTAAGGAGCTGTTACGAAGTGTCGCAGTCGCTGCTAACGGTAGGATTTTCTATCACTTTTTTTTTCATTAACGTGCTTGCACCCACTAGTTTACTGCTTGCTTTAGCTTAGCTTTCCCGAAACCATCAACTCTTGCTTTTTGAGCAGGTTTTTACCAATCTGGTATCCGCTGCTGATCCATATTCTAAGATACCCGCTTTCTTTACGACAGTATCCTGTATGCTGACAAGATTCATGAAGTAAAAAGGAGGGATATGGACTCCATCCTATAAACTCAATATATAGAGGCTACTCCGGAAACAGGAAGAAACCACACTCAGCATACAACACCGACTCGTCTTAGACAGGCTTTTAGAAATACTAAATTATACTATTATGTACTTGACTTGCTAGGAATTGGATGAAACTATTAATGCATCCCATTATCTATTTCTTCATTCAGCTATGAGAGCTAGAAATTGATAGAATTTATCCATTCTACTTCCTCCACTTCTTTAAAAGCTTCTCCAATCACACTTATTACAATCTCACACACTTCTTCTTCTTCCTGACCTTGAGCGCAGCGCTGAAAATCCAGTATAGATTTTGTGATATATCAGGTATAGTGGTTTGAACAAGCTCATGCTTCAGTTCAAGTGTTTGCCGTACGCCTTCCTTAAAGGGCTTAGTTTAATCAGTAGTGGTCCTATCACGGGTGTCACATTCATTTTGACCTATCCGGGAGACCCTATTTTATTAAGAGATCCATGCGATGCCAGAATCCGTCACTAAAGCACCGTATTGAGAAATAGATACCCAGCTGAGGAGTAGATGAGGGGCAGTGAAATCCATCTAAAGAATGCCATGGAAATGCTACTTGTTGAATATCCAAAATATAGGATATTGAAAGGTGATGCAAGCGCTAGCTCATCTTAGAAGTGAGGTGAAAGATTTCTTTGATTTCGCGGTCGATCCTATTTTGCTGGTGAGAAAGCAGAAAGGATTGGAAAAAGTACCAACTTCTTGTAATTCTGTATGCCAGCTCCTATCATATGTGCTAAGAGGACGTTAAGCGGCCTGGGACTCTTATTTATGATCTTGTTTAGGATTGGAAGAGCGGAAAAGCTAAGGTACATCAGCATGGGCTCTATTCTCGTCTTTCAAGTACCTACCCTGGTATCACCTATGTAGATTGGTGGGGCTTTAGGACGGACTCCAAAGTTGACTGTTGAATCTCAGTATGTATGGCCAAGGCTCACTCATTCAACCCGCGAGAAAAGCGAGTCTTGAACGAAGGAAGAATAGTTGCAGGATCCTGGGTTCAGTATGATCGTTCTTCCAATTCATACTAGCTACGATCTTTCCCTGCTTAGAGGATCCAGCAGTAAGGGACCTACCTATGGCCACTAAAGAACCCACCTATGACTGGCTCCTCAGACAGCTTTCGGAGCTTCTGCTTCACCGGTGTAACACAAGTGGTTCCTGGGCTTTAACTAACTAAGTGCTGGCAGTGATTTTAGGTTGGTTTCATGGTTTGTTCATTCTTGTAGCCTGTGTTGCATGTGTTTGCAGTAGCTTTGCAGATTTAGGACTATTGGCAACAGCCGTTGACCGTCTATCTTCTTCCCAGTTCCCAGATACAAGATTCTAGGCTTTGAGCAATGCAAAATGCTTGATAGCCAGGAAGGCATTTAACTGGGGTTCCTTTGGTGGAACTAATTCTTTCTCTCTTTTCTTCATATCATAATTGAATTGATACCTGAATTCAAAGAAGAAATCAAGAGACAACGTTCCTGTTCCAGTTGGGGTCCAGACGGCTTTCATACACATAGATCTTTCCTTTCTTTTGGTCATGCGCAGGATTCAACTCAACTGAATACATTACATAACATATTTTTGATAGATCGATTCTTCTTGTCCGCAAGGGCAATAACGTTCTAAAGATGGGTACGATTGGTTGCACAACCATAACTCAAAATGGAGTATTTCTTGACTACTTATACAACTCTTTGGGGTCCAAAGATACTCTAAAATACTCATGAGGTTCGATACGATATTAATAGTTCTTAGCACTAACTTCCTTCGACCGGACACCACCACTGGCTTGTACTTAAGAAAGGGTCTTGGCTGAAGGTATCGATATCCGGTGCGAATCAACTTGACACCATGGTTACGGTGAGGAAGGATCAAGTTTTATGCTCGCGCTTAGTGGGAACCGTACAATTATCAACTCTTCCTCCGTTCCCCCTCTTTACCCCTATCTGAGCCCAATCGCGAAACCCACTCCTCAAATGATGGATTAGGTGAAATGAAACATGTACACGTCGTTCTTCAAATCCTTAGAAATCATATTAGAGTCTTGCTGGATCCACTAACACAAACAAGTGCAAGCGTTGGTCAAGTGAGTCCTTCTACAAAACAAATTACCCAAATCTTACAGAAATAGCATTCCCCTACCCTGTGTTAAGCATACAGCTAGCGTTTCTGGTGAACTTCACTTCACACCTAAAAAATCCCGATTGGAAAGAGAGAAACTTGACACGCTATAGTGACAGGCGAGGGCGAGCGAACCCCGTTAGCTACAATTATATATCTTCTTTTTTGACCCCTTTGATTTGCCTTATCACTACAACCACGGATTGAGCGAAAGCCGCCCAAATGAAGATCAGATCACGAAATCATTTTACGATCGATTGAGTTATTCTCTATATCTTTATATAAAATAAGAAGACAGAGAGACTCGGCTTCAAGATGGAGATTGACCATCTGCACCTGCTCATTCAATTATTCTATTCCGAGAAATCCAGACTACAATCTTCAGACAGAGGGTCCCTTCGATAAACTACTTGTCTCATTGGGAATACCCTCTTATGGAGAGCTAGATTCCGTAGTGGAGTTGACTTAGCTAAATTTGCAACTTATCGATCTGCTGTAGCTTTTCAAATCCACTCTAACCGAACTATGTTAATTATGGAATACCGCCTATCCTTAGAAAATAAGATTGTCCTTGTCCTTGCTCTCTCATTCCTGGGAGTCCTTCAAGGGTATCAGATCTTGCTTGAAACTGGTTTTTCTTTCGCGCTTCCCGTAGCACAGGCAGTAGTTTGATAGCGAGTTCACCTTCCTAGTAATGTTTGCTCATTTCATTCATTCTCATTCAAATCTACTTCTAAGGCATGTGAAGTACTAGTTGTGGACAGATCCCTTGGCAGAGTATCAACTTGAGATTCTTCTTTCACCCTCCAGGAGTTCGGTTCTTTTCTTTCTATATCAGAATACGACGTAGAGGCTGAGCCTGCCGATTGATCAGACTAGCCAACTAAGGGGCCATTCACTTCTATAGAAAAATAGGTGTACTGCGCGAAAGGTTCTCTTTATGAAAACCCCTCTGAGTCGTCTATAGGCGCCAAATCCCTTTTGATTCTGTTGTCAGAGGTGCCTTTCAATTTCATTGACCTTGGTACTGCATTTCATAGATACCATCGCTATTACAGTAACACAATTCTCCACTGAACCCATTGACCTAGGTACCGAGTCTGTTATCCGTACGTCTTTTCGGACTCTTTATTTGTTTGTGGACAACAAAAATGTAAACATGAGAAAAGGGGATCATTCCATTTTGAACACACCCATCTATCTCATCTGACCTCTCCGAATTCCCGAGTAACGAACCATGGGCTATAGATGGTTGGGACATATCATCATCCGAAGGGAGTGGTCTTAATACCGATGTCTTTCTTTAACCTTTGGGAGGTCGAACCACTGAACCTATTTCTTTGACCTTGGGACCGATAGATAAGAAGGCAATGCAGAAGAACCAATTGAATCGCGGAGAACAGGTAGCTCCGGCATGTGAGCTTGTCGAACCATTCAACTATACTGTATATCGATTGGCCACATCAACGCATTTCACCTCGGAACTTGTACTTGGAATAGAGCCAGCCTTGAGATCCGCCACATTTTCCATCAAGTCAGAGAGTTGAGATAGAACAGCTTCGCCTTTGACCAGTTTGCTGCTTTCCTTTATACACAAGCCCCTATTATTAAGGTATGGAGGTTTTTTCTGGAATGACCAAAGAACAAGAGAAGTTCAATGAGGTGCAAACGCAAGAATTAAAGCAACGAGGACAAGTGCTAGGATAGGATCCCGAAGGATGGCATGCCTATTCAGCAATGTGCAGAAAGGATGGCTTCACGCAAGAATCTTGATGAACCAGGTATGTCTTCTACTAACAGATATGCTATTTGCAATTCCATTGATTCTGCTAGTCTAGTAAAATCTGCTGTAGATAGTGGTCTAGTGTTGGGCAGTACACAGGAGGAAATTTACAGGTCTATAAATTCTATTAAAGCAAGAGAACTTGCTCAAGCATTGCTTTATGAAGCTGCTCAGAAAAAGAAGTTAGCTGCTCATGAGAAGGAGCAATCTTCTAGTGTTGAGTTAAGCTCTGATTCAGAGAATGAGGATATTACTCAGATTGTTGAAGATTTGGATAATCACAGTACTTGTATACCAGTTGGTGACAAGAACACTACGAGCAGAGCTAAGAGGAGGCATAACAAAAAACAGATATCGCCATGAAGACACTAATCTTGAATGTGAGGGGCCTGGCCAGGTAGAAGGGGGCAAACTTCTGAAGTGATAGAGTGGGTGGACATAGTTTGTGTGCAAGAAACTAAGAGAGAATGGTTCTCAGATAAATAGTTAATGGCAATTGGTGGCAGAAAGCTTTTCAAGTGGTTTTGCAAGCCAGCCAGTGGCAGTAAAGGTGGAATGCTTATTGGAGTCAATCTGGATGTCATGGATGCAGACCGCATTGGGGAGGGTCAATTTCTCCATGGTGTTTGAGTATAGAGGCTTTGTGATAATTGTGCTTGGGTGGATGTTTATGGTCCAACCAAATTTAAGAGCTATGTTTTTGTCAGAGCTCACAAACTTTGTGCAGAGTGTTGATCTACCTTTGCGGGACATGATCAGATTTGCTCATGAAACAATGGCAGAATACATATTAATAGGATGGAAGCTTTTAATGCTTTCCTATCTGAAACTGAACTACAGGAACTGAGAAGGGTTGGTGGCCTGGACTAACAAACAAGACAGGCCAGTGAGAGAAGTTTTGGATAGAGTTCTGGTTTCTTCAACTTATGAGGATTTATTTCCTAAGTTTTACTATCCCTCTTGCAAGCTGGGTCAAATCATTGTCCTTTACTTCTAGCAAATGGGGAAGATAGGGGCTGCCACTAAGTTTCGTTTTGAACCATCCGCAAGAAGGGTTTAGAGATATGCTGTTACAGAAATGGCCTACAAGAACTGTTGCAAATGTTCCATTCCAGACTATTGGCAACAAGTGTCTCAGGGCTTCAGGAAGTTCTTCAGAGGGTGGAAGGCAAATGATGCTACTAACAATAGAAGAAGTAAATCCAATCCAATCCCTGCTTTAGCCTTGCTGCTTATTCACTGGCAATCCAACCATACCATTCTTGTCTATTAGGATCAGTCTTTCCCTCAAGTCACCTTAACATGCTTCTTTCTTTCCTTCACTATGAAGATACAAAACTAGGTTGCAGATGCATAAAGCCACTGATACTATTGGTCAGAAGTACGATTTGACAAAAACTACTACTTTAGCAGCTATGCGAAATGGAAGTTTCCTTCTTCTTGCTTGTTTGGCCGTTCGAAAGCAGATACAGATATCGGGGAGAAAGCTGCTCTCTGAGCGATGGATACCGATCGATCTCGGTTATTTTCATTGATCCTAGCCTATATCCATAGCGCTCACCCAAAGGGAGTTCACTCAGCTCTGGGCCACATCCATCTGGTTGGCATGAGAAAGAAGGCAATTCCTTCCTTGGGTCAGATCTCCGTTCCGGGATGGAAGAAAGAAATGATGGTTTGGATGAGCAATTGGGAAACACACACGGGGTCATGGATGGCTACCTAATGTGAGATGCATGCATTTCAGATAGAATGTCACACTGGCTTTGGAGTGCCCCGGGGCGATAGATATATGGATATATTGAAGGAAGGGAACATCGTCTGCGAGCTCTCTCTCCTAATCCACTTTCTTATTACAAAGGCTCCAACAGAGCAAAGTTGTACACAAAGAAGTATGCATATGGTCGGTCCCCTTCGAAAGGCAATGGAAAGCAAGGGTCCCGCTAGCATTGAGGAAGGAAGCGGTGAGACCAGTTCATCCATAACCTTGAATGAATTTATATAAGCCAGGATCTTGTACCAGGTACAGAGACTCTCTAGTGATGCTCCCCTACCCCCCTCTGCCTAGGGTAATAAGCTGGAGTGATAAGCTTAAGCTAATAGCACATAGAGAGCTAATACCATACCCCACCCGGCTCCGCCTTTAGCTGACCCAGCCCGGACTTCCCCTTCAAGCGTTCAAGAATAAGCATGGGAGTCGAATAGAGATGGCACTTGGAAACTACCGTTGGTATTTCAGGTTTCACATTGTACAGAATGAAATCATCGATAGGGCTCGCCCCGAAGAGAGGATGCCGCGCTTAATAGAAAATTGTTTAGTTTAGGCATTTCACTTAGCTTTAAATAGATATGTAACGTGATGTACTTACACGTGCAACCACTCCGTCTTCTAGACCGGGGTCATAATTGAACCCACAACAAACCTCAGATGATGTGACTTCTCCACCCTCTAGGCAATTCAAAACTGGTCCCATTAGCTCAAATTTACTAATGTTAGAAAGGAAGACGAAGGTGCCAAAACAAAGCATTTGTTTCAAGCGATGTCGTGTCCTTGAGCTTTAAAGTCTCCAAAATCTTGATCGAGAAGAGTAAGCATTGCCTGGTGAGGAAGAGCGGAAGCATAGGTATTTGGATCCTAGCGAAGGAGTTTCAAGCACGGATTACGCTTCTAAAGAGCACTATTTGGCTTGGCCCCTTCCTGCCAAAGATTTGATATAACTAAAGCAACTCGCAATCAAAACTGGTGGAGCCAACACCAAAGAGGAAATGTGTATATAGTAGGTGAGCGTCTAACCCCTTAGTCTTTCGGATCGGAAGATTCATTGGTTTGATCCAAAGGCTTCTGTCTCGTCTTCCTCAAATTGTTGATCGAGGATCAAAGACATTGCTAAAGCAGACGCCTACCGAACGGGAGTTCTTATACCTGCTAGAACGACATCTGCTCGAACTTTTGTTTCTTAGAAAAGAAAATATGAACTCACAATGTGGAACAGAAATGTACCCACCGGTTGAGAAACCACCATAGTTGGATGATTGCTCGCTCTAGTAAGACAACTTTGACTCTTCTTGATAGTGATCTGGTGATCAGTCACACCCTCTTTAGAGGTTCTAGGCCCTGCCTATTGAGTCATCTACCACAGAAACATAGTCTCGTGATGATCCTGGTACAAAAGGTTCGTCAGGCCCGCATTCAGAGACTTCTGCCTCAGACTCATATCCATAAAGATATTCTCTCGCTTTCTAGTTGTACCCTTCTTCACACCCACCACGGAGGTTAGAGATTTCCCGTTATCAACATTGTCCAGGCAGGACTCTATTTTTAGAATGCTCGGAGCCAACCAAACAGTTTGCTACGTCCCTCGAGAAAATCAAAACTTCATAGGAAATTCAGGACCAACTTAGGAAGGCACGAACTCATACTTTGTAAGGTCGAAGTCCACACATAAGAAAATAACTAGTGCCTAGGAATACCCCCTTCTTCACCAAAGGGTGCGGTTAACTAACCCAATTCACCAAGATCAGACGCTATGTCAGACATTTAGCTAAGACGTTATGCTCTTTTGATTGAATTATAAGAGAATTCAATCCCTAATTGGGCGTACCTTCGTTGACATCGAAACGCGCTCGCTTGAAGCCCCTACGGAGGCGGGTTTGTAAGAGAAATAAGAGGTGCAGTTACGAACTTCCTAAGGGCTACCACCGGTGGCCACATCAAATAATGGATCAATTGGAGCTTATTTGTTAAAGCCACCACCCTGGTATCACAGATCCAACTTGGTTCAACGAATAGAAACAAGAATTTCAAGGGATAAATATTAATGGCCGCCGCATCGCTCGTGTAATTTGCTAATCAAAATTCAACATTTAAGTGCATTTCAGTAGCTTGAAAACGAAGTCATTGCTACTGGCTTCACTATTTTAGAGATTACTCTGGGCAGAATCCACCGACTTCAATAGCCAATTGGACCACTGCCTCCTTCAACATGAGTAATAAAAATGCTTTCTACCGTCGCCTACTTCTTCGGGAGACCAGTCTAAAACCAACCAAAAGGTGAAAAAAAAAGTCATAACAGAGGTTTCGAGAGTGCCCAACTTCACCACCCGCTCTTAGATTCCAGAATTCGTGGCCTGAGCTTCATTCATTGATTTATTCGGGTGCATTCCTTTCGCACCCCGGTCAATGAAATTCCTGAATTCAAGTACCTCGACTTTCCAATATTGATAGTTCGCGAAAGAACTAAGATCTTCAAGGCTATACCAACTGAGCTATCCTGACCATTTATGGAATCTGGATTCCCCGGTTTTCTTCCTGGCTCGGACTCCTTGTCTAGAATAGGTCGCGTAACAACCCCCAGAGGGAGACTCGAGTTATTTACTTCTTTGTTAAAATAGATTATATAGCCATGATGGTTGGTCAAGTGGACAATGCCCAGGTGGGTAGACCCATATAGTAGGGAAGATAAATGCCCTGCAGTGCTATGGAGACCGATCTAGGTTATTGATGGCTTTTATTTAAAGACAAGGAGCTTAAAGGTGATGGATAAGGCTTTCACCCATCCGATACTGAGTAATCCGTTAATCGATCCCCAAGGGAAGGGTACTTGTATCTGTAGCACATTGATGTTTCAAGCAGGCCAGCCCACTCTTAACAACAATGCAATCAGTCCATTCACTCAAAACCGGAACCCACACTCAAAGTTAAGGTCAATACTCCATTTATACATACCAGCCTCGACAGAGGGGAAGCACCTATAGCATAATCACTCATGAACACATATTTACTCACTTCTAGATAGATTAGTTGATTCACAATGCCCGCAGATACCTATATATGTTATTGAACCTTTTTATTGGAATATGTTTATCTAAGGCAGATCGAACTAGTCTTAATATATGGAAGATCTTGGGGGCAAGGAGCTTAAACGTTATTGATCGACATATTGGCTCGATCGGGGCCCAGGCTCTGCCCTCCGAGCACTTAAGCATGCATCCGGATTCGGGCTCTGGGCTTGCTCATCAATATGTCAGTGTGGCAAGTGCTTAATGTAGTATTCTTGTCAAGGACTTCCCAATGTTTAAATAGAGTCCAGGGATCTGCAGGCTTGTATTGGGAATGCCATCCGCTTCCAGCGTGCGGTTGACCGGGCTGCCATCACAATAATCTAGGGTTTGCATATGCTCTAGCATTCATTCTTGTTCTTGGTCTTGCTTGTTCTCCCTGGATCTCACTGCTTCCTTCCTACCCCCGGTAGCAAAAGTCACGAGATTAGTTATTTAAAACGGGCCTTCTGCCTTGGATTGCTTTGGCCCATTTGACTGGATTCCCAGTATGGCACCTTGCCCATAAAAGCGAACTACTAACTTCGGTGAAGGAAGAAGCAAGTTCCCAAGAGAAGTGAAGTCATCAACCTGGTATTAGTTTGCCAATCTAAAAGTCAAGTGATATAGGTCGGGATGGGAAGAAAGAAGGGATTTCCTTGAATTTGCTTTCGAAAAGGTGTAGCTGCATGGAACAAAATCCACATAACCAGTTCTCAATTATGAGTAACTTGCAGGATGAAAGATTCTTATTATTGTTAGCACCTCTGCTCTACCTTTCACGCTAGCTTCCCGTCGCTCGAAGTACACTTCTCAACCACTAACTGTCTTGCTCGATTTCTCCCGTAACTCTTCCACCTACTCCTTTGATGAAAGGTGAAGATTGTTGGGTTGATCCTTCAATTTGGGCATCGTAGGGCGCTTCTTCAGTTAGTGGGCAACGAATTCCGGATATCTAGTATGAACAGAGTGAACTGTTATGATATAAATAATCCGTTGGAAAGCATGAGGTCTCACTTATGTTCAGTGCTTTTCTATTTCTAGCGCAATTGAAGAATAATTGGCGACGCTCTGTGATAATATGTTTTACGGATAGCGTAATGCTATTTAGGATTCGGATTCTCGACTACTGGTATGATCGGAACTAGTATTTAGATATATACGACCCTCTACTGGTTTGACCTTCGAAAGGCGGAGAAAGTGGGGTTTAGGGCTTTAGGGCATACAATGGGTTATGGGGTCCATGGTACACGGATGCGCTAACTAGCGAGAAAATGCCTAGCGCTTAACTCGTCTGGTGCGGGTCTATTTCTCCCTTCGGGTCCTGTACACCTGTAAAAAGGAAAGGAGTCGTCAGGGCTTGGTTTGCTTTAATACCGCTGGGCCTTTCTCAATCTGTCTTCTTTGGGAAAAAGTGCATTTGACTAAGATCCGATGGCTTTGAATCCGCTAGACCCCAACCAAAGCATAGAGATGGATTCCTAGCATGAGGTGGATTAGAGGGTGTCCTAGCCATAAACGATAGATACTATGGGTAGTCACTGCTGCGCGAGGAAACGAAACCCTAGTCATGATGAAAGACACAAGTTATATATAACAATAATATCTATAAAGAGAAAGTATGCAATCCTTACGTCGAGCTTCCTTCGGTAATGTTGCAAAGGAAAGGAGATAAGTTGTTTCTCTTTATAAAGCTAAGTAAGGCTAAAGCTCTGTTTCCATTCCTGTTTATAAAAAAGAATGCTAGCACGACTTTCAAATAACCAGAAAGGAGTGTAGGATTGATTCATCACATGATACGCATTTCCATCTAATCTAGTTGGGATTTAGGTTCCTGCTAGGTGAGATATTTATTTTTAGACAGCTGGAGGTACGAATTACCCGATTGTGAACGCTTCTTACTCGCAGGAATAATCCCATTGTGTCCACGTATCCACACGATTGGTTTCTGAACCAGAATTTCATTCATTTTTGATCAAGAAACATGGCGCAAGTGTCAGATTGGAGTGATTATTGATACGTGGTATGAGCGAACAGAATGATTGGGGTTTGGGGTAGTAACACCAAAAGAAGCGTTAGTTGTTGTCTCGGATTGAGAAGCAGTGGCATCTTTAGCGGTCAATGCCCACGAAGGAAGGTCTTTTCTCACTCATTATTTAGATTAGTTAGCCATGTGCACCTCTTCTTTTTTCCTTTCAGAATAGAAGATGGGGTTGTACCTATCATCTCTTGATACCAGTATTCTAGCTTATGGTTCCTTTGTCGGTTTCCCCTGACCATACATATCTACTTCGGCGTGTAAAGAAGCTGCTCCGCTGATTACCCACCAACAGATGCTTTTGGCGCTCGGGTTGTCAGAATCGTGATTTTGAATCGGATCGGACCTCAGATGGTAGGATCGCAAATCATAGAATCTTCACTATCAGGATCGTAGAAACGTAGATTCTATGAACTAAAATCGTAGAATCATAGGGGTTAGTTTGGATCGTAAAGTCGTAGAATCGTATAACAGAATTGCGATTCTAACAACCTTGGGCGCTCCTACCTTTTCGGTGGGATGAGTCTCCAAAGCGGGTCACTAATAGCTTCGGTGTGCAGGAAACTATGGCCACACCCTTTCCTACTCTAAAGCCGCTGCCCTTACTAAATAGTGAAGCCCTGCATACGTTTCCTCACTCAATTCGTCTGGTACCAGAAGCCCTTTACCTAGGGTAGGGCTTCACGAGGTTTAAGTTTAAGATTATTGATAGAATCAACGAATCTCACTTCTAATGGGCTTTACTACACTACCAGAGGAGTACAAGTTTGAAACGGGCAGCAGCTGCACAATACCTATGCAATAAATCAAGACGAAAGCAGGGCGCTTAGGACACTGGATTGGAAACTTAGACTGCCTTCCCTCTTTACTCGCTTGTTCCACTTGGTATTGACAATCAATGGTCTCCCCAACCATTATAACAAGAACCAACCGTTGGATAGGGCCACCGCTCGATGGGTTGGATCCTGCTCACCACACGGAAAACAACCATACAATTTAGTAATTCTGGGGCTTACTATTCATGGGCAAATCAAGTAGAATTGTGTATATAGATGAAAAAGGAGAATGTCGAAAAAGTCAATTTGTCCAAAGCACGGTGCCGACCTCCTTCTTTTATACTATACGAACGAGAATTCTCATTTCTTGTGAATGGGCCCAATTTCCCTTTTGTTACTGGTCGGGACGACCTAAATCCTATATCGGTTTCTCAAGTGCCAAATAGAATAGTTCTTTTCCAAGTTTGGGTAGGATTCCCGACGCCAATCACATCTGTAAGTAGCAAAGATTTAAACAAATAATGAGAGGTCTTTATCTAATTAAGTTGAATAATACACAGATTGTAATAAAGGAGCGTGCTAACTGTCACATATAGCATGGAGATAAACAGCACGTACCGACCAAGTGTCGCGGTAGGTTGGTTGGTGCAGGCAGGTTTGATAACTCAGTAAGAGAGTATGACCACTTTGGGAAATCCCCTAGCTTTCGTCCCTCACTGTCTACAGCGTAGCCGTCATGGAACCCCAGTGTCTTCGTCAAGTATTCCACTCTAGTTTTCGCTACCAGTGTTTCAACAACACACAATACCACCGGCCCCCATGTCACACATGTCAAATTATATAATAGATCTCAAGTAGAGACAAGAAGACAACACGCTAAAGCGATCGAAATGGTTGTACATGACTAGTCGTCTCCTGCGGCTCGCGATAACATGAATATCTCTCATTCTCTTCCATTCTTAGGCCTTCCTAAAATAAGACAAATATAAAGCAATCGAGCCAAAGAGAAAATCATGAAGCATCTAAGGTTTCCTTATCTTTTGACAATCTAGCTCCTCCGGATACGATCATGCTTAATGTTACTGGCGCATGTTAATGTCTTAATCTCATAAAAGACGAAAGAACGATAGGGAGTTGGTATAAAATCCATACCGATGATGAATGCACTCCATTCCATCGGTTAAGTTGGTATCCTCGGGAAAAAACAAAGCAGCAGAGTACCCATTTTTACATGAGAAAGAAAATGAGCTGATTTGAAGCTCTGCTCTTGTTATGTTGAACAAACGCCCTGTGGGGCACGCCCTCCGGGGGTTTACGCCAGGAATTCCATAGAAGAGAGTCTTGGTAAGAAATAAATAAAAAAGGTACCGTCTACCGCAAGTAAAAAACCAATAGCTTCTATCGCTGACGGGGCCTTTCAGGCTATCTAAAATACCACCATCGTAAAGGAGGATTCGAAGAAGATGGCATGACCGGGAGAGAGACGCAAGGATGGGACTGGAACGATTGAGAAGCACTCATTTATCACGGATGAATAAAAATATGCGTATAGTAAAGACATACGCCCCATATCTGCGGATGATAGGCTCTAATTGCATGTGACCAGTACGGGAACTGAGTTCGTGTCTTTCCGGGAGTAGAGCTTGCGTTAAACTTGCTTCAATGGCGATGAAAATAGCTCAGTTGGTAGACGATGTCATGTGACAGCTTGTTTTCTCGTTGAAGCATTCTTAGACTGATAGCTAGGGAAGTCCCATTTTGCAAGGGCTCGCGGAGTAGCCACAGATATAAATTATGAAGTACCAACCAAATAGTTCTTCCAAGGCTAAAGGCAGGCTGACCCGCTAATTATGTCATAGGTAGGGATCTAGTTTGAATAAAATCGTATAACAATGAAGCGAGAGAACGTATGCGCCCGCAAACGGCTTTGGAGGCGATCCTGACCAGCAAACGTACTCAAATTCAAGCGACCCTCAAAGCGAGGGGAAGACCCCCATTCTCTTTGTCGAAATCTTACTGTACTTAAAAAGAACAATGTTGTTACTTCTTCAAATCTTTATTGTGTAGGTGTTCAGTCCCAGGTAGGAATAAGTAAAGGCTGTTTCTTGTTAGTCTGTCTCTTTCTCTTTAATAGCAGGTTCTTGGGTAAAAAAAACAGTCACTTTAGAAAGTCCCCCTTTTTTTAGGGAGCAGAGCTGAAAAAGATGGGAAATTCCAATGAATGATAGAGATTTGATTCTCTATGGAGATCTCACGTCCAGTGATATACGCTTTTTTCAAGAAAGTCAAACTTATATGTCTTTTTTTAGTGGCTCATCAACTAGGTGAGATGCGGAAAGCGCTCCGCCGGAGGCTTCCGACTTGTTTATGAGGATTTGTGCAGAATGCACAAGATTAGTGGAGCAAGAAGGGAAACAGATACCCTCACAATGGAACATGCCTGACTTTCTTCGGACTGTGAACGAAGACTTAATAGTAATGCCATACTTTCTAAGAGATACTTATTATGATGTCATGTTACGTGGACCTCATAGTTGGTTATTCCTTGATGTTAGCAACTGGATTGATTTAGTCAACTACGCCCCCCAAGTATGAAGGGGCGGGTGTTGGGAGATTTTACCCAAGAAATGGGTACATAAAATGAAAAGATCGGAACATGGGAATAGATCTTATACCAATACTGACTACCCATTTCCATTGTCGTGCTTTCTAAAATGGCACACCAATACATACGCTATGATGATCCAGAGAAACGTGTGGTTTCTGAACCCATTGGGGTGACCCAAGAATTTCGCTATTTCGATTTTGCTAGTCCTTGGGAACAGCGTAGCGACAGATAATTCCGAATCTACATAGGTCTAGTCCAGGGGACAAATCAATAGGAAATGCTATTTGCTTTTTAAGAGAAGAATCACTTTTTTGAAGTTCCATTTCTATCAGAGGACAATATGAATATTATACCATGTTCCATTAAAACACTCAAGGGGTTATACGATATATCGGGTGTAGAAGTAGGCCAACACGTCTAGTGGCAAATAGGAGGTTTCCAAATTCATGCCCAAGTACTCATCACTTCTTGGGTCGTAATTACTATCTTGCTAGGTTTAGTTATCATAGCTGTTCGGAATCCACAAACCATCCCGACCGACGGTCATAATTTCTTGGAATATGTCTTTCGCTTGACTTGGCTCAACGGCTTTAGTTCAGTAAATGCTTTCGTATGAAGCTTGAGTCAAGTCTAGTCTCATGCAGTGAAGATCGTCAAGCAATCATTGCTCATCTCTCCGAAACCTATTGATAAGGTACGCGTTGAAGTGTATGGAACAATCAAACCTTTCACGTATTTGTTAACATAGCGTTGGACGATTGATTCCTCTCTTTCTCCATGGCCCGCTTCCCATAACTGGCCTTACTAAAACTTACGAAATGCTAATTTGACCTAAATTTCCGGTTAACTGCTGACTTTCTTTGCTAGCTCACCCGAAACTCTGTCTTCGGGAGGAAAGCTTGCTTGAGTACCTTACTTGAAAACAAACAGCTTGAGCTATAACCGAAACAGAAAGGTTTGATGAGCCGCTGCTTGCTCTCTAACTGCTCTTACCGCTTCTTCTTCTTGACCTCTGCTCACTGCTGCCAATGCTATGACTGCCGCCCATATCTCTAAAGCTGCGGATTACATCTCCTGATTCAAGCAGTTTTTTTTCTGAAGTATGAGTCTTGTTTGTGACATTCAATTCCAGAATGAACATTCAAAGGAAAAGTAGTATGGGACGCTGCTTGCTATTACTGACTGCGGCTGCCGACCGAAGAACTGAAGATCTTCAATCTATATTTGAGTGCTCTTGCGAAAGAAAATAATTTCGAATGCAAAAATGACTTCAAAAATAGGATAGGATCACGGATTCCATATATTTTTATAAAAAGAAAGGTACTGTACTCCGCATCTTTACACCGCATCCTTAAAAGCCATTTAATGCCTTCTTGCCTGCCTTCAGTTCATGCCTTCAGGCCGGCCTGCTCTTGCCTATGAATGAGATGCCTACTTCCCATTAAGTCAAAATACCTCATAGACATACATATTTTTAAGAATACTTAGTTAGTTAAAGAGAAAGATGGCTTTTGACAATTTTTTAGTCCCCTCGTTCCCGAGCAAGAAAATGGATGCGCTAACGCGCAACGGCTTTCGCGCTAGTTGCTCAATCCGTTGCTTGTTCGGAAGAATCCGCAAATGAATATTCTTTATTTCCTCTCGGACAGGCCCTCTTTTTTCATTCGAATGTACATCTTTTTCGGTAATGATCATCTACAACTGAAAGACTGACGTCTTCCTCTACTCGATCCTTAGTTATACAATCTCCCTCCACCTCAATTTTTATGATCCTCATAGCCTTTTTTATTCGCGTCCTCCCCCTGGATCTATTCCTGCCGCGTCCACGTCCTCTGCCTCCAGTAACTAGAGCTGCATCATCTTGTTCATTATTGAGAATAGGCCTCTTCTCACACCGTACCAGTTCTTTTTGTAGTTGAATCTTCCCGTTCTGGCTTATTGAGTGTATAGATTCTTTTTGAAATGCAATCTATTCCCACGTCACTCTTCTCATAACATATCCTGTTCTCATCACTTTGATTCTGGATTCACCGGTTGATTTAAGACGGGGTTCTATGCTTTCTAGCCCCATTTGACAAAAGTGAGCTTCCCCTATCTCTTTTGTAGGAATCAGATAGCAATGCTCATTCATGAATAGCATTTCATGCTTCCGCTACTTTGTCGGAGAGATCCATGGAAACTCAAAAAAGAAAAGCGGACGACATTGTTCATACGATAGCCGGAAAAGTAAGTTCTCCCGCCGGCTATTCAAAAAAGAAAGACTTACTTATTCATAAACTGCCTTTTATCGAGCATAATAGCTCTTATACGCTTGTACAGAGGAGTATAAAATAATGTATATATATATATATATATATATATATATATATATATATATATATATATATATATATATATATATATATATATATATATATAGGTGTTTAGTATCCTACAAAAACATTAACATCCAAAGCACTGTAAGCTTGCTTTCTCTCCCGCTGACAGACAAAGAAAAGGTTTCTTTAGACTTTTCTATGGTAGGCCTACGCTAGTGGAATATCTTTTTTGTTTGTATTCTAGCTTAGCTCTCTCTATTCTTTGCTTAAGCTATCGTGTCGTGTAGATGGATGGCATCTCCCTATTCCCACATCCCCGGATATGATTAATGCATGGAAGCTAAGGAATTGGGTCATTCTTCAGCCCAAGATGCAAGCATTTGGACTCCATCCGAATATGGCAGTTGAACTCTTATAATAGGCTTGGCTCTGGAAAATGGGCTTATCTTGGGCAAAAAAACGCAAATAAAGAAGAGCTTCTTGTTTCCAAGCGGAACTCGAATGGGCTGCTAGCAGATTTGTTGGGGATGGCAAGTTAACACCGTGGGTAGGCTTGCCTTTCACTCGCTCTGGCACATTTTGGCGGAACGTCAACATTATATATAGTGGAATTCTAGAGGTAAGTTAATGTTTTCGAAAATCCAAATGGAAAAGTATTTGCAAAAATATGCAGATTAGAAGCTAGTATCTCCAGTTTTATGAGAGAAAGAAGAGGAAGAATCGGTGAACATCCTAAAAAATGGTACTTTTGTCTCAATCCGATCAAAAACAAACATATTCTATTGTGTGTTGACCACCGAGAAACGAATGGATTAAGATGAAGATGGACGGTTCAATTAGCGAGCATGGGAAGGCTTGTGGAGGTTTAGCAATAAAAAGGGGATATATGCGTTCTCTCAAGCAGTTAAGAACAAGACCATACTCGAAGTCGAGCTCTTTTGCATCTGAACATGTATTCAAATAGCAGATGAAAAGGAGTGTCAGAGGATTTGGATTGATTCGGATTCCCTAACGTAAGACATGGTCTACTCTCAAGATCCCAAAGTCCGCAGCTAAGGAAAGCCCCTTCTTCATAAGATCAAGAAAGTACGAGCGTCTTTCAAAGATTGGAAAATCTCCCATACTTGGAGAGAAGCAAACCAACCGGCCGATTTGCAATTGACTATGCTTAGTAGTTGACATCTTTGGTCTTCACATTTTCCCTTCCATTTTGTAAAGTTAGTAGAAGAGGATAGATCCGGTAAATTGACGAATGTCAATCTTCATTTTTGTAGATTAATACACTGGTAGGGGTCGATCAGGCAAATCCCAAAGCTGACCCCCGAACAGCTGCCGGACTGCTCTACTGATCTTCTCTCTCTTCAGAAAAACGGAACCTTCTCAAGGACTCCCTTTGCACTAAGAACACAATTCAGAACCCTCCTTCTCACAAGAAGGCAAACCTTGTACATTGATCGAATCTTCTTTCGCATCCAGAAGAGAGGCTGTGGGCTATCCGAGAGAGTGGTTCAGGTGACTACCGGAGTCATTGATTAAGCAGGTCAGATGGGCTTAGTAGGGCTCGAACCTACAATATCACCGTTATGAGCGGTATGTTTCAACCAATTAAACTATAAGCCCAATCAAATCTCTACATGCCAGGAAGAGCGGACGGAAAGAGGAGACCTTTGCTCTATCTCCTTCTTCCTCTTCCCGGGGCCCCGGAGGGGTTCTTTGGCAAGCCCTATTAAAGAAGCTAAGTGACTTTCGTCACTCAAGTAGTGAGTTTGAGAGTGACCGTTAGGGCGACCACTTGTACTTCTAGGCCTTGGCGACCTATATGTTACGCAACACAGCTTCACTCGATTCAGTAAATCAATAGTTCAAACCAGCCCACTAATAGCTTAGATAGTGGCCCTTCCACTTTGGTATAGTTGACCCTACCTATTGAGTTAAGGTTCATAGGAACGAGGGAACCCAGACGTAGTGGGATGTAGGCTTCAGTTGTTTTGGTACTTTTTCACTACGTCTTATTATTATTTTTGTAACCGGCTTTTCACCGGCAGGTCAGTAGGCCTTTTAGAAGGCGAACAAACGAAAGTTCTCCGCGGGCGCTAGCGCTATCTTGTTCGCTTTTCTCAACTGAAGTCACGCGTAGCGCCAACTAACTGATAGCTGATAGAGCGCGGAGCCCCTTCTCTAAGCGAGCAGAGCCATTTCTTTCTACTGTCGTCAAAAGAAAAAGAAAAGTACTAAAGGCGAAGGGCATTCTGTTGTACAGCTACTTTGGTATAGTTACAAAGGTAACCGGTAGGTGACTGTTGAATCGACAGTAGTTACGAAAGGGGGAAATAGCTCAGTTGGTTAGAGTGTTGGTCTGTCACGCCAGAAGTCACGGGTTCGAACCCCGTTTTCCCCGCCCGATCTTCCTCTTCCTGCCTGACTCATTTTGAAAACACTGGAAGCTGCTGATCCCAGCGTAGAATTCAAGACAATTGTTCCTTCTTCGGTCTCCCTCCACCCCCTTCGTTTGTTGTGGGTCTCACCGCACGCACTTACTTAATGAATGAGTGAAGATCTTCCTTCCCCCCTTGTGTCTTACCAAGGACTGAGTTCCCGCTTGTGGCGAAAAAAAGTATACCATCCCACCCGGCCTAACCCAGGGGGTTAAGGTTCCTCTCGGAGACTGCCAGTCTACAAGAAGCTAGCAGAGCTTTAGCCATTGGACCACATCCATCCATCCTCCTACCTAAAGATGCCTTTTCTTGTTCGTTCTTCGAATTACGCTAGTGGAGACAAATTCCTTCTGGCTAATGAAGATACTACCCCAGTCTTCCCATTCATTCCCAGTGGATCCTTCTTATCCCTTTTCATTGAATGAACCAAGTTCACCTATACGAGAGTGAGGAATAGAAATCCTAGAATCATCTTCCCACTTTTGATGTCCCGTTTAACGATTCTGCTGCGTCTTTAGAAAAAAAAGGAGAAGGACATGGCTCGCTAGTCAGAAAAGCTATAACTATCAATTCGAATTCTGAATGAATCAAATCTCCCCAAGTAGGATTGAACCTACGACCAGTCAGTTAACAGCCGACCGCTCTACCACTGAGCTACTGAGGAAGAACGGACTTAAGGAAGCCGACTCTCGTTCTTTGGCCCAACCAACCGCAGACCGAAAATCCAAAAAGTGAGTCACTTTTTCTCTTTCACATACACCGGGAGATAGGGTGACGATAGCAATCCCCTTTGCCTCCCCGGCCGGGGCAGGACAAGGGGGCCGGCGGTCAACCATCAACTCTCGATATGCATATTGATCAATCGATCTCCGCGTCCTGCCAGTTCGCTAAGTAGACTCACTCTAGCGAGGGTAAGGTTGGTTCCTGCCAATTCCCTTGCTGATCAGCCTTGGAATTGGCAAGTATGAGAGAGGACTCTCTCTGTCTCTCCGAGTTTCAACTACTAAGTGAAGTTAAGTGGCACTTCAACTATTCTAAATGTGAATAGATTCCGATCAAGCAAGCAGGAGAAGGTGGTCCTTTCATCTCTTTGTCTGCTCCATGCTCTATAAAGGATCATGAGCAGGTTTAATGCTAGTAAAAACGAGATCTGCCTAATCATTTCGGTAGATGAAGTAGTGGGAGGTCATGAAGGAAGTAAGGGGGCATGTTAAGTTGATAATTTCAAACATTGTAGCATCCTTTTGACGGTTGGGCTTTGAGTTGAGAACTTTTAAGAACTCTTAATATGAAAATACACATTCTAAAATGACGCATCGAGCGAGACCATTATGTTTCATTGTGAATGAAAGACGTTTTCGACCAACAACATCTACTCATATCCAGCTTCGTGTCATTTTTGAACACTGCGATCAGCAAGCAGCAAGCGGGGGAGAGTCAAGTCAAGTACAACACAGGACTGACAGGGTGGGGCGCGCCAAAGCAACCCGGGACCCCTCCGGGGTCACTACAAAAGCGCTGGCGCCTTCTTTTGAAGGTGAAAAACTACGCTAGCTAAGAAAAAGAAAAGGGCTGCGCTAATGGCAAGGAGCAAGAAAAGGGCAGCTAGCTCGAAATCCGATAAATCGAATACCTCCTGGCTTCAGTTATGAGAGAGAACTCCAAGGCAGGATAAAGACTGAGTTGGATTCAGCCGCATGGGGAATGAAACAACATTCATGGAATGAGTTGAGGCAAAACCTCCAGCTCTTTTTGAGAGTCAGGGGCTTTAAAAGCGCTTTAAAAAGGGTTGTCTGCATTACTGGATTCACTATATCAAATTGTAGTAAAAACAAGGGGCCACGTAGACTATTCTGAGGTGGTATGCTAAATCCATGATCAACTGATGTAGCTAGTGTGACTAAAGCAGCAACTATTGGCTTAACTGGTTCTAAACTCTCCCACCCGATAAAGGAATTGAAAGACTACCCCGGGCCACGTAGACTATTCCCTTCCGCGGACATTCTTTTCTAGAAGGAAAGTAGCAAAGCCGAACGCAAATACACATGCAAATTGCGTCGACTACCTCATCACTGTCCAAAATGGGGGATACCGCTATTCATACATGGATGGACGAGGGACTCCGCTGACAACATCAGTATATGACTTTTCTCGCGGAATGCTATTAACGTTGGAAAAAAACACTACTCTCATACTCACCCTCTGGGTGATAGGTAGAAGCATTAGTACCTAACGGAGCGGTATCTAACCAAAAAGGGAGGTGATGTTCTTTTTATAAACAGGGTGGAGCATGGCTTCTTTCTTCTTAGATACATTTCATTCATTCCATTTCTCTATAGTTTACACCAGAACATCTTGCTAATCCTGACAGATCTCGTAAAGGGTGGGGGCACTAGAACCAAATCTACATACACATCGAAACTTCCTATCTCAGCCAAGCTAGCACCTTCATCCCACCAATGCATTGTACGACTCTCCACCCCCTTTTCCTCCCTCATGAAATCCTAATTTCCTGCAATGAAATTCGATTTCGTTCATGTCGGCGGTTGGCAAAACGACCCTGAGATCCGGGACTGGTAAAACATGGGTGCCCAATTTGCTTTTCCGTGCTCCGCCTTAGTGCCTTTATGAAGGCGGCGGGGAGTCCTTAGCCTTTGAACCAAACTCTAGGGAATGCTCAATTGCCTGACGTCTCAACTGCAATGGTGAACTCAGTGACATACACTGAAATGGATTGCATCTATTGTTCCAAACAAGGCTGATATTAGCATAAAAGCCCTTCCATGCAATTTCTTGCTTCGCTCTACAGACGAAAGTGCCGGATAGTCAATGGTAACCAGAAGATCTATGGTTTTCGAGAGAAGGTAATTGGAAAAACGATTCTTTCCTTTGCTTTCTTTCAGATATCTATTCAATAAGATGATCTGACCTTACCTGAAAACTAGATTCATGAAGAAGCCCAAAAAGTGCCGGGCTTAGTGCAGCCCAGTTCCTAGCCAGTGTCAGGTTCTGCCATGGATATTCGGTCCACTCCAGAATTCCATTCATTTTTCAAACGTAACTCGATTGACTTAATTCACAAACGGCAAGGAAGTCAAAAGTGACGCTTACAGGTCGTACGACAATTGCTTCTCTTCCGAGACTACATACATCTTTTCTTTAACAACTACCATACAAGCTATTCGCTTAATACATGCTAGTAGGTAGGCTGGTGGTGGAGTATTTATTTTCATCTTTTTTGGTATGTCTGTATTTCGGTTTTGGGATGGTGCGAATCCATCTATACACCATTCTTTTATCTTTCAGTAGTGTCAACCTCAGTTCTGGTTCTTTATCTTGGAATACTCTCCGTTGTCCTGGAAGCAATGCTTGAAAGAAAGCGCAAGGAAGCGTCAAATCAGTATGATGTATTGGCAAAGCCAGTAAGAAGGGAATCAAAAGTAGATAGGGACTCCCAGTGTAGATGTGGTTTTATACCTTGGTGAATTGGTACCTTATAGCATAGCGAATTTACTTTTCTTTCAAAAGGATATATCAACCTGTAGTGAAACCGGGCCACCGAGCTTGCTTTTACCGCTCTTACAGCTCTCTCTCTTCTTTTTTATGGGTAGTTTGGCCAGAAAGAGAAAGAGGAATGTACCCATTTCTATTTATCCATTCTCTTAGAAAGTACCAAAAATGTTTTTGAATGTATGGAGCAGGTGTATGAGTTGATATCTTCAAGTGTCAAATCCTTTTCTTGCCCACCCAGCCATAAAAGAAAAAAGTCGTTACGACTGGTCTTAAACCCTCACCTCAATCTCAAAAATGGAATTGAAAAGCTCCAATTTCAATAATGGTACCGGGGAAATACCCAAGGAAGAATCATTCTTTGAATCATCCAGATCTATCAATTTGCGAATTCAATAAAAACGGACTGATCCTCGGAATACACCATCATCTTTCGAAGTGTGCAGTCAATATTATGTTATATTCAAAGAAACAAGTCAAAGAGTAAAGGCTTCGCCCTTCAATACCACACTTCCAATCGGAATTCCTACGAGATTGACGTTCGAAGAAAAAGACATGGTTTGATAGAAACTTTAAGTGGGTATCAAATAAACTGGAATGAATGGTATCAATTTCTTCTTTTCTATACTGAATCTGCTTCGGTATCTCTTTCTTCCTTCCCTTCTGTAAACCAAGCAGTGACTAGCCTCTGACACTCACTTTCCAAAGCACCAATTAACTTGCTTTCAGAACAACCCTGATCAGTTATACCTGAAATACCAGCCGTACGTAGTACGCCATTCCCAACGTGGAGCGCCTTTATTTTCGTATTGAACTCCGCTAGGAAGAAAAAGTTAGACCGTAGCCTTGTCGAACAACCTCGTGATAGAGGCGAGGGGCCCGATCTTTCGATGAGATGATAACTATCGATTTGGTGGAGACGACTTTGACGATCCGACTACGAACGTGCACGATGTTGCGCCTTAGCAATCGCTAAACCAATCTCCTGGGGTTACTGACGATGCCAGAAGCACGATCAGCCTGACCACGAAGGTCTATTCCTGCATGCAATCAAAGAACAAGAAAAAATATGATAAAGCAATCTGAATATTGCAAATATAAATGAAGTATTGATAAAGGTGGGGATCCGTAAGCGGTCTTGGTCTGGTCGTTGGACACAAACGAAGTACACGAAGTTGCAATGGCTAACTTTTGACTAAACAAATCCAAAAGAAAAGCTACTAGATGGATCTACTTATATAGGAGCAAGGGGTGGCGGCCAAGGAGGTGGAAGGACGTCCCAAGGCAGCCTAAAACTAACCCTAGGTCGTACAAGGCTCATGGGCCCAAGTGGAGGTGATGTAACACCTTTGGACTTGTAGTTTGACTCGGATTCTGCTGCAGCGTCAGATTGTTTCGTCGGTATCTCAACGCTCCGGACGAATTTGAAGGTGAATTCAATTGGGTTGGAAAGTGTATGAAATCTAGTTTCCAACAAAAAAATAATCACCCAATTCGGAGTCCGTATGAAGGAGTTCTTGCCGTTTTGAGTCAGTTATGTCTGTGCAGTCCGAATCTGGATGCAGAACATGAGAGACTTGGACTCTATCTTCTCTTGGCCCAAAAGTGACGTGAGAGAACTTTTTAAACAGCACCTAAACTTCTCTTTTTCCCTTATCTTCATATGTGGATTGTACAAATGTCCCATACACCTGGAATTAGACATGGCACAAAAGTCTGTGAAGTATTTTTGTTCTGGATGACATAAATAAATTGTTGCATAATTTGCATTAGAAATCACCTCACAAATATACATGTATGCAATATTTTTGGTCGTATCCAAGGTAGTCATGTCCTCATCATCCTCCCTTTTTTGAAAATAAAGCCGTCCTCGGCGTTGCTTAATCTGAAATGTGGGTAACAAAAAAGACAAGGTGTTCATGTTGTATATGTATATGTCATCTATTTTTACTTCCCTTAATTTTCGCACATATGACACATGTATAGATGAGTAACTTTCGTAATTCATAAAATATGAACCCAAAATATTATCACAAGTAGAAGGCATGAAAATATTGCAACTCAGTTTGCACAAATAAGTGAAGCTCATATTCATATCAAAAGATTGACAATGTTCATCATTAAACCATCCCAACATTGGTGAATAAACCTTACTTGCATGAAATTCACAGGCTGCAACATGCTTAAATAAGCAAACACGCAGTAAGTCATTTGACATAGAAGCGTCACCAAAATTAGAGGTCATATCAAAATGATTAAACATTGGCACGATTATTTTCAAATGTATTTTATCCAAATCTGATTTATTCTTTGATTCACATGATTCTTTTGCATCAACAGTTAATTCAATGGGTGCACTTAAAATTGTTGGTATTTCAGTTGTTTGATCACATGACGCATTCATGACAGTAACATGATTATCTAAACTAGGTGGTGTGCTCAAATCAACAGGTAATTCAATAAATGATGTATTCAAGTTAACTAGATATGCATCATCCTCATGTGAAGTTATATCATCATTGGTTTTACGGTTACCTTGTCGCAAAGACGTAGCTGATGTAGGTACGGACGATGACAATGTACCATACACTTTAGATGATGTCACGCTCACAATTAGAGGGGTGGCTGCTCTAGTAGGTGCAATGGCGGAGGAACCAACCAGTGGTGGTGAGCATGAACTGGAATAGTAGTTGTTGTAGTCACACAATGCATCCTCCTGTATTTGTCTTTCAAAGGTACAAGCACGAACATACATACCAATAATGCAACGAGGAATATACTGAAATCTTGCACGAATATCATGGTTCAAACCACCAAAAAATCTATTCATTGTATCATCCTCAGATTCTTCTATGTCACAATGATGCATATAAGATTTGAACTTTTGGTAGTAAGCATGAACAGTGTTACTGCCTTGTTTTAATTGTTCTAATTTATGAAGCAATTCACGGCGATAGTAAGGAGGGAAAAAATGTTTTCTCATTACAGCCTTCAAATCTTTCCAAGTTGTGGGTTGGTTATCAATATTTTTCTTACAATGCACACTCCACCAAACAGAAGCAAAAGCAGTAAATACTCTAGTGGCAGCTCGTACTCTCTCAAGTTCAGAAAAATGATGGTGACTAAAAACTTTTTCTACTTCAAGCTCCCAAGCTAGATAAATAGCAGGATTAAATCTACCCTCAAATGACGGTAAAGAAATAACCTGACCATGTGCTTGTGTGTGTTGTCCCACGTCTCGTGATGGTGAAGATGTATCCATCGTCCAAGAACTTCTGTCTCCGGTACCTGTCATGATTAGTAGAAACAAGAAACAAAATTCGAGAATAATGTTCCTATGAACTACTAGGATGTGGTGGTAAAGTGCTCACAGTAAAGCAAATATCAATATCTTACAAGTTCTTACCATGCGGCAGGTGGTGATAGGCAACCAGCGGTGTCAAATAACTCCAAAGATTGAGTAAAGCGATTGCCAGGTGAACGTAAATATGCACGGTGTAGAAATATGTGGAGCTGGGTTGGCTATATATGGTAGCAAAAGATTAGCAATAATCAATTCAGAGATGCAATGTTGAATAAACGCTCAACGACGGTATTGTGCTGGTCCTAGGCTAGACCGGACTAGAGACGCGAGCCTAGAACACTAATGAGGTCACGGTGTAGCACAACTAGCATCAATAAAGGATACGAAGTAGCTCTGGACAGCAAGATATAAGTGAAGATCACAACGGCAGTAAAGATAATGATGGAAACAACTACCAAGCAGAATATACGACAACTCTCTCTCCAACTTTCTTTTTCTTCTTTTTCTTTTTCTTTTTTCTCAAACTTTTTTTTCTTTTTCTTTCTCTCCTCTTTTTTTTTTACTTTTTTTTCTCTGTCTTTTTTTTCCTTCTCCCTCTTTCCAAGACAAACTAGATAAGATGCAGATTGGATCAAGCAAAGATGCGAACGACTTCAAGTATGATTGTGACAATGAACGATGGGTAGCACGAGGTGGAAATTGATGGATGAGGTGGTGGACAACGGAAGGGATAACGATGCAACGGCAACGTGACTAATGTGAACAGAACTCGAAACTCTAACGAACTAGACACTAAGACCAGCAACTCGACACGACGATGCAACCGATAATTCAATAATGCAAACAAAGAAAAGAAAATTGCAAAGGCTCAGACTGGCTAGGACAAAGGATGAATAGATCTAACTTTTTTGTGTGGCTTTTCCTTGGACAATAGGTAAGAAAGTAAATCTAATCTAGGAAGAACTGGAAATTCTCACCGAGCAACCTGAAAACTGCTACCACTTTATAGAGGCGAGGGGCCCGATCTTTCAATGAGATGATAACTATCGATTTGGTGGAGACGACTTTGACGATCCGACTACGAACGTGCACGACGCTGCGCCTTAGCAATCGCTAAACCAATCTCCTGGGGTTACTGACGATGCCAGAAGCACGATCAGCCTGACCACGAAGGTCTATTCCTACATGCAATCGAAGAACAAGAAAGAATATGATAAAGCAATCTGAATATTGCAAATATAAATGAAGTATTGATAAAGGTGGGGATTCGTAAGCGGTCTTGGTGTGGTCGTTGGACACAAACGAAGTACACAAAGTTGCAATGGCTTACTTTTGACTAAACAAATCCCAAAGAAAAAGCTACTAGATGGATCTACTTATATAGGAGCAAGGGGTGGCGGCCAAGGAGGTGGAAGGACGTCCCAAGGCAGCCTAAAACTAACCCTAGGTCGTACAAGGCTCATGGGCCCAAGTGGAGGTGATGTAACACCTTTGGACTTGTAGTTTGACTCGGATTCTGCTGCAGCGTCAGATTGTTTCGTCGGTATCTCAACGCTCCGGACGAATTTGAAGGTGAATCCAATTGGGTTGGAAAGTGTATGAAATCTAGTTTCCAACAAAAAAAAGAATCACCCAATTCGGAGTCCGTATGAAGGAGTTCTTGCCGTTTTGAGTCAGGTATGTCTGTGCAGTCCGAATCTGGATGCAGAACGTGAGAGACTTGGACTCTATCTTCTCTTGGCCCAAAAGTGACGTGAGAGAACTTTTTAAACAGCACCTAAACTTCTCTTTTTCCCTTATCTTCATATGTGGATTGTACAAATGTCCCATACACCTGGAATTAGACATGGCACAAAAGTCTGTGAAGTATTTTTGTTCTGGATGACATAAATAAATTGTTGCATAATTTGCATTAGAAATCCCTTCACAAATATACATGTATGCAATATTTTTGGTCGTATCCAAGGTAGTCATGTCCTCATCACCTCGTTTCTCGCTTTTATCGATTGACTCATGGGACTCTACTGAATTCCAGCATGGGTGTGATAGATTACTGACGTGAAGCCGGACCTCTATGAGTGCTCTACATGGCCGGATCAAAGCTCCAAATCGTAATGTCGCGGCATACATAATCAGAAAATAGGATTCATGAGAGCGTTTTCTTTAGTTGTTCCTTAAGAAAGCTATCGACTTAACCGCTTGTGTTAAACATATAGATTGTCCTATTCTCTTTTTTTCTCAAATGACCTATTTCACATAACCGATGTTGATTACAGATTTTGCCTTGCGTCACATTATCGTGGTGATCAATTCCTTTCGTGGATCGATTGAAATAACAAATTTTGGTGTATTAATTCAAGATAGGTAATTTTCCTCAAGGTCATAAAGATCGATCATCTAGCGTGGACTTCTGACTCTAAGTGGAAAGTCTTTCTCATCTACCTCTTCCATCCAAAACCATTTTTTCGCATTTTTTTCTGCCAAGTTACTTAAATCTATATCGGAGCTATAGGATCGGTAGACCCGTAAGCGAAGATGGTTCTCTCCCACATAAAGAGACGGATATTCGATGTGTTTAGCATAGTGATACTTTTTTTGGTGCCGAAACAGCCCCAATCCCTTTGGTCATTTCGCTTTTCGTGTCGGCCTGTATTCGGAGTTTCTTGGATTTATTTTCCCTGAATGCCTTTCTCCTTCTTTTTGGTGACGTCGGATGCCCGCCTTTGGCGCTCAGAAGTGGATTCTCCTTCAAAGAGGGCTTTTCCCCTAAGAAAAGGACATGGTTGTACTGGATTTCTAGTCCTATAGTGGAAGAGCAGATAGGATCACACCTACACGTAAGTACGTTCATTGGGTTAGTGGCCACCAGCATTCCAACCTATCTATATGGCAACAAAGCGAATGACAAGGCCAAAGTAGCTGACTCTTATCCCTAACTTGACTCGGTTTAAGGGCGAGCTTGAATACAACTCACAGAACGACTCCCCCAGGGGCCTTTAGGCACTCAAACAGATAGTGAGACAGATACCATCTATAGAACTTGAATGACAATACACCCATATATTCTAGCTAACAATCAGAAACTATATCCAAATGGAGGGGACACTCTTCCTTCAGAAAGATGCCTTCGAAAGAAAAGCTCTTCCCCTCAACGACACAACACATTTTCTCAAATGTTCCACGTTTCTCACCATATCCTCATAGGGCTGAAGCACAAGAAAGAGGATTACTTGGTTACCTTGCTTCCCTCGCCTAGGACAGTAGAAGGATCTGTGGCCGAAGGCGCCAGAAACGAAGCGGGTCGCCTCTTTTCTGCAGATCTCCGCAAGATGACCCTTCTCCCCGCAACGATAGCACATAACGTTTTTCCCATGCTTGCGCGGTGAGGAGGACGAGGCCTTGAGAAGCTTTTCCACCATTTTTCCCCTTTGGCATTTGGATCCATGTTTTCTTTAACGATCTCCGTGATAGTAAAGGTTTTTTTGGTAGCCTTTGTGTTGTAGGGTGGAACCCTAGGTGGAGATCTTTCAAGAATTGGAGGGGAATCCCCAAGAACAAGAAGGACACAAGGGAAGAACACAAGAGAAACACTCAAGAACAAGTCCAATCACACATCCACTAGGCTCACAAACACATGAGATCCACAAGGTACACGAACAATCAAAGGGAAATAAGATACATGGTAGAGTTCATCCCAATCCTATGAGGAGAGAAGTCTTGACAATCCACAAGGATTCTTCTCCCGTGGGAGGTCTTGATAATCCACAAGGATTCTTCTCCCGTGGGAGGTCTTGCATCCACTAGGGATCTTCTCCAAGGTGGAGGTCTCACTCTCTCAAGAGGAGAAGGTAGGAGCAAAGCTCACATACAAACGAGCTATCATATTTGCTAACCCTAGAAAGGAGGTGGAGGTGGTCTATTTATAGTCTAAGCCACGAAGGGGTAAGTGGCGAGGGATACAAGGCCAAAGGCCGACGGTTGCGCACAGGCAGGGGCGGTAGTACCGGAACCTCGGGCGGTAGTACCGCTTGGGAGCGGTAGTATAGCTTGGGAGCGGTAGTACCGCCCGTTCCGGACTGGACATGCCATTCTCTTTCGTCTTCGCTTCCACGCTTCCCTCGCTGATGGTGTAGGCGTTCCTTGGCGCTTGCGCTCCACCTCGTCGTCCGTGAAGCTCCGACAATACCTATGCATGCACACGAGTGAAGTGTCAAGTAGTATACCATCCTCGAAGGGGTCAAGTGAACACGTGTAAAGGAGAAGATTCACCTTTATGTATGAGAAGTAGATGGCGCACGTGTCACTTGCCAAATGGGCTCATGACATGGTGATGTCCTTAGGATGCTCCGCATCATCCCCTCCCCCTTGGAAAAGATCCGACCTCGGATCGAAAGACAAATCACCATTGGAAAGAGATGGCGTCGCCATGTCGAAGCGGTCGATCACCAAACACTCATCATCTTGAAGCTCGAAATGGGCACTCTCCAATGTCGCACCGTCTAGTGATTCCTTCAAAAGGAGCAAGGACAACAAACACTTGGAAAAACAAATGTGGATAGCGTTAGTGCAAAACCAAGCATTCAAGAGGTGATTCACCCAACAAGTGTTGTCATCAAGCATAGCATAGGGTGTGACAAGGGGTTGTGGCATGGCATTTAAGCACATCAATTGAGCATAATCAAGGTCATCATGGAAACAAGCATGTAAATGTGAGGTAGAGATGCACATATGTGTGACAAGAGAGTAAGCATCTACCTCGAACGCGTAGCAACCATGCATAAAGCGCTCAATGAAAGGTCTATGGTAGGCATAGGAATCATTCACAACACCAAAGAAAATGAAGTGTCTAAACACATGAGTCAAGTGCAAGACAATCCAAGCATAATGTGCATAGGGTGTAGTGAAAATCGAGTGGCACTCAACACAATAGAAATAGCAATTGTTCATCATGTGTGAGGCAAACAAGCGAAGCATGTGACAAGCAATGGGACACAGCATATGTGAAGAGATGACATTGTTGCAACCAAGCATATGATAGGGACAAGTAATCAAGTCGGATGCAACACACAAGGCATATAGATCATGAAGCATGACAATGTGACAATGCCAAGTTGAAGCGAGATCTCTAACATGTGTGCAATCAAGGGGTCCAAGATGACAAATAAGTCTCATGGTGCAAGCAACACATGTAGTGTGATCCACAATATCCATGCTCATGGTTTTGGGTGTCTCGAAAGAGAAGGATATCACCTTGAAAGCATGTCCTTGTGTGTCCTTCACAATGTCGAAGCACAAGCAAGTGCGATGTAGAAGCGTCAGGAACGAAGGAGGTTCGCTCTCAAGAGCTCGAATGGTCAACTCACGTGAAGTGGAGGTCGACACATAGTCCAAGTATCCTACACATGCACACAACAAAACAAAGAATGTATGCGCATGGTAGATAAACACATCATCCATCATGATGGTTCTCTTCTCTTGCACATAATCATTAGAAGCAAAAGTGCATGAATAATATGGTGCAACAATGGCTATATTCATGTCACTAGGCATATGGT
>LR738713.1:269540315-269548934 GCA_902687465.1 Secale cereale | reverse complement strand
GGGTTGTGGCATGGCATTTAAGCACATCAATTGAGCATAATCAAGGTCATCATGGAAACAAGCATGTAAATGTGAGGTAGAGATGCACATATGTGTGACAAGAGAGTAAGCATCTACCTCGAACGCGTAGCAAGCATGCATAAAGCGCTCAATGAAAGGTCTATGGTAGGCATAGGAATCATTCACAACACCAAAGAAAATGAAGTGTCTAAACACATGAGTCAAGTGCAAGACAATCCAAGCATAATGTGCATAGGGTGTAGTGAAAATCGAGTGGCACTCAACACAATAGAAATAGCAATTGTTCATCATGTGTGAGGCAAACAAGCGAAGCATGTGACAAGCAATGGGACACAGCATATGTGAAGAGATGACATTGTTGCAACCAAGCATATGATAGGGACAAGTAATCAAGTCGGATGCAACACACAAGGCATATAGATCATGAAGCATGACAATGTGACAATGCCAAGTTGAAGCGAGATCTCTAACATGTGTGCAATCAAGGGGTCCAAGATGACAAATAAGTCTCATGGTGCAAGCAACACATGTAGTGTGATCCACAATATCCATGCTCATGGTTTTGGGTGTCTCGAAAGAGAAGGATATCACCTTGAAAGCATGTCCTTGTGTGTCCTTCACAATGTCGAAGCACAAGCAAGTGCGATGTAGAAGCGTCAGGAACGAAGGAGGTTCGCTCTCAAGAGCTCGAATGGTCAACTCACGTGAAGTGGAGGTCGACACATAGTCCAAGTATCCTACACATGCACACAACAAAACAAAGAATGTATGCGCATGGTAGATAAACACATCATCCATCATGATGGTTCTCTTCTCTTGCACATAATCATTAGAAGCAAAAGTGCATGAATAATATGGTGCAACAATGGCTATATTCATGTCACTAGGCATATGGTTCAAAGAGGGAAGAAAAGCATGCTTCACAAGAATTATGTCAAAATCTCCAAATAAATGCGAGAATACTATGGGGGCAATCTCATTGGCAAGACTAAAATCATGGTTGCGCTCAATGCATGGACAATCATATAGCATGAGAGAGGCAACATGTGGAGACATATGACAACAAGCAATATCAATCATGTCCAAAGCATGGCAATGGTTGACATCAACCGCATGAAAGGAGCAAGTATGAGTCATCGGCGATGCAACATAAGCAAGCATATCAATCATGTCGTGCAAACTAGTGGCGCGAAGATGCAACACACTATAGGAAATCGTGGCAATCATGTCATGTGAGCAAATAGTGGATATAGGCAATGCACATGACATATCGCAAGCATGATCACAAATCAAGATCAAAGCATCATAATATGCATGGTGTACAAAGGCATCATGGCAATAACAAGTCATATCTCCACCAAGCTTGCAAATACACGTACAAGTATGAGAATCAATCATCATTTGTAATGCAAAGCATGGGTCACAAATGCATGGCAAATGCATATAAATGAGCATATCATGCAAAGTGAACATGGCAAGATGGGCGTAAGAGATATAATGGACAATAACCCATAACCATGTGAGTGCCATGTAGAAGAGATGCGCGAAGTCTTTGCGCGAAAGGAGTGGTGGGAAAGACAATCCACGATATCCCAAGTCATCGTTGCTCTCTAGAGCTCTTTTCATCAACTCGTGCGTTTGTGAAGTTGACGAGTATACATGTGTACCTACACAAAAGAGACACAAGCCAAAGAAAGTGTGTGCGTGGTAAATGTACACATCATCCATCATGATGTGTATGTGCACATGTGAGTTAGCACAAGATAGGCATCGCTCAAAGAAATTTGATGCATGGTATAAGAACATGTCATCCATCATGAAAGAATAGTTGTTGTGTATAACAAGATGGGGACACAAATTGAGCATGCAAGTATGTGGCACATCAAAATCACGTTTATTCATGGGAAGCATATTGTGCACACAAGTATTGGGATCATGCAATGGATGGGATTGATCAAAATCTCCTAGCATGTATGAGGAAACTATGGGGGTCTCCTCATGAGCAATATTGTAAACATCATATGGAGAAAATGGACAACATCCAAAACAAAGCATATCCGAAGCTAGGTGTTCATGGCATGGCATATGATGGATATGATGCAAAGGAAGCATGTCAATATCATCACAAGAAAAACAAATGCCAATAACCATGGGCTTGTCATGTATGCCATAAGTGCAAATTGGATTAATCTTAATGGCATATGCATAGTTACTACGATGAGATTGCAAATATGACATATTGTTGATCTCATGCATAGCATACGACAAGTCAAACGGATTGTCAAACATGATGTGACCTAAAGAATGATCACAAGAGATCCTATGCAACATGGCATCACAACTAATAGACTCCACATGGCAATCATCAAACTCATCATAAATGGGTAAATCATCGCATGTGGAAATCATACTAGCACGAAGCATGGCAATAGGTGGATTAACATCATGCAAGCAATCAATGTCGACATGGTCCACTAGTGGGACGAGAGCATCACCTTCACCTTTGTTACCTTTCTCATTCCACTCATGTGGTGTAGGTGAGGTGGGAAAGACCAAATGGTGGTCATCATGTTCATCTTGATGGAACCATGTGGGAGGTGCATCATATTCCACCATGGCCATCATCTTGTCCAAAGGAAGGACGAAGTCATCGAGGATCGGCGCGTCATCATATATGGGACCTAGCACCAAATGAGAAGACACAATAGAGGTAGAGGTCAAGTCGTTAGTGTTGAAAGTGGCCTCACACGCCCTATCAACTACCTCACTATCTCTATGTGGTGGTGGCTCACTCACTCCCTCAAGGTAGGTGCACTCAATGTCACATATGGTGGAGTCACTCAAATCACTCAAGTGGTGGTGGTGGTAACTCTCCTCACATGGGAATTGTGGCAGCTCATCATATATGGGGCTAGTGGTCAACTCACTCTCACTCTCAATATGGTGGCAAAAGTCACTCAAGTCATCATACGTCGCCGTGGTCGAAGGGAAAATCCCATGCTCAACCATCTCGTAAACGTCGCAGTGGATGAAGGCCGAAGATGGCACATCATCACTCTCACCTCCAAAGATGGAAGCATCATCCTTGCTCGCCACCTTTTCGCTCGCCTCCAAAGCTTGGTCTTCGAATGGCTCCGTAGTCGTAGTCGGCGCCGCACCATCTTGAAAAAGAGTCAAAGTAGACTCGGCATCATCAATGCCACAAAGAGGTATGGCGGTGGAGTCGAAGTTGGGAGCGTCATCTTGGAGCTCGTTGGGCTTGGACATCGCGGTGGTACTAGCCTCATGCTCACCATCTTGGAGCTTGGTCTTCGAGAAGTGTGCTTGCGGTGGAGAAGTCTTGGCCTTCATGAGTTCTTGTTCCGCCTTGAGAGCACCAATGTAGTTGTTGTCAAGGGACTTGTAGTTCTCGAGGAAGATAGTCTTGGAGATGTCGTTGTCCAATCCCATCATGAAGTAAAACTTAATCCAAATGGGGTCGTCCACGCCGGCACGTCGCAAGGCCTTCTTCATCTCCTTGAAGTACGCGTCGATGGACTTGGATCCTTGTATGGTGTTCTCCAATTGGCGAAGAAGATGTTCCGTGTAAGTAGGAGGCACGAACTCTCGCCGCATAGCTCTCTTCGTCTTGGGCCAATTCACGTTGATGCTTGTCGAAGTTGTGTGAAGCCACCATGTTGACGCGTTGTCGTGGAAGTTTCTTGTGGCGCACTTCACTTGATCTTCGTAGGGGACTTGATGTAGCTTGAGGTAGTCGTCCATCTTGCTCTCCCACTCAAGATACTCCTCGGGGTCTTGAGTCCCATAGAAAGGAATCTCGTGGTCGTTGACGAGGTCGTAGTAGCTCGTGGAAGTCGCGGACTTGAGCTTGGGAAGCTTCTCTTGAGGTGCGGGTCGGCGAAGATGCCGCAAGTCTGAAGGCGAAGATGCCTTGAAGCCACTTGGCGAAGATGCCAAGGTAGATGGTGAAGTCGTTGAGCGGTTGTTGATGTTGAGCTCGTGACCTTCACGTTCTTGTCGGTGATGGTGTCGATGCCGATGTGATCTAGTCATGGCACCGAACTCGTCGTTGTTTTTGTAGACCGAAGTAGACGTGCTTTTCCTATCCATCACAAGACTCGAGTAGAGGGTGAGTAGGAAATGAGATAAACAATACCAAGATACCGTTTCCCAAAGTTGAGGATGTATCCCGTTTCACTCAAAGTGAAATGAAAGAATAGTGGAATTGATACCGGACTTGTTCACTCACACCTCCAAATTAAAGCTTATGGTGGAGCTCGGTGAGGATAGTGGCACAAAAAATTGATGCAAAATGTTAGAAAGAGTCAATAATGTTGAAAGAGATTCACAAATTTGCAAATGGAACAAGTAGACCAATAGCAATATGTCGCACACGGAAACACACACACGGATAGATAAATGGGGTCGTGCAACCAAGGAATGAGCACAAAATGTGGAGTCCATGGAAAACGCTCGTGTTGCACAACTCAACAGAGACGCTAGCACGATTGCTCAATAGGCGGATACGACACTTGTGCACAACCTATAAGATGCAAAATGTATGAACTTTCTATCCCAAGTATGCTATGTGTATGATGTTCCGGTGCTTTTAGCACAAGATGATCCAAGATGATCAAGTATGATATGATATGATGCGATGCTATGGCTCTTGCTTACAAGCTTCTTTGTCTTTCTCTTTTTGCTTAAAAGCTTATTCTTCTTCTTTTTTTGATATGGCCACTATTCACAAACCAAGATAGCAATTGTGTATATGCGGGAACAATCTTGTGACACAAGGGATGATATGATGATACCAAGATGAAATGGTATATATGCAATGGAAGGTGTATATCGATGACCACTAATGTGCACAAGTAACGTTGCGGCAATACTCAAAGGCTAGTCTCGATAGGCAAGTGACGCAAAATGGGCTAGGGGTTAACAATGCAATTGCAAGGGGAATATACAACGGTGTCGTCGAGGTTACCGTCCGATGATGATGATGAGAGGCGGTGTTGTCGATGGAGACCCGTTCCTAATTAGCCGAAACACCTTAGGAAACGGAAAAACAACAACTCAAAATCTCAAGGACAAATGTCAAATGGTGGTAGCGGACAAGCGGTGGTGGTTGTGTCGAAGATGACAATGCGGAAGTGGTGGTGGTGGTTGATGAAGAAGCACTCGTCCCTAAGTAGCCGAAACACCTTAGGAGACTCAAGTCACAACTCAAACAACCACAAATGCTAAGGGAAACAAAATGGTTAGGTTGCAGAAAGGTATGGTGGCTATGCGGATGATATGGTGGGGGGGGCCTAGGCAAACATGCCAAATTTGACAAAATTTGATGGAGTCAAATGATGACGGTAGTATTTTTGTGGTATGGGGGATGTCAATAGCTTCAAAACGAGCTAAAGAACGTCAAAATCGGACTCTGGATGAATTAGTTATGGTCAAAACGGTGAAACTCATAAGGTTGAAAAAGTGCGGGGCGGTAGTACCGCTTTGGTTGGGCGGAAGTAAAAATTTAGTTCCGCTTGGAGGGCGGTAGTACCGCTTGGATGAGCGGTAGTACCGCTGGTGTCGGGAAAAACTTCGCAGATCGGGATCGGGGCGAATTTGGGGCAGAAATGGATGATTTCACGGGCGAAATTGGATGGATTTCGTGGATGGAAAGTGGTGAACTTGGGGAGATGCTAGATCCACTCGAAACCAAGCAAATCCATGGATCAAATCCAACAAAACATCATCAAACCAACAAATCACAAAAAAAATTGGGGCTATTTTTGGTGGGGATTTTCGAAATTGGGCAAGAACACAACAAAATTAGGCTAGAAAACAAGAAGGGGGGCTCCAATTTCGTGACAAACCATTGCTCTAGATACCATGATGTTGTAGGGTGGAACCCTAGGTGGAGATCTTTCACGAATTGGAGGGGAATCCCCAAGAACAAGAAGGACACAAGGGAAGAACACAAGAGAAACACTCAAGAACAAGTCCAATCACACATCCACTAGGCTCACAAACACATGAGATCCACAAGGTACACGAACAATCAAAGGGAAATAAGATACATGGTAGAGTTCATCCCAATCCTATGAGGAGAGAGGTCTTGACAATCCACAAGGATTCTTCTCCCGTGGGAGGTCTTCATAATCCACAAGGATTCTTCTCCCGTGGGAGGTCTTGCATCCACTAGGGATCTTCTCCAAGGTGGAGGTCTCACTCTCTCAAGAGGAGAAGGTAGGAGCAAAGCTCACATACAAATGAGCTATCATATTTGCTAACCCTAGAAAGGAGGTGGAGGTGGTCTATTTATAGTCTAAGCCACGAAGGGGTAAGTGGCGAGGGATACAAGGCCAAAGGCCGACGGTTGCGCACAGGCAGGGGCGGTAGTACCGGAACCTCGGGCGGTAGTACCGCTTAGGAGCGGTAGTACCGCTTGGGAGAGGTAGTACTGCCCGTTCCGGACTGGACAGGCCATTCTCTTCCGTCTTCGCTTCCACGCTTCCCTCGCTGATGGTGTAGGCGTTCCTTGGCGCTTGCGCTCCTCCTCGTCGTCCGTGAAGCTCCGACAATACCTATGCATGCACACGAGTGGAGTGTCAAGTAGTATACCATCCTCGAAGGGGTCAAGTGAACACGTGTAAAGGAGAAGATTCACCTTTATGTATGAGAAGTAGATGGCGCACGTGTCACCTGCCAAATGGGCTCTTGACATGGTGATGTCCTTAGGATGCTCCGCATCACTTTGCTTTTGACGGCCATGAAAGAAAGAGAACCCCTCCTATCTTTTGATCGTGGTCAAAATCCTATCCAAGTCCCCTTTTTTCAGATCTTTCTCCTGGTTTTGATCATCACCGTTCACCTACTTGTTACGGAGATCCCGGCCAATGCACAATCCTGATTTTTTAGCTTTTTTTCTCCCATCCCATCTTGGACGGGCCCAGAAGCTTTTCTCATGTTTGAATGGAGGTCTTCCGCAAATGAATTTCCATATAGGAATTATATAATGTGCCTGCAGATATTGATTGAAAGCTTGTTTCAATTGAACGAGGATGTGAACAAGAAGGCAACAAAAGGGAGCTTGGAGCAAGAGGAGTCATTTAGTAGTTCACGAAAAAAGGCATAGTAGAGAAAGTCTGAGGAGCAGGAAAATTTGGTCACATAGATCTTCTATTTCGCCGGAATTCGTTGATTGCTCCGTACTCATTTACAATGGAAAAACTCCTGTTCGTTGTAAGATCACTGAAGGAAAGGTTGGTCATAAATTTGGAGAGTTTGCTTTTACACGGAGACGAAGACCCTATCGAACAAATAGAGGAAAGGGGAAAAAGTAAAGTCTAAGCGACATATGGATCAATAAGGAAATCCAATTTTGGTAATCCGAATCCCATATAGGTCTTTTCTTCATACTCGACCAGCCCTAGGTTGGGGATAATTAATTTTTCGAATCTTGTTGGGAGATGCTTCGCTCCGAGTCCGACTGGGACGGAATGGGGGACCCAGGCCCTTCAATGCCTCCCTCCGGATCCACTAACTCGGAAGAGCTATTCAAAGCTTTTCTGGCTGACTGTGAGGATGCCTCTGCATCCCGGGAGCAGACCTCTCCCCTGGAAGCTGTGGTCAGTCAAGAGCGGCATCCGAATCCCGCTCCAATGCCTGGAGTGGCAGCGGAAGCAGAACAAAACCCTCCGTCTTTTGATTGGGAGGGACGACCTCTCTCTCTTTGAGAGGAAAGTTCTCTACAAATGGCCCGCGCTTGTCACACCCAGATTCTGGACACATGGCGTGATATTACTCTGAAGAATGGAGAGGAGCTCTGTGAAGAAGACTATCGCACCATGCTTGATTTCATGTTGAGCCGACTCCAGTCCGACGTCAATCCCCGGGCGCTGAAGGAGCTCCTCAACAGACTCCAAAACGGTCGGGCACGATCTCAAACTTCTAGGGCGGCAAGGAGATTCCTCGACAAGGACTAGTGAGGCTATAGTACTTACTATGCATAGGACTACAAAGGTGAAAAGACAGGATGTATTTCGACGAAATGCCTTGGATGTGATGTGATCGCCAAGAGAAAGATGGAATTCCTTTGGTATAAGGAAGGAAATCAAACGCGTTGTTTGAGAAGGAAAAAGGGTAACTAGAGAAAAAAAATCAAAATAGGCTCTCCCTGGACTTTACGCAGGACTTCTTTCTAAGCCTCACATAATTTGAATTTCTCTGACATTCCATGTTTCCAAAACGGATCCTATAAAATATTTCACTTTTTCTATGATCATCTCTATTTTAGGTATTCGGGGAATCCTCCTTAATAGATGACATATTCTTATTATGTCAATGCCAATTGAATCAATGTTATTAGCTGTCAATTTGAACTTTTTGGTATTTTCCGTTTCTTTGGATGATATGATGGGTCAATCATTTGCTTCATTAGTTCCAACAGTGGCAACTGCGGAATCTGCTATTGGATTAGCCATTTTCGTTATTACTTTTCGAGTCCGAGGGACTATTGCTGTCGAATCTATAAATTGCATTCAAGGTTAAACATAACTACAGGAGAGTTACCAAATACAAAGTTCTGTTCTCCTTTCGTTCTCT
>LR738713.1:269522815-269535315 GCA_902687465.1 Secale cereale | reverse complement strand
ACCATATGGTATAGATCGATAGATATATTTGATACGTCCTATAACATGGAGATGGAGATAGCCAAGCCCCTTTCTCGAAAGGCAAACACTCTTTATCATCGAACACAGGATCTCCCTATGGAATACCACCATTGTCTTTCTCCATCTCACTCAATAGTATATATCGGTATAAATAGCTCAGCTCACGAAATAGAGCGAGCAAGAGCTCGAACTTGGTAGGAAAGTTCGGATAAGTCGACTCGACTCCTTAGTGCAGCGTACACTTGCTTCAGCAAAACGAGGCTCATCCATTTGTTTTGATCCGAATCACACTCTGGACCAGCTCTTCTTATAGAGAAGGAACTCCACTTTGACAGTCATACGAGAGGGAAGAAACTCAAAGTTGATGAGAATAGTAGATTTGACCGGTATCACGAATAGCAGTTTTAGTAGAAAAGGGCGTTGATGATTGAAAGGATTTCTCCTCGAACCACTAGTAACTATGTCAGCTTTTGTCATTCGGATGATACTGAATCGAATCAATATTTGGAATAACAATATTTGATCTACCAAATCGATTCATCATAGAGAATGGAATAGTATAACATAGGAATTTGATCCAAACAAACTCCGAATTGGGATTTCTTATTGGATCAGGAATCCCATTGCATTTTTAATCCTTTTCCATTTTGCTTCTTTCAGGCAGTTTTGGCTCGCAATAAAGCTAGGGTCCTGATCGAGCAAGACTACGTCCTATCTATCTACCTCTCCAAACACAATATCTTGAGTACCTATGATGGTGACTACATCTGCTGGCATGTGATGTTTGGACATAGAATCGAGTCCTTGTGAATGGGCAAAGCCAGGTGCTCTTATTTTACAACCGTAGGGACGATTACTCCCATTACTGACAAGAAAGACACCAAATTCACGTTTAGGTGCTTCAACTGCGGTATAGGTAGAAGGAGCTGGTACGGAAAAACCTTCTGTATAAAGTTTGAAATGGTGAATTGAGGTAGAGTAGACCGATGATCCGGTAGTCATTTAGCCGGCTATGGAAAGAAAAAGCTTGCATCTGCTCCCCCTAAACTATAACGGGTCCCATCTCTCTCCAAACCTAACGTGGTAGTTTCCCATCATAAGGCTTTCCATCTATAGATTGAGCCATTACCCACCAAGGATCCCATTCGTTCAGAACTCAGTCGACTGCTTCTATAGATAAGGCGGAACGTCCTTAGTTCAGCATTATAGCACATAGTCTCCGACGCTACTACAGCGCTTCGCTAACTCGAAGCACCTCGCTATGAGAATGACGCGTCGCTAACGCTCGGCTAAGTCGTCGAACCCTCGCGCTGACCATTCGCTTTCTCAGTAGCGAAAGCGCTTCTCTTTGCCCCTTAACTTCATAAAGTATTTGGAAAGAAAAGAAGGAGATTCTTGGTTTTATTGCTCCCGCTTCCTCATCTGCGCTCGTCAAGCCAACTTTGCTTTTTGGGAGGCAAAAGAGGGGTTGAAGCGAACATGTCGAAATGATAGCATCGAAGATATCTATATACACAGGAACGCTTATTCCGATCTACGTTCCGGAAAAAGTAGCCTACTTGACAGAAAGGGCGGGCACTCTGGGCGCGGAGGTAGGCACTCTCGTCTTTCAACCCCACCGTCACTTTGAATTTAGTGGGGCACTGTTTACTTACAGCCTCTACGAGTTGCAAGTGAATGGGGTCGGTGCGTGGTGAACGGAAGGGTTCATCAAGCCATTTCTCGCCTTAACCCCTAAACTAAATAGGAAGAGGGGTACTTGACTAATAGGGGGCAATTGCATTGCACCTGACTGTGAGGGACCTCTTGATACCTTATGTTCACTTCCTAACTAGTAGCCGGTTTCCTGTCGCGGAAGCCTTTTCCCAGTGCGCGGAGCCCCGATGAGGAAGGTGTTAGTGCTTTCTCATGGGGTCAATAATGCTAATCCCTCTTTTTGTGCCGGGAAGAAGATAAGAAAAGGCGAAGCCTTCTCTTGGTTTCCCAACTTGTTGCTTCTAAAGGCTGCCCTCTCTCGGCTGGATTTTGGTCCAGCCTACTGCGAAGATCCTGTATCCCGTACATCGTCTTTCTCCCTCCTGGGTTCCCGTGGTTCCTATGCCGCCGCGTTTCCCGGTCCTTTTCTTTTAGTGCTTCGACCCGAAGCGATAGCTTGACGCGTTTTCCGTGGATAAGATGGCAGCGCTCCAGCTCACTAAAGAATGGGACGGCAGTGGTCCGCCGGCAAGCTCGTTCTGATCCTGGACGCAGTACATTGGAATCCTGAAGCACCACCACGAACGCTACCGCACGTGCGCCTGCGGTGCGGTAAGGCACCACCCTGTTGTGCTAGCAGCCAACTCCGGCGTGTCAGCTTAGTTATCCTCATCAAGCCACAACCTTGATGTCTAGCTTCCCAACTGGTAGACGGTTCCCTTTCCCCCGGATCAATGAAGAAGGGAGAAGTCAGTTGATTCCTCCAAAGAACCGGAAGCGAAGCGCTATGCCGGGGCGAGGGGACGGGAAAAGAAACTGCTCCGAAGAAAGATATTGGGGTTCCCAATGCTTCTCCACGCCCAACGAGATACGCCAACCTCGGGATGCTTTACTCCTAACCCCACGGCGGTTCCGATATGGAGCTTAACCTGAGTCTCGGTTAAGAACGGCGATGATCTATGTTTCACACGGCGCACAATTCCATGGATAGTTTCATTTGAGATCGTGATGGAGGACATAGCTTACGATCATCGGCTTTGATCATGCCACTAGGCATTTGATTAGGACATTCCACAATGATCTGAACACTTTGTCGCATCTCTTTGATACGGATACAGTAACGATCATAGCGATCTCCTCTGGTACCTACTGGTACATCAAGATCCGATTGGTCATGAACATCGTAAGGTGCTGCTCTTTGTGAATCCCAGCATACCCCAGGTTGGGATGGGTAGGCCCACCACTTCACTTTTGCACGTTCACTTAGGCCCGGGCCAAGTCAGTGGGGGGACCTTGTCGGGCTCCTTCCCCCCTAAAACAAACTGTACGTGGGAGTTTCCCTTCATACGGCTCAAATCATTCTCACATGCCCCAAGAGGCATCTTTCCTTATGATCTGGTGGTTCACACACGCGCAAACGAGCACCGGCCGCAGCAGCAAGGAACTATGACCAATAGAGTCAGACACAGAGCGTCATACTTCTTTATCTTGTGATGGTTGAGGAGTTTCTTTCTCAGAGGGCGCGGGACGCTTGCGGAGTCCGTGCCTTCCGTACCACCACAGGTCGTTCTTGGGCAGATCCCGCTCCTAAACATAAGGGAGGGATAGGGGGAAAGGGGCCCTAAAATCATATAAATAGGGTTGTAGAAAGACCACTTTCATTCGACGTTCCGGGGAGCCCGATTCAATCGACGAATTTGGCGAGCTGATCCGCTTTGATCCAAGAGAAAGCCCAGTCAGCCACCTTTTCGGTGCAGGTCACGTGACCTACAGCTCGGCCTTCGCTTTTTGAGACTTCCTCTACCCACATCTCTATGTGCCCGTAGAACTTTCATATGGAGAAAGATGGGCTTACCATGTTCCATCAATAGCACCTAACCTATGCCGATTTTGGCGGATCGTGCTCCACCCCGGTGAACTCATGCAGTTCCGACGTGCCCAGAGGCCAGAGGAGAATCCGTTCACGGTCCGTAGGACCAACACCATTCGAAGGTTGATGGCCCGCCCCGCCTAGAATAGGAATCTTTGACTGGACTTACACACATTCGCTCACTTACGCTGTCCCCCCTCAGCTCACCCTAGCCCCGGGTACGTCGTCTCCAAGGCTTCAGACAAAATCTTCACTGACAACATATGCATGCTTTTGTAGGGTCAGGCAGAACCATTGTTGCCTGATGGGAACTTCCCCCATATCGCTATCAATGTCTTCATGTCGCACGACCTCTTAACATTACACCACTTAATCCCCAATCCTTTGCTTGCTGTGCAGTGACAGTACCAATATCCACTAATCGTTGTTTCTAGATACGGTTGCCGGTTGACATCTCTTCTAATTCGTCGATACGAGAAGCAAATTGTTGTGTGGAGGAATCAATATCTCGACATAAGCCAAGAGGCAGATCTTGTGCCACTCCACCAGGTCGTATGAAACTGGCATGCATCCTGGCTCCCGGGACTCTTTCATAGAATTCCAACAATTTCTCCCGCTCCTCAAAAGCCCAAAGGAACGGAGTTGATGCTCCCACATCCATAGCATGAGTAGTTGAAGCAAGTGAATGATTTGAAATTTGAGTTATTTCACAGAATAACACTCTTATATATTGAGCTCGTAATGGTACCTCACAATTCAAAAGTCTCTCTACGGCTGAAGAATGAGCGTGTTCTTGGGCCATCGTAGAAACATAGATAGGGTCAACGACGGAACGAACAACGAAACTTTACGACAGCTTTTTCGTACACGTTCACTTGCATCACATACACAAGTGCTCTCTGAACCATGCAATAAGGTCACCCATAACACGACTCTCCCACTGGATTTACCTTAGCCCCGGGCCATGCTATTCCATGATATTGGAAAAAGTTGACTAATTATTATCATCGTCTTGAAAGTTGGGCGCCTTTTGAATATGAGTGGGGCTCCTAGTCTAGGCGGCGCCTTCGTGGAGCCAAACCGAAGGAAGAGAAAAAGGGCGAGGCCACACCCGACTTCGAATAGGAGGGGGCTTAGCTCTGGATCCCGCTTGCTTGCAGAAATGAATGGATCAGAAAGGGGGCTGGGTTCTATTTCCGGGCCGGGCAGGAGGTGAAGGCCAGAAGAAGAAGAGAAGTGCACCTTCCCGGTAAGGAAGAGGATAAAAAGGTGCTGTCATCTATCTCGACATGTTTCCCGAGGCGTTGGAAATGAAGACTGGCTCAGAGAATCACTGGCGTGCTTTCTCTCCCCCATCGTTTCGCCAACAAAGAAGTCATCCTTGACTTGACTATTGATCATTCCATCCCTACCGAGCCGCCTCTTCGAAGTATTTACCTCTGCCTTTCTTTTTTGAGAACATGCCCTTCAAATCAAAAAGAAAAAAGAAAGAAAAGTTCCTCGTCTGTGATTTAATCGGCCCTAAGGGAGTTTACTCGACCCATTCTCTAGTCTCCCGCACTGCTCAAGTGTGCGACTCCGTATGAGGACCTCCTTCCCTTTTTCTCTGCCCACTCTCCGTTCACATGGTTATCAAAGCGGAGGAAGGGCGGGTAGCAGGTACCACGAGCCCTCTGTCCCACACATCTATCAAGAAGCAAGTGTAGTTCACCGGTTCCACCGAATGCTCCTATCTCTCGGCAAAGATCGTGTGAGTGTGCAGTTATGTTTCGGATGCTTCGCCATGGAATAGATCGATTCAGTTCCCCTTCTTTTCCGATGCACTCGCTTTGTATCTTCGACACACAAGGAAGGACGCGGTGGGAAGAAAGCTGCCCTAGCCTCTGTCCGGTCGATCATTCTGCTGGCATCTTGCATTCACGCCTCCGTTTGACTGCCGCTCGGGAATGTAGTTGTAGATACTTGAGTCTTAGTGGGTCGTTGGCTCCACCTCTTATCTCCTTCTACGACATGTTGTAGTCGTCGCCATATTCAATATGTCATTTAGTCATATCTGCCTCGCAGCGGGTCAGCACCTCCGAAAGAAAGGGAGGGAGGACTTCATTCAGTGACTCCGCGATCGCCCTCTAAACGATCAAAATAAGGTAAAGCTTGAAGATAAGTTTTGTACTCGATTAATTTCTTAGTCCCTCTAGTCGGGTGGGCGCCGACCGGCCGGATCCCCCTGAAAACCGTACGTGCGGGTCTCCCCGCATGCGGCTCACGCCATTTGAGGTGGCCCAGCCCAGCATTCATTCGCACATCCTGTAGTGAAATTGAGACTGCTCGACCTCGGAAGCTAATTCGCGTGTAGGCAGCGCTGTCTTAATACCGTTGACTGTATCTATTCATTGATACATTGGCTCGCTCCCCCCCTCTTTTTTCAAGAATGAATGAGCCGCTCAGACCTTACATTTCCGTCAAATGACCCGGCTTCCCCTGGCTCTTCCATCGTCCGGGCTCCCTTTCCTCCCTATGCTCCCTCGGCGTAGGCCCACCACGCTTCGCGCCTGCGGCGTTTTCGCCAGACGGTCTTTTCCAGTAGTGCCATCCTCCCCGCAGGCTGTCTGTATGGGTGGGTTGTCCCTTGCTGCTAAGTTCTGTTAGGCGCTATGAATTACAGGAAATTCAGTGGTTGACTTGGACAGCAGGCGGGTTACACGTTCCACTGTGCCGAGATGTGAGGTGCAGGTGATGATGATCACCCCGGGGTATGTGCTAGCGCCCTTGATGGGCACTCCAGGACCCGCCTACGCTCGTGAAAACCTAGGTCGGTCCTCCGACCAGATGTGTGGATAACGAGGCCACCTTCACAACCTTCTCCCTTCTATCTTTATCCAAAGTCAGGTAGGGCGGTTCGCTTGAGTTGCTGAACCGTCCCTTTGCCCGGTGCTCATGACGCGCTACGGAACCTCCACCATGCTAGCGGCATAGAAGCCTACTCAGCGCCAGGGGCTTCGTGTCGCACTGGAGTGATCCAATATGTGGTTCCGCACATTCCACCACTTCTCCGTTCATCTCCAATACTGATCGTGAAACACCATGAGCAGCAGGATGTTGAGGTCCGGAATTCAAAGTGAAATTCTTGATTTGCCCGTTCCTAGTCGTCATGGGAAAGAAATAAGAAAGAGATTATTCCCCTAGAGCTTGTCCAGTACCACCAGTACTCAAAATGCATCTCCGCGCGTCTACCTGGCGCTTTTATTAGCCGCCTTGCATGCAAGCGAAGCGCTATTGGCGGCAATTAATAGCTCACTGAGCGATGATTGATGTAGTCAGTCAGTGCCCTCAATTATTCTATTCCTGAAAGAAGGACCATGGTGCACAGGAAGCATTCCATCTAGCAGCAGCATCTCCTTCAACCACACGAGGACAAAACTGATGTTAGCTACATTCGAGCGTTCACCGCACAGAGGCGATCTCGAACACTACCTATGATAATAAATCCAAAGGAAATGTCGACAAAATGATTCAATCTGACTTTATCGGTATTCTGGATTGAGTAAAAAAGGGATATATGAAGTTCAAGGCCTTGCCAAAACCGTCATGGCCCTATTATGTATAGGCCGTACTAAGCCAATAGCGAATAACAAACTCTTTCGTGCTCCCTCGACCTTAATTAACTCCCCCATCCTGCCAAGCCTGAGCTGCCAGCCCATTGTATCTAAGCACACTGCGGCAAATTGATACAAGTAGCTAAAGATCTCGCATCCGACATCTCCGGCCGAACGATTAGGCAACACTAGGGCGCCTGGGTCAAAATTCCGCTTACCAAACAAGATGTCAAGAGGCGAACTCTGTAATTCCCCTCCTGCAAAAGTGATAGCGGCTGTAGCATCCGTGTGGAAGATGGTAAGCTTTCGGCAACACCTTTTTCAGATTGGAAAGGATGAATACTTGTGTTGGGTCCTGCAGACCAGGATAGCCTCAGATCAAAACCTAATAAATGTACCTGGGGTTGATCATATTTTTTTGGGCAATAAGTATTCAGGAATTTGAGCGCTTATGTAGCTAAAAACTCTGCCACCTGAATACTTGATTCATTAAGGTCGTCACCCTATACCCGGAAGTCTCTATCGTTTTCTTTGTCTATTAAGCTTCACAGGGTTGGGACTCCCTAAATCAAACTACAATCATTGTTTATCAACCACTCACGACGACACCGAGATCTTCGACTTAGCTCCCACGGGTCATCCACCCGGGGCGGAAGATAACGAAAGGAAGACAAAGACCTAACTAAATCAACACACAATACCCTCAACCTTCTACCCATTCCATCCATCATATCGGTCGAGTCGAGGAGATTCGTTCTAATCTATAGATAAGGCAAGAGAGAACTTATGACCTCGCGGATGGAGAGGGATTCGAACCCCCGGTATTCCTATCAATAGTTCAGTTTTCAAGACCGACTCTTTCAACCGCTCAGACATCCATCCCTGCGCTCGCCCGCCCTATCTATCTGCGCGCTGGCAGGTAGGGGCAACTCTATGTGATTCGCTACGCTTGCTTGCGCCCCACCCCCTAAGCTGACTCTATTGCCTAGCGGTTAGCGACACTTTTCTGGTAGTACGAATCGCTACGCCTCACTTCTTTCTATATGATAATATGGACCCTCGGTTGCTGCGCTCCCTGCGGGTAATAGCAAGAGAGTGAAGAACGAACGATCCTCAAAAAAGTCAGCAGTGAATGAGTCCGACTCGAGTTTGTGAGTCAAAGGCGTGGCAAGAGAGCGAGTTCGACTCGCGAACGATCCGCAAGTGAAGGACCGATCCTTTAATGTCAGTACTGTTGTGAGACTCGTACTTGGCGGCTCACGAGCAACATATAGAAAAAGGTTGCCCATCACTCCCTCGCTCCTTTTTGAAGGCCTACGGCTCCCCCTTTCTTTAAGTATCTATCCCGGCTTGCATTTTGGGGCGAGTACTACAGTTCCTCCATAATCACACAGAACGCCCAGCTTCGAAGAGCTGCTCTCTCCCCAGTCCACAACAAGGTGTGGAATCTGGATCTACTGTGTGTTCTGTCTCTATTGGATCAAGTCAGATACTAAGCCTTCTACTACTACTACTACTTAGGAGATCAAATGCTATATTTCAAAGATTGGACTCTCTTACTGTGTTTTTTCAGGGCTGTTCCCGAGCCAGGTTCCCTGGATCCATTCTTACCTAAATGGATGAATGAAGAAGGGGGTGAGCAAATACGACGGCCACACACACTTCTTTTTAGCCGAATAAAGCCGGATCTACTACACGGCTAGGATCAGAGAAAGATTGAGAAAGCAAGATCAAACCTACTCTACTGTCGATATCAAAAACAACAAAAACGAGCGCAAACATATAATAGCATATTCAGAATTGTACCCAAGCCCCTCCCATGGGTTCTATACCCGATTCATAACTAGAAAGCTTCTCTGGTCCTTCACTAACCGGGGCTAAAAGCCCTGAAATCAAAAATGCCAAAATAGGAATAAGGCTTGCTATTATTAGAAATGTCCAAAAAATATCATATTCGTGAAGCAGAAACATAATGTACTCCCATTAATGTGGAATAGGCGGAACTTACATTAGTCAATTCAATTCAACATTGTCAATTTATCCAGAACTTCTCTCTTTTCCTCGGTGAAACAAGAATCTTTTTTGTTCAAACAAAAGCGCTTAGTTTAGCCTTTGTTTCCTCTGTGCTGCATCTTCTTTAAAGATTAATCCAATGGAATCCCAACTCCCTTTATTTTGGATTTCAATTCTATTTAGATATGGTGTATGTAGATCTAATTCTTATATAAAGAAAACCACTTTGTCTTGCTTTCTCTAGAATTTCTAGAAAAAAGAATAGCTCTATCCTTTATTTAATATTTAATAATAAAATAATAAGAGACTATTAAATAAAAATGAGAATACTACTAAATTAGAACCTAATTAAGATAGTAGGACTAATCTATGCAGTATAATTAATGATAATTAATACTATAAAATAAAAATAAAGAACTCTATTTCAGAACTATGAGACAGAATATTTTGTTTTCTTATTTACTCTTTACTTTATTTTTTCTATTTAAAGTTGATCAATTTACATAATGTATCTATAAACAAAGTAATAAATATACTTAAAACAAAGTAGGAATTCGCAAAATGGATAAAATCATTGCAGTTATTATAGGGAAGTCTAGAGATATCCTATTGGAAGGAGGACGAGATTCAAATTAGGGAAAGGATCCTTTCTTCTATTGATTTGATAGAAATTCGTTTTTCTTTTCTTGTCTGTATGATTTTGATTTTCGATGAATGAGCCTTTGGTAATGCTTTTATCTCTATTCTATGTCGCAGGCGCCTATCCAGTCTATAAACAAATACTAATGAGAAAATGAAAACTATACTAAACTAAAGAAGACATAGGATAGAGATCCTAAAATTTAAAAAAGGGCATATTAGGGCTATACGGATTCGAACCGTAGACCTTCTCGGTAAAACAGATCAAACAGATTATTATTGAAATGATTTGAACTGTTTCAAAGACCCAACATGCATTTTTTTGCATTGGGCTCTTTCATAAACTGATTTAAAGATCAGTTAGTCCACCATAGTTTTTCTTTTCGGAAAGATAATGAGATGGCTCCTAGTGCTCTGATTGATTTTTTGTATTATGATCTATCTAGGAGCAATACCAAAGTGTTTCAAAGGAGGATTACCTTGACTTAGCTCTACCTCCGGTCTAAATTAAATCAACCTAAGTGAAATGGAGTCTCTATCGTTCCACCGCAAGAGTTAACTATGAGACTTCATACACCTTAAAGTTCATAGAACAAAAAGAAGTTTTTTGGAGGCCCTTATCCTCATTACGCCTAGCATTTAGTGGGCTGGATATTTACCTTATCAACTAGCAAATCCATAAGGGTTCTATTTGATTAGGCACCTGAATTGACACCTGAATCGGACTGAACCGACTCTTTGTCAGGCTACTGTTCTCCTATTCTCTCGAATCTATGAAGTAAGACATTGATTTTGTAATAAGATCGATTATGTTCATTGCATAATACGCTCCTTTGAAAAGCATTGGCGCACGTGTAAACGAGTTGCTCTACCGAACAGAGCTATAGCCCTTATCAGAGATATCTTAACATATAGATAATTTCTTGTCAAGATGAATATTTTCTAATGCCAGATGATACCTCTTTGATCTGTATCTGTTTAGTATTTAGTTTAGTATTTAGTATATAACAGACCAATAACAGAGCGGTATTGCTTAGAAAAGGGATTCAATATATAATCGATCGAAGTAATGGGTCTTCCTTTGTGGTGATAAATTGTCTACTTAACTCAGTGGTTAGAGTATTGCTTTCATACGGCGGGAGTCATTGGTTCAAATCCAATAGTAGGTAAGTAGGTAGATTAATTACTAGATAGCATTGGACTTACTTCGCTTCGCTATCTAATAACTTTTTCTACCCCTCTTCCCTTTTTCTTTGTATCAACTATAAACCACTGGATTGTCTTCAATTGGATGGGGGAATCCAATTGACAGCCTCGATTCGTATCCTAGCTCGTCTGAGAGCGAGCTTCGCTTCAACCAAATCTTTCGTACCCTCAGCTTTACTCAAGTTAGCTTCGGCTATTTCAAGTGCCTTTTGAGCTTCTTCCGGATCAATATCGCTACCCAGTTCCGCATCATTTCCTAAAATAATGATCTCATTATTAACTATTCTCGCAAAACCGCTCCACAGAACCGCTGTTAACCATTGGTCGTTGAGGAGGCGTATTCTCGAAGGACCCATATCTACTACTGTGTTAATGGGGGCGTGGTTTGGTAATACGCCAATTTGGCCGCTATTAGTGGATAAAATGATTTCTTTCACTTCACAATCCCAAATAATTAGCTTAGGAGTCAGTGCATAAAGATTTCATTTCATTTCTGCGATTTGTTCTCCTCTTCTAAGGTTATAGCTTTCGTGCTAGCTTCATCGATGTTACCCACCAAATTAAAAGGATGTTCAGGTAGGCCGTCTAATTCTCCGGAAAGGATTAGTTGAAATCCCCTAATTGTTTCCGCAAGAGCAACATACTTTCCTGGAGAACCAGTAAAAACTTCTGCCACAAAGAACGGTTGTAATAAGAAACACTCAATTTTTCTTGCTCATGCTACAGTTAAACGATCCTCTTCCGATAATTCATCCAAGCCAAGAATTGCGATAATGTCCTGAAGTTCTTTGTAATGTTGTAAAGTTTCCTTAACACTTTGCGTAGTTTCATAATGTTCGTTGCCAACGATCCGAGGCTGTAACATAGTTGAGGTTGAATCTAAAGGATCTACTGCTGGATAAATACCCTTGGAAGCTAATCCTCTGGAAAGTACGGTAGTAGCATCCAAATATGCAAATGTTGTGGCAGGGGCAGGGTCGGTCAAATCGTCTGCAGGTACATAAACTGCTTGAATCGAAGTTATAGATCCCTTTTTAGTAGAAGCAATTCTTTCTTGCAAAGAACCCATTTATGTACTAAGAGTAGGTTGATAACCCACTACGGAGGGCATTCTCCCTAATAAAGCGGATACCTCTGATCCTGCTTGAACAAAACGAAAGATATTATCGATAAATAAAAGCATGTCTTGCTTATTAACATCTCTGAAATATTCTGTCATAGTTAGGGCAGTTAAACCAACTCTCATACGAGCTCCCGGTGGTTCATTCATTTGGCCATAGACTAGAGCTACCTTTGATTCCTCAATTTTTTGTTCATTAATTACTACGGATTCCTTCATTTCCATATAAAGATCATTTCCTTCACGAGTCCGTTCCCCTACTCCACCGAATACGGATACACCCCCATGAGCTTTAGCAATGTTATTGATTAATTCCATGATCAGTATTGTTTTACCTACTCCA
>LR738713.1:269476637-269522723 GCA_902687465.1 Secale cereale | reverse complement strand
CAAATAGTCCTATTTTTCCTCCACGTCGATAAGGAGCTAAAAGATCGACGACCTTAATACCTGTTTCAAAGATGGATAATTTTGTATCTAACTCGATAAAGGCAGGCGCATATATATGAATAGGGAACGTTGCACTACTATCTACAGGACCCAAATTGTCAACAGGCTCCCCAAGAATGTTGAAAATTCGTCCAAGAGTAGCTCCACCGACCGGAACACTGAGAGGAGCTCCCGTGTCAATCACTTCCATTCCTCTCATCAACCCGTCCGTAGCACTCATAGCTACAGCTCTAACTCGATTATTTCCTAATAATTGTTGTACCTCACAAGTCACATTAATTTGCTTATCGGCAATGTCTCTACTCTGGGCTACCAAAGCGTTATAAATATAAGGTAACTTGCCTGGGGGAAAAGTGACATCCAGCACGGGTCCAATAATTTGATCGATACGACCTGTACTTTTTTCTTCAATTGTGGAAACCCCGGGACGAGAAGTAGTAGGATTGGTTCTCATAATAACCACATAATTAAAAAAAGGAATTTGTCGAAATTTTTCTTTTTTTATTGTTGAATAATGCCAAATCAAATCAAAAAAAATCCAAAAGTAAAAAGGAAATGAATTAGTTAATTCAATAAGAGAGAAAAGGGGGCCAGGACTTGATTTCGTTGCCCAAGCGAATCACATTCAACCGTTTACTCATGGAATGAGTCCGTTGGAAAGTTCAATCAATCTTTTTTCATATAATATACATTTTGCTTTTTGTGGAGGATCTGTGCCTACTCTACTTTCCTATCTAGGACTTCGATATACAAAATATATACTACTGTGAAGCATAGATTGCTGTCAACAAAGAATTTTATTAGTATTTAGTTAGGTATTTGCATTCAAAATAAGAAAAGAGAACTATTAAGAACTTGTAAAATAAGGATTAGGAATTAATTTGGGTTGTGCTATATCTATCAAAGAGTACACAATAATTATGGATTTGGTAAATCAAATCCAAGGTTTAATAACGAACCGTGTTAACTTACCATAACAACAACTCAATTCCTATCGAATTCCTATAGTGGAATTCCTATAGGATAGAACATACACAGGGTGTACGCATTATATATGAATGAAACATATTCATTAACCTAAGCATGCCCTCAATTTTCTTTAATGAGTTGATATTATATTAATTGAATATCCTTTTTGTTTTACGATATTTTTGCTAAAGTTTCATTTACGCCTAATTAACATCGAGTAGACCCTGTTATTGTGAGAATTCTTAATTCAAGAGTTATAGGGAGGCACTTATGTCACCACAAACATAAACTAAAGCAGGTGTTGGATTTCAAGCTGGTGTTAAAGATTCTAAATTGACTTACTACATCCCTGAGTATGAAACTAAGGATACTGATATCTTGGCAGCATTCCGAGTAAGTCCTCAACCTGGGGTTCCACCCGAAGAAGCAGGGGCTGCAGTAACTGCCGAATCTTCTACTGGTACATGGACAACTGTTTGGACTGATGGACTTACCAGTCTTGATCGTTACAAAGGACGATGCTATCACATCGAGCCTGTTGCTGGGGAAGACAACCAATGGATCTGTTATGTAGCTTATCCATTAGACCTATTTTAAGAGGGTTCCGTTACTAACATGTTTACTTCCATTGTAGGTAACGTATTTGATTTCAAAGCCCTACGTGCTCTACGTTTGGAGGATCTACGAATTCCCCCTACTTATTCAAAAACTTTCCAAGGCCCGCCTCATGGTATCCATGTTGAAAGAGATAAGTTGAACAAGTATGGTCGTCCTTTATTGGGATGTACTATTAAACCAAAATTGGGATTATCCGCAAAAATTATGGTAGAGCGTGTTATGAGTGTCTACGTGGTGGACTTGATTTTACCAAAGATGATGAAAACGTAAACTCACAACCATTTATGCGCTGGAGAGACCATTTTGTCTTTTGTACCGAAGCTATTTATAAATCATAGGCCGAAACCAGTGAAATCAAGGGGCATTACTTGAATGCGACTGCGGGTACATGTGAAGAAATGATTAAGAGAGCTGTATTTGCAAGAGAATTAGGGGTTCCTATTGTAATGCATGACTACTTAACTGGGGGATTCACCGCAAATACTACTTTGGCTCATTATTGCCGCGACAATGGCCTACTTCTTCACATTCACCGTGCAATGCATGCAGTTATTGATAGACAAAAAAATCATGGTATGCATTTCCGTGTATTAGCTAAAGCATTGCGTATGTCTGGGGGAGATCATATCCACTCCGGTACAGTAGTAGGTAAGTTAGAAGGGGAACGCGAAATGACTTTAGGTTTTGTTGATTTATTGCGCGATGATTTTATTGAAAAAGATCGTGCTCGCGGTATCTTTTTCACTCAGGACTGGGTATCCATGCCAGGTGTTATACCGGTAGCTTCAGGTGGTATTCATGTTTGCCATATGCCAGCTCTGACCGAAATCTTTGGGGACGATTCTGTATTACAATTTGGTGGAGGAACTTTAGGACATCCTTGGGGAAATGCACCTGGTGCAGCAGCTAATCGAGTGGCTTTAGAAGCCTGTGTACAAGCTCGTAACGAATGTCACTCCCGAGGGACCGACCACTATCATACATGAAATTTTGCATAGAATGATTGTTCATGTTCATGCCGGAGTGCTGAGGTTGTTCCCACCATTGAAGTCAGAGTCTGGGTGTGTTTTTCTTACTAATACGGAGAGGGTTCCAAATGATAAAGACCAATCAAAAACTTCTTCGTTTCGTTGGTAGAACCCACGCCAACTCTTTTCTCTAAATAATAGAGAGATCTTTTGATAGTCTCACTTCTATCAATGCAATGAAAGAACTATCCCTTCCTATTTGTTTGTCCTAATGAGACAAAAAAGAGCCTCCTTCTTTACCACTTTAGGGGGTGGGGGTGAAGGGGGATTTACATACAACCGGGGCAAAGTGGTTTATGATTGAATCTCAGAGGCATTCTTATCATTTGGTAGATCCAAGTCCATGGCCTATTTTGGGTTCACTCGGAGCTTTGGCAACCACCGTAGGAGGTGTGATGTACATGCACTCATTTCAAGGGGGTGCAACACTTCTCAGTTTGGGCCTAATATTTCTCCTTTATACCATGTTCGTATGATGGCGGGATGTTCTACGTGAATCCACGTTGGAAGGGCATCATACGAAAGTTGTACAATTAGGATCTCGATATGGTTCTATTCTCTTCATAGTCTTGGAGGTTATGTTCCTTTTTGCTTTTTTTGGGCTTCTTCTCATTCTTCTTTGGAACCTATGGTAGAGATCGGAGGTATTTGGCCCCCAAAAGGGATTGGGGTTTTAGATCCTTGGGAAATCCCTCTTCTTAATACCCCTATCTCCCTTCATCCGGAGCTGCCGTAACTTGGGCTCATCATGCTATACTCGCGGGGAAGGAAAAATGAGCAGTTTACGCTTTAGTAGCAACCGTTTCACTGGCTCTAGTATCCACTGGCTTTCAAGGAATGGAATATTACCAAGCACCCTCCACTATTTCGGATAGTATTTATGGTTCTACCTTTTTCTTAGCAACTGGCTTTCATGGTTTTCATGTGATTATAGGTACTCTTTTCTTGATCGTATGTGGTATTCGCCAATATCTTGGTCATCTGACCAAGAAGCATCACGTTGGCTTTGAAGCAGCTGCATGGTACTGGCATTTTGTAGACGTGGTTCGGTTATTCCCATTTGTATCTATCTATTGGTGGGGAGGTATATGAAAGAAGGGAACGAATAAGTGGATTGAGGAATAAAAGCTCGAAGACAAAGAGAACTTCTCCGGGTACTCAAGATATTGTGTTTGGAGAGGTGTAAATTGTAGATTCCAGCAGAGAAGACTAGGAAAAGATAAGGATAAAAAATGTCATATATCTCAGGAGCTAGATCACTTCCCGATGAACAAGTCAGAATTGCCTCAACAAAAATGGATGGAATTGGACCGAAAAAAGCCATTCGGCTTCGTTATCGATTAGGTATCAGTGGGAACATCAAGATGAATGAGTTAACTAAGTATCAGATCGACCAAATTGAACAAATGATAGCTCAAGATCATGTTGTTCATTGGGAATTGAAGGTTGGGCCTACATATCTCTTATTTGTGTGGATCAACCATCCAACCTTTCTTCTTTCTTTCCATAAAAGCATAGGTAGAATGCGTATAGTAATGGTAGAGCTGATGTATGGCTAAGCAGGGCTGATGGAGCTCTTGGAAAAAAGTCAGTATCCAGCTTATCCCTAGTCTAGCACTCTGCTGTGAAGTTAGAAACCCATTAACAAGCAAGGCTGTAGTGAACCTCTTCCTTAAGGGATTGTGGAATGCACACATCCCGGAATACAGTTGGGTGATCCATTAAGCTAAGCAAGAGCTATGAACAACCTAGTGACACGGTGGCAAGCATCGATACGAGGAAGGTGATAGATCAGATACGATTTCCTTCATAGGATACTCTTTTTCCTTCGGATTGTGGAATGATAGGAAGGGCCTAATAGTAGTGATTTAGTGCGATGAGAGGTGCCCCACGCGTGATACTTTCTGAGGTTAAGAAAATAATAACAGGGCGGCTTTCTTAGACTCGGCACTATAGCACTCTTTGAGTAAGTTCTTTAACGAGGTAGCAGTTCTACACGGATGAAAACAGACCTATCTTCTCTTTCTTGGGCGGGGCACCAAATTCATGTATCTTTACCAATTAACCAATTTCTTGACGCTGGGGTGGATCCTAAAGAGATACCACTTCCTCATGAATTTATCTTGAATCGGGACCTTTTGGCTCAACTTTATCCTAGTTTTGCCGAAGGAGCAACCCCTTTTTTCACTTTAAATTGGTCCAAATATGCAGAATTTCTGACTTTTCGCGGAGGACTAGATCCAGTAACCGGTGGTCTCTGGCTGACCGATATTGCGCACCATCATTTAGCTATTGCTATTCTTTTCCTAATCGCAGGTCATATGTATAGGACCAATTGGGGTATTGGCCACGGACTTAAAGATATTTTGGAGGCTCACAAGGGCCCATTTACAGGACAAGGCTATAAGGGTCTTTATGAAATCTTAACAACGTCGTGGCATGCTCAATTATCTCTTAACCTAGCTATGCTAGGCTCTACAACCATTGTTGTAGCTCATCATATGTATTCTATGCCTCCCTATCCATACCTAGCTACTGACTATGGTACACAACTTTCCTTGTTCACACACCACATGTGGATTGGCGGATTTCTAATAGTCGGTGCTGCTGCACATGCAGCAATTTTTATGGTAAGAGACTATGATCCAACTACTCGATACAACGATCTATTAGATCGCGTCCTTAGATACCGCGATGCAATCATATCCCACCTTAACAGGGTATGTATATTTAAAGGTTTTCACAGTTTTGGCTTGTACATTCATAATGATACCATGAGTGCTTTAGGCCGTCCACAAGATATGTTTTCGGATACTGCCATACAATTACAACCTATCTTTGCTCAATGGGTACAAAATATCCATGCTACTACGCCTGGCGTAACAGCTCCTGGTGCAACAACAAGTACTAGCTTAACGTGGGGAGGCGGCGAGTTAGTAGCAGTAGGTGGCAAAGTGGCTTTATTACCTATTCCATTAGGAACCGCATATTTTTTAGTCCATCACATTCATGCATTTACCATACATGTGACTGTATTAATACTTTTGAAAGGTGTTTTATTTGCCCGGAGTTCCCGTTTGATACCCGATAAAGCAAATCTAGGTTTTCGCTTTCCTTGCGATGGGCCTGGCCGAGGGGGAACATGTCAAGTATCCGCCTGGGATCACGTTTTCTTAGGTTTATTCTAGATGTACAATGCAATTTTGGTAGTCATTTTCCACTTCAGTTGGAAAATGCAGTCGGATGTTTGGGGTACTATAAGTGATCAAGGGGTGGTAACTCATATTACAGGGGGGAACTTTGCACAGAGTTCCATTACGATTAATGGGTGGCTTCAAGATTTCTTGTGGGCACAGGCATCGCAAGTCATTCAGTCTTATGGTTCTTCATTATCTGCATATGGTCTTTTTGCTTAGGTGCTCATTTTGTCTGGGCCTTCAGTTTAATGTTTTTATTCAGCGGCCGTGATTATTGGCAAGAACTCATTGAATCTATCGTTTGGGCTCATAACAAATTCAAAGTTGCTCCTGCTACTCAGCCTAGAGCCTTGAGCATTATACAAGGACGTGCTGTAGGAGTAATGTGACGCCTGAGACCGACGTCCCAGAAGATTCCAGAAGATTCCAGATGTTCCGGGTTCTCCCGTGTGTTCTTTGTGCTTGTGTTATTTTTTTTTGCATTGCATCATGTCATCATGCCATCATGTCATTGTATTTTGCATCTCAACCTAAATAAATTGTGTGGACCTTCGGTCCATTTAAATCGAGGGAAGAATGTCTTCTCTTTAAAACATATAAAAGCCTCTCAATATATTAGGGAGCTATATTAATTATTCCATTTGTGTGGAATTAACCCAAACACACTTGCATATTCCCCATGCTTCTTTAATTCAAGTTTCACCGCCAAAAACCTTCCATGTATTTTTATTTTCTCGTTTATCGAGGTTCCTCCAAAAACCCTCCAGCCATTTTAATTAAATTCCTCACATTTTGTGAGTCCAGGGAATTTTACCCATGCCCTAACTCTATTTCTAGCACCTCCCTTCTTTTCTTTCTTGTTTTTTTTTAGTTTAGAAAACAACAGCAGTAAGTGGAGCAGCCTCAGGCCCAGCCGCAGCTGGCCCAACTGCTTTTACCAGCATCCGTCCCTGGCCCATATCCTTTCTGGCCCAGCCGCCACTCCAGCCTTTTTGGCCCAAGGCCCTCCATCCTAGCCGCAGGCCTTCAGCCTCCCTGGCCCAGCCTCTTGGGCCCGAAGATCTTGGCCCAGTGTTTCCCTAACCCTAGCAGCGACCGAATCCTCGCTCGCTCCTCCTCCCATCGAACCAGCGCCGCCAGTTTCCCTCGAGCACCCCTCGTTCCCCCCGAGAGCCCGATCCCCTCGCCCTCTGCCTCCCTCTCGCACGCCCCCATCGCTCCCTCCAGCCTCGCGGTGCCCGAGACCCCATCGGCCCGATTTCCCTCGCGACCGAATCCTCGCCGCAGCGCCCGAGGCCCTTCGCCTCGCCCTCCAGCCATCGAGGCCGTCGCGGCCCCGAGCGTCCCGTCTACGGCGTCCGCGCGTGGCCCCTCCTCGCCAGCCGTGACGGCTCCCTCGTCCCTCAGCACCGTGCCTCCGTGCTGCCTCCTCGCCGCTTCCTCGCCAAGCAGCACAAGCAGCACCTCCTCGCCATGGCACACAGCTAGCCGCTGCCATGGCCTCGTCGCCCCTTTGCGTGCTGCCATTTCTGTTTTGTTGTATTGCCTTGTGCTGTTGCAAGTGTCCAGGAACCGTTCCTTTTGCCAAGTGGAGACCAAAGACCTTGGTTTCGTCAAGTTTCTTTTCAAGATGTACGACGACCTCGAGTTCGACTACACGATGACAAGTACCCCTTCGTCGCCAAGTCCGGACCGACGCCAAGTACCACGACCAAGTACCCCTCCGATGACAAGTACAACTACGAACGGGAACGCCTACACTACGATCGGCGATGCGCCAAGTACCTCTTCGGGGACGAGAACGACTACGAACGAGAACGACTACCTTCGGAAGAGACGAGTACCACTACGTTCGACGACCGCGAGTACCACTACCGTCGCCCCGAAGATGTTGGGTTCATCAAGTCCCTCTCTGAAACAAACGTGTACCACTACTTCCGCTACCGTCGCCCGAGTACAACTACTTCCCTCTACGAAGCGGCTACTTCCTCTCCGAACGTGAACGCCTTCTTCCTCTACGTCTAGAACCGCCCCGAAACGCACGCTTCAAAGGTATAACGAGACGACCCCGTGGATGACTCGTGTAATGCTTGTTGTGTTGTATGAAATGTTTCCCGTGTGAGCTCCGTGTCCGCTTTGTCCCTTTTGTCGTGTTCCTCGGTTGCCTCGTCGCCGACTCGTGGGAACCCGGTGACGGGATCGCCCCACCTTTCATCTCGTTTGACTCGCTCACGCCATCTTTCCTTTTGCACCGGACTCTCAACGAGTTACCGGCACCGATATGTTGCCGTTGCATCATTTTTCGGATCGTTGCCGTGGCACCCTTTCCTTCCACCACGGTGACAATACTTCATATCTCTTCTTGTCAACTTTTAATAAAACTGCATTAACTTGATCATGTCATCCGCATCATATTAACAACACTAATATGTGTGAATTGTTGTTGCTTTAATAATTATTAAACATGCTCATGGGGATTTTCCGGAATTATTGTTGTTCTTCCGGCCTCATTTAAATGTCTTAATAGTGTAGTTTTATTATGCTTCACCTCTTGCCATGTTAAAAACATTTAATCTTGTCTTGTTAATAAACGAGAGTCAACTAAATAATTAAATGTGGTGTTTCATCAATATGCAACTCGTTGTATATTGAGCTCTACTTAACTTGTAGTTTTGTTTGTGCACTTTGCCATGCCTTGCATAATTAAACCGGACATGCATCATACTTGGATGAGCATCGTATGCCATGTTTATGCTTGCGTGTTTACCGTGTTGTTTCTTTCTTTCCGGTTGCTTCTCTTGTTAGCTTCGGTTTCGTTCCGGAGTTGTGAGGATTCGCTCGACTGTTGCTCCGTCTACTTCATGGATCCGTTCTTCTCCCTTGTGGATTCTCAGGCAAGATGATCATACCCTTGGATACCTTTACTACCATTGCCATGCTTAGTGTCTCGATGCTATCGTTACATGTCGCGCTACCCATCTTTTATGTCAGCCTCTCCTTGTTGCCATGAAACCTCTAACCTTTGACACCTTCCTAGCAAAACCACTGTTTGGCTATGTTACCCGCTTGCTCAGCCCCTCTTATAGCGTTGTTAGTTGCAGGTGAAGATGAAGTTCGTTCCAGGTGGGAACTTGTTGTTGGTTATATCACAATATCTATTATTATTATTAACACACCTATATACTGGGAATGGGTGGAAGGCTGGGCCTTTTGCTCGGTGTTTTGTTCCACTCATGCCACCTTAGGCGCCGATAAACCGGCATTATGTTCCTTGATTTTTGCGTTCCTTTCACGATGGGTGAAATGGGGACCCCTTGACAGTTCGACTTTGAATAAAACGCCTCCAGCAAGGCCCAACATTGGTTTTAATTTGCTCATAATAACAACTTAATTAAATAATTAAATTTGCATAGGGGGTCGCGTCCCCGAGGATTCTTAATTCTACATAGCAGGGGGGGCCAGTGCTGATGGTGTTGGTCCCAAACGGGGAGACTGCGGGGCCGCCTTGGGGAAACCCGAGGTATCTGGTATAACCTGTAGGATCACCCATCCGGTTGTGGCCTGAGACGAGATACGCGCGGCTACTATCAGGGTGTCGGCACGCCGGGAGGTCTTGCTGGACTTGTTTTACCATTGTCGAAATGACTTGTGCTACCGGGATGCCGACCCTGATCGGATTTTCCCTAAGATAAGGAGTGATGATATTATATTTATCACTTCAGCTAATCGTGAGAGCTTGTGATGGGCTAAGTTGGGACACCCCTGCAGGGTTATGATCTTTCGAAAGCCGTGCCCGCGGTTATGTGGCAGATTGGAATTTGTTAATGTCCGGTTGTAGAAAACTTGACAGATGATCCGAAGTAAAACACACAACTGTGTGAGTAACCATGACTGTCTCTTTTCACTTTGAGAAGAGAACACGGTGGGGTTATGTTTGACCGTATGTAGTTCAGGATCTTTAGCGATCACCTTTTGCGACCGTTTGCGTAGATGCTCATCTTATTCTGGTACTCGTAAGCTAGCCACCATATTATGCTTAGTCGCTGCTGCAGCCTCACCACTTTACCTCTTCCTACCCAAAGCTTTGCTAGTCTTGATACCCATGGTTATGGGATTGCTGAGTCCTCGTGGCTCACAGTTACTACAACACCAGATGCAGGTTCAGCCGAGAATGAAGCAGGAGCTGGTTCAAGTTCTTCTCTGGAAGATCGATGAAGAGTTTGGCCGTATGCTTGTGACGTTTCGACGATCAGTAGTGGTTTCTACTAGGATTCGATCCTGACCTGTGGCTTTATGTTGTTTTGGTATCTTTCTTTGGATCTTCACCCGTAGTCGGGTTGTGATGTTTTGAATGATGTATTGTTTATGTATTGTACTGTGTGAAGTGGCGAGTGTAAGCCAACTATCTCCTTTTGCAATTTAATCCCTCTTTTACATGAGTCGTGCAAAGATACCAAACTTGAGATCATTCTAGGATGGGCTTATACCTTTATGTCGTGCCTCGACACGTAGGAGGTATAGTCCCATCCTGGGCATTACAAGTTGGTATTCAGAGCCTTCTCCGACCTAGAAGCCCCCACTGATTGATCGAATCATTGACGGTTGAGTCTAGGCACACACTGAAAATGTTTTGAGTCCTATATTTATATCGGAGAGTAGGATTTCTGTTTGCTCCTCATCCCTTTTCATTCTGGTGAGGACTCCTGACGATTACTCTTGCCTCTTCTACTTTCAAAAAATGCACCAAATTGTTTTTAGGATCTCGCGAGTATTGTTTGGATTGTTCCGATGTCTTTATGACGAGAACATTGTTCTCGATGCCTCCTGTCATTAGGGGTTGTGGCAGTGTCCCGGGGAGTTGAGCTCCGAGGTGTTGTCGTCACAAATCCATCGCGGCAGTACTAGAATACTTAAGACGGCCGACATCGAAAACTCTCCTATGCGGTTAGTGGCAAGATAACCCCGACATCACCCAGTACTGGGGAGGTAGTTCGGGAGTATTGCCATAGCTTGTATAGTGGATGCGTTTCGAAGGTCCGAGGTAAACAGTTTCCGAGAAAGACTGGTTATGTGTTGAAGGATGGATACACCTGGATGTAGGTTTAGAGTTGATTGCGCGGTGCTTCCCGTGTATCCCCAACACCTGATTGCATAACTGGAAACTTTCGGAAATCTATAGGTGGGTTCATCCAGTAGTTCTAGGCATTCTTCCAACGGATACACGATATGAAGTTCGGGGTTCTACATTGAGTGAAGTGGTTTTATGGACTTGTTCTGATCGGGAGTTGCATCTTAAAGGGTCCTTGGCTATGCTGATCCGGGGATTGCAAAACCCTTTTGTAACACGTTCCATGAGCTTTCAGCACGAATATGTCGGAACGAAGCTTCTATCTTGTATTTGTTCTATCTGATCCTTGTTCCTTTTTATTTTCATTTTGCTCTCCAACTGGCTTCTCGACAAGCTGATGTACCTACGTAATTCATTCGTTCAATTCTCTGTTCGGATGATATTGTGAAGATCATGTTGCATATCTATCCTTTGTTCTTGTCTTGATTATGGTATTCGAGTTGCTTCGATGTCAAGTGTTGATTCCATACCTTCCTAATCGGTATTCTCATATTTCTATGGGAGTACTAATTCTTCTTGACCATCAAGATGGTCATGTTAAATTCTTTTCAACCGGTGTCCATTTTGTTCGTCTTAAGTTGTCTTTGTTTTTCCCCGCCCTCCCACCCTTCTTCTTCTCGGAGCAAGAAATTCTCAAATGAAGTATCCATTTTATTCATGTGATATTTCTTCATTCTTTTCCTTCAATGTTCTTATCCGGTGATTATCGTGAAGATGCTCGAGAACTTCAAGTTCATCATTCTTTTGTTCTCAAATTCTGTGGTGGATGTAATTCAAGATTTCGGTGTTGATATTATCCTTTTCCTCTTTTCACAATGCTCTCTTATTCCGGTGCACCAATTAGTCATTCTCCTCTTGCTATTCATATCCGGAGTGCTCAAGATTCATAATTCCATTCTTAATCCATTCAAGCTATTTTTGAGGATTGTTAGCTCATTCAAGCCATTTAATTCAACCGGTGCAATATCTCTCAAGCAATCTTTTTCAACGGTGGTTTCTTTGAGTGGGCCTTAACCCACAGGTCTTTCCAGGATCTTACCTGACTCTTCTTTTTCCGGAGTTATACTTAAATTCTTTTCAAAGTGTGACATAAGAATGATTTCCATCAGTCACATGCCTTCTCCAGGACCGCTTTCAAATTCTTTTTCTTCATTGTTTCAACCTTTTTAATTCTTCAATCCGGAGTGCTCAACAATTCTTCATGGCATTTCTCGTCTTCATTCTCAGCTTTTGGTGATCGGAGAAGTGTTTTCTCTTAAATCTTGGCCCGTTCTCTTGAAGAATTGTGGTTCTAGCTTCATGCCATCCTCATTATTGTTCAGATTGTGAGGAATTCTTTTATACCGTCCGAAGCTTTTCATGAATTCTTTTCTTTGTGATCCTCCGAAGGCCATCATTTCAGAATATTTCTTCGTTCTCTGTTTTCAACTTCATCCTCCAAATATTCTTCATTGATGTCTCTTCGTTCGTCTCCATATTCTTACGGTGGTTCTTTCAAGTTACCCTTTCGTTGTTATCGTTTTTATTCACTCGTTCTTTTCATTTATCCTACCGGTGGTTCGTTGAAGATTTACCCAAGCTTGTGCGAGATCTCTCTTAATCCTTTCAACGAGAATAAGTTGTATGCCAAATCCTTTGGTTCTCATCAATTTAAATTGGTGAAGGATATGCATAACATAAATCTTATTCTTATTCCTTCAAGGTGATTTAATCCCTTCCTTCGGAGCTTGTTCATCATATCATATTCTCGGTTCTAAGTTGTTCATCTTGTTTTTCCGGAGCTCCAAGTTATTTCAATTATATCATTTCAAACCTTCATCTAATTCACCACAGGCCTCGAATCTTATTATTTCATCTTTCACTTCTCATGCTTTCATTATCGGAGTTTTCATGATGGTTCATCATGTTTTAATTCATCCTTGAAGTCTTCATCAAGATTCTGTTCGAGCTCAAGCATTCTTCATCATGCTTTCCACTTGCAATTCTTTCTACCTTATCTTTTCAGGTGGTGTTATGTCATTTTTGACAATTCCTTCATGTTTTATGATTCACGAGTTGTCGAAAAAAATGAGATATTTAAAACCATCATTTTCCTTGTTCAGAGATCTTTCCAACCCCTCATTTTTATCTCTTGGAGTTATCTTGGGTTGTATTTCACCTCAAGCTTTCCCTAAGGATTGTTGTATTATGGTGCTTATAAATGACCCAAGTTCTTCATTTATCCTTCCGGTGAAACAAGTTTCTCGTCTCCTTGTTGATCTCAATCCAATCAATTGTTTAAGTTAGTGGCTGGTTGTCACCTCTTAATTTTGAGATGTTTTCCATAAGCCCACATCAAGCTTATTCTTCTCGTTGTTGAAATTCCAACAACTCTATTCAACCCTTCTTAGTAAGATGCTCTTTCAAATTTAATTTTGAGAGAAGTTGTCATATTTTTCTCTGTTCTTTTCTTTCCAACGATCTATATTCCATTCTTTCATTCCGGAGGCATTGTGATGTTGCTCTCTCCAAACCATCATATCGTTTTATCGAGATCATGTTCTTTCCCTTGCTTATCATTTAACCGGAGTGTTGTATTCTTCATTCTAGTTCCCTCATCTTATCAAGTTTTAACTCTCTTTTAACCGGAGTGCTGTCTGAAATCTTTCTTAACCTTGTGACATTCTTTTAATTGTTTCGGAGGTAATATGTTGTTCATTTCATCAAGTATCATTCCATCTCCTCGAGTTCTTGTTAATTCCTTCCATTTTCAGACGGAGTGCTGTCCAAATTCTGTCATTCTTATTCCTTGGTTATACCCTTGCAGTTTCATATTCTTTTGGTCCATGAGCTCTTGTTTAATGTCTTTCAACCTTCAAGGTTCTCATAATGTTCCTTGTTCCTCTTTTCTAACGGAGTTTTCATCTTCATTCATCTCCGTTGTATTCTTCTTTCATTTTGTTCAACCTCTCAAGGTTCTTTGGTTTCACTCGTCTGTCAAAGAAGCAACTTTGTTTTACCTCTTCCTCTTCCGTTCTTATCCGGTGCTATTTCTAGGATCTCGTGTCGAGATCCTCTGTTAGTGTGGGAGAGTTGTGACGCCCGAGACCGACGTCCCAGAAGATTCCAGAAGATTCCAGATGTTCCGAGTTCTCCCGTGTGTTCTTTGTGCTTGTGTTATTTATTTTTTTGCATTGCATCATGTCATCATGCCATCATGTCATTGTATTTTGCATCTCAACCTAAATAAATTGTGTGGACCTTCGGTCCATTTAAATCGAGGGAAGAATGTCTTCTCTTTAAAACATATAAAAGCCTCTCAATATATTAGGGAGCTATATTAATTATTCCATTTGTGTGGAATTAACCCAAACACACTTCCATATTCCCCATGCTTCTTTAATTCAAGTTTCACCGCCAAAAACCTTCCATGTATTTTTATTTTCTCGTTTATCGAGGTTCCTCCAAAAACCCTCCAGCCATTTTAATTAAATTCCTCACATTTTGTGAGTCCAGGGAATTTTACCCATGAACTAACTCTATTTCTAGCACCTCCCTTCTTTTCTTTCTTGTTGTTGTTGTTGTTGTTGTTTTTTAGTTTAGAAAACAACAGCAGTAAGTGGAGCAGCCTCAGGCCCAGCCGTAGCTGGCCCAACTGCTTTTACCAGCATCCATCCCTGGCCCATATCCTTTCTGGCCCAGCCGCCACTCCAGCCTTTTTGGCCCAAGGCCCTCCATCCTAGCCGCAGGCCTTCAGCCTCCCTGGCCCAGCCTCTTGGGCCCGAAGATCTTGGCCCAGTCTTTCCCTAACCCTAGCAGCGACCGAATCCTCGCTCGCTCCTCCTCCCATCGAACCAGCGCCGCCAGTTTCCCTCGAGCACCCCTCGTTCCCCCCGAGAGCCCGATCCCCTCGCCCTCTGCCTCCCTCTCGCACGCCCCCATCGCTCCCTCCAGCCTCGCGGCGCCCGAGACCCCATCGGCCCGATTTCCCTCGCGACCGAATCCTCGCCGCAGCGCCCGAGGCCCTTCGCCTCGCCCTCCAGCCATCGAGGCCGTCGCGGCCCCGAGCGTCCCGTCTCCGGCGTCCGCGCATGGCCCCTCCTCGCCAGCCGTGACGGCTCCCTCGTCCCTCAGCGCCGTGCCTCCGTGCTGCCTCCTCGCCGCTTCCTCGCCAAGCAGCACAAGCAGCACCTCCTCGCCATGGCGCACAGCTAGCCGCTGCCATGGCCTCGTCGCCCCTTTGCGTGCTGCCGTTTCTGTTTTTTTGTATTGCCTTGTGCTGTTGCAAGTGTCCAGGAACCGTTCCTTTTGCCAAGTGGAGACCAAAGACCTTGGTTCCGTCAAGTTTCTTTTCAAGATGTACGACGACCTCGAGTTCGACTACACGATGACAAGTACCCCTTCGTCGCCAAGTCCGGACCGACGCCAAGTACCACGACCAAGTACCCCTCCGATGACAAGTACAACTACGAACGGGAACGCCTACACTACGATCGGCGATGCGCCAAGTACCTCTTCGGGGACGAGAACGACTACGAATGAGAATGACTACCTTCGGAAGAGACGAGTACCACTACGTTCGACGACCGCGAGTACCACTACCGTCGCCCCGAAGATGTTGGGTTCATCAAGTCCCTCTCCGAAACGAACGTGTACCACTACTTCCGCTACCGTCGCCCGAGTACAACTACTTCCCTCTACGGAGCGGCTACTTCCTCTCCGAACGTGAACGCCTTCTTCCTCTACGTCTCGAACCGCCCCGAAACGCACGCTTCAAAGGTATAACGAGACGACCCCGTGGATGACTCGTGGAATGCTTGTTGTGTTGTATGAAATGTTTCCCGTGTGTGCTCCGTGTCCGCTTCGTCCCTTTTGTCGTGTTCCTCGGTTGCCTCGTCGCCGACTCGTGGGAACCCGGTGACGGGATCGCCCCACCTTTCATCTCGTTTGACTCGCTCACGCCATCTTTCCTTTTGCACCGGACTCTCAACGAGTTACCGGCACCGATATGTTGCCGTTGCATCATTTTTCGGATCGTTGCCGTGGCACCCTTTCCTTCCACCACGGTGACAATACTTCATATCTCTTCTTGTCAACTTTTAATAAAACTGCATTAACTTGATCATGTCATCCGCATCATATTAACAACATTAATATGTGTGAATTGTTGTTGCTATAATAATTATTAAACATGCTCATGGGGATTTTCCGGAATTATTGTTGTTCTTCCGGCCTCATTTAAATGTCTTAATAGTGTAGTTTTATTATGCTTCACCTCTTGCCATGTTAAAAACATTTAATCTTGTCTTGTTAATACACGAGAGTCAACTAAATAATTAAATGTGGTGTTTCGTCAATATGCAACTCGTTGCATATTGAGCTCCACTTAACTTGTAGTTTTGTTTGTGCACTTTGCCATGCCTTGCATAATTAAACCGGACATGCATCATACTTGGATGAGCATCGTATGCATGTTTATGCTTGCGTGTTTACTGTGTTGTTTCTTTCTTTCCGGTTGCTTCTCTTGTTAGCTTCGGTTTCGTTCCGGAGTTGTGAGGATTCGCTCGACTGTTGCTCCGTCTACTTCATGGATCCGTTCTTCTCCCTTGTGGATTCTCAGGCAAGATGATCATACCCTTGGATACCTTTACTACCATTGCCATGCTTAGTGTCTCGATGCTATCGTTACATGTCGCGCTACCCATCTTTTATGTCAGCCTCTCCTTGTTGCCATGAAACCTCTAACCTTTGACACCTTCCTAGCAAAACCACTGTTTGGCTATGTTACCCGCTTGCTCAGCCCCTCTTATAGCGTTGTTAGTTGCAGGTGAAGATGAAGTTCGTTCCAGGTGGGAACTTGTTGTTGGTTATATCACAATATCTATCATTATTATTAACACACCTATATACTGGGCATGGGTGGAAGGCTGGGCCTTTTGCTCGGTGTTTTGTTCCACTCATGCCACCTTAGGCGCCGATGAACCGACATTATGTTCCTTGATTTTTGCGTTCCTTACACGATGGGTGAAATGGGGACCCCTTGATGGTTCGACTTTGAATAAAACGCCTCCAGCAAGGCCCAACATTGGTTTTAATTTGCTCATAATAACAACTTAATTAAATAATTAAATTTGCATAGGGGGTCGCGTCCCCGAGGATTCTTAATTCTACATAGCAGGGGGGGCCAGTGCTGATGGTGTTGGTCCCAAATGGGGAGACTGCGGGGCCGCCTTGGGGAAACCCGAGGTATCTGGTATAACCTGTAGGATCACCCATCCAGTTGTGGCCTGAGACAAGATACGCGCGGCTACTATCAGGGTGTCGGCACGCCGGGAGGTCTTGCTGGACTTGTTTTACCATTGTCGAAATGACTTGTGCTACCGGGATGCCGAGCCTGATCGGATTTTCCCTAAGATAAGGAGTGATGATATTATATTTATCACTTCAGCTGAAAGTGAGAGCTTGTGATGGGCTAAGTTGGGACACCCCTGCAGGGTTATGATCTTTCGAAAGCCGTGCCCGCGGTTCTGTGGCAGATTGGAATTTGTTAATGTCCGGTTGTAGAAAACTTGGCAGATGATCCGAAGTAAAACACACAACTGTGTGAGTAACCGTGACTGTCTCTTTTCACTTTGAGAAGAGAACACGGTGGGGTTATGTTTGACCGTATGTAGTTCAGGATCTTTAGCGATCACCTTTTGCGACCGTTTGCGTAGATGCTCATCTTATTCTGGTACTCGTAAGCTAGCCACCATATTATGCTTAGTCGCTGCTCCAGCCTCACCACTTTACCTCTTCCTACCCAAAGCTTTGCTAGTCTTGATACCCATGGTTATGGGATTGCTGAGTCCTCGTGGCTCACAGTTACTACAACACCAGATGCAGGTTCAGCCGAGAATGAAGCAGGAGCTGGTTCAAGTTCTTCTCTGGAAGGTCGATGAAGAGTTTGGCCGTATGCTTGTGACGTTTCGACGATCAGTAGTGGTTTCTACTAGGATTCGATCCTGACCTGTGGCTTTATGTTGTTTTGGTATCTTTCTTTGGATCTTCACCCGTAGTCGGGTTGTGATGTTTTGAATGATGTATTGTTTATGTATTGTACTGTGTGAAGTGGCGAGTGTAAGCCAACTATCTCCTTTTGCAATTTAATCCCTCTTTTACATGAGTCGTGCAAAGATACCAAACTTGAGATCATTCTAGGATGGGCTTATACCTTTAAGTCGTGCCTCGACACGTAGGAGGTATAGTCCCATCCTGGGCATTACAAGTAACCCATTACCTTCTGGGTGGAATTGCCACGACATGGGCATTCTTCATAGCGAGAATTGTTGCAGTAGGATAGTGGCTAGGAGGATTTGAAAGGCATTATGGAATTAAGATTTCCTAGGTTTAGCCAATGCTTAGCTCAGGACCCCACTACTTGTCGTATTTGGTTTGGTATTGCTACCGCACATGATTTCGAAAGTCATGATGATATTACTGAGGAACGTCTTTATCAGAACATTTTTGCTTGTCACTTTGGGCAGTTAGCAATAATCTTTCTATGGACGTCCGGAAATCTGTTTCATGTAGCTTGGCAAGGCTGGATACAGGATCCTTTACACGTAAGACCTATTGCTCATGCCATTTGGGATCCTCATTTTGGTCAACCCGCCGTGGAAGCCTTTACTCAATGAGTTGGCTGCCTGCCATAATCTTGTTGTCTTCTTCTTTCCCTAACCTTATCTTAGCCTTAGGCGCCTCTCGGAAACTTCATAATCTGAATCAGTTTCCTCTCCGGGTAGTAACCATAACTTCAACTAGGAACTCGGCATTATAGGACCGAGTCTTCTTTAGTAGTAGCTGTCTGAGTTTTTACGCTTTCCCCGATCTCCGCCACTTCATCCGTTGTGGCTCGTAATGTCATAGCTTTCAGGGTTGGGTTCTGATAGAACTCTATCCATAGAGACCTCCTCCATTTGCTCGTATATAGCACTTAGAAGAGTGACTTCTCCTCGATAAGGGTTTAGAGTATAGAGAGGATGCCTTTCTCTAAATAATAGTAATAGTAAAAGACAGAAAGCAAAGACTAGATTAGATGTCCGGCAATTCTTTTTTATCGAGTTTTTCGAAGATTGATTGGACTTGAATTCCCACTTGATTGCTTTTTCTCTCTCCTCATGTTTTGCTAATAGTTTTTATCAACATGGAGATACGAAAGTAGAGAACGCATTGCATTCAATGTGATTTCCGCTGCCTTGCTTCGATTTCGTGCGTTTAAAGGCAGGGTTGAGCAACCAATCATAAGCCAGTGAGGATGCATTTCTCGTGCCCCTATTTAGTTAGTACTTTCGAGTTAAGAGCGAGAAAACGAACTATTTCATTTAATAAAAAAAGTGCAACGGCTGTAGAGTGAAAAGGCCATGAGGATGGCTACGGCTTTGAAGCTCCTTTATCAACCATAGATAGAATGGAACAGTTTTTTCTCACTGCACTGATCCACCAAGGCTAGGGATGTCCAATTGGATGGAGCTATTTCCCTTGGCACCTTATAGTCCTTAGACGATGAACAGAGCACTAGATGCCCTAATCTACTCCTATGCTAAGTGTCTTTGTTTGGTTTGATTTCTTGTGAAAGCTGCTAGCCCCATCACTAAAGCATGCCTGTTCCATATGAAAGGTGATGTAGGTAGGGCTGGTAGGGGAAGTAAGAAATAGGTGAGAGTCATTAATGAAACTAGCCTTCAGCCTTAGATTTATAAGTTCTGTTTCCACCATTACTAGTGTTTCCTTGCTTTTCATAATAGAAAAAGATCAACTAAACTAAACTAGAGATTGTCGTAGAGATTGGCAGGACTAGGTATTATTCTGGGCGATGAAATGGATGGAATTTCTTGAAACATAACTCACTTCACTTATAATCGAATTTGGAAAAGGGAGACTAGCTGCTGCAATAAATCAAGAAGAAAGCAGGCGCAAAAGAGAAGCTCAATGAGAGAGATTCTAGACCGGTCATGGCCGGGGCAGATCGATCGCTCCTTAAAAGGGAGTTAACTGCTTCGAATCATACATGAAACTTATCTCGTAGAGTGAGCTAGCCCCAGATAGCGAAGGATAGCTATTGACTTATTGGCAAACCCGCCTCCAATACATGCTTATCCCAGACCCCCTATTCCTTCATTTTAGGTTTTCATGGCCGATTCAATAACATAGTTCGCACACCTCTTTTCAATTCTCTAGAGATAGTTGTCATTTATCTCTTCTTCCGGGTCCCTCCTATTTGGTTGGAAGTTTCCTGCTCCAGTTGGGAAAGCAAGGGCCCTAGTTTCGTTATTGAGTCTCGTTAGGGTCGAATATGAATGAATCCTGGAATGGAATAAAAACATGAGTAAAATGCATCGTAGTCCCTCAATCGAACAGTCAACTAGTTCACATCTAACCTTATGTATTCTTTTTCCGCACCTTAGCTTCAAATAGTTGAATGAATGAGTGCTATTTCAGAGTTCAAGTTTAGGTATTAGCTCGCTACAGTTTAGTCAGTAGTTCTGTCCCTTTGTTCGGTGAACTAGTTCTGGATATAAGCATTAGAATGAGAGTGGCTACGTATTCGGATTACTTGACTCGCTTTCCTATTTCCGAATTCCTTCTTGCATACAATCCTAATTCACAATCCGATTCTGCTCAATTCTATAATGAAAAACAGACCTTGTGCCATGGATTTGATGAAGCTTGAAAGGACTCCCCTTGTTCAAAGCCAAAGATAAGAAGCATACGGGTGACAACCCCAATCCTTATATATCAATCCAATTGCCGTAGGAACGAAGAACTAAGTTTGCCTGACGCCCGGAAACAACTTGTTTGTTTTGGTGGAAGAGGAAGAAATAGAGAAAGATCGCCGCTTTTCATACGCTAATTCGTGATTCAAAGTAGAGCGAGTGAGGGAGCTATACCCGGGACTCAATCAACATATGCCAAGTGTTCCGTAATCTAAGGGCAGCACTCCGTAGGAATGTTATAGTCTAGGCATGTCGTAGTAGTCATTAGACAGAAAGAGGAGAAACTTAACATGTCTTATTCTGAATTCCTGCGGTTGTTATTATGTTCCAGCAAGGAAATAGTCATTCTTTCATTCCGAGCATTCGACTAACGGCACAGATTTCTAGTGCTATAACAGAAACTGCCCTTAACGCGCAAATGAAAGCCCTCACAACACTCTTTACCTGCAACTGCTCCCGCTTATGGTAGTAGATAAACAGGTGGTGGACATGTATCTGCAGCCTCTGCTGCTGGTAGATTTACTGTTTTATATGGACTGAAAAAACCGGAGGGTAGTGCTTGAGAATGCTACTCTATTCCTGGAATTAGCCATCCCCTTCTTTGACTATTCGACTCGCTCCTCGAAGCAAGGAAGGGAATGAAGATGGCATTGAATGCCCTTTCCGCAAGAAGGATAGGAGTTGGCTTACCGCATCTACCTTCTCATCGCGGGATAAGGGCTGGGGCGTTAACTTAAGTACTAAAGCTGCTGGAGCGGCTGCCTTCATTGATTTCCCATGAAGGAATCGGAATATCGCTACTTCCCCTTACTGCCCTAAGCGGGGGAGATGGATTAAAAACCTTGTGTGAAGGAAAGGATGTCAAAGTCATTGACCATTAATCCGGTTGAAGGACAAATGGACAGTGAATCAACGGTATCGAGTTGTTCTAAGGATTCGGATTCGGCAGTCGAGACATCTATATCTATGGAATTTCAAAAGAGAGAAAAGGATCCGAATCCGACCCGAGGACGAGCTCAAACCTTAGGGTTTGAAAAGAAGAAGTAAAGCTCTCGTTTACTTCAATCAAAAAAGGTAGGCCATAGCATAGATTGAATTAGACCTTACTCAATCACTCATCGCTGGAAAAAGTAGAGCGATTTCCTCGCAAAAAAAGCACGAGCGTGATATTCTTCCTTAACAGGGATCTCAATTGCGGGAAGAAGTACAAAGGGCAAAGGCAGAAGTGGAAGGGTCAAACTCCTCTATCAGGGAAAGACATGAAGGAGAAAAGTGTAAAATCACTTGTTTGAAACATCTAAAAATAGAAATGGCTATTAGAAGTTGTATTTTCGGTGGTCAAAGGGAAGGAATCAGAAAAGAGGGAAGCGCTCTCAAGGTAGAATCAGTTCCAGGCAAGTATGTCCATTGAAAGGAAAGAGTCCCTAAACAGACAGGTTTTCAGCAAATAAGACGGGTCCTGGTCTTCGGCAACAAAAGAAGCCGAAGCGAGAGCTCGATCAAAGAACCTTTATAGATCCTCATCATCCTCTGGTTCTGGATACATAGCGAGAAGGGAATCTTCCTGTTCGAATGGAAGATTTTCGAAAGATAGGGGAGAAATCAATCACATGCGTGAGCGGATCGAGCTATTATATAATAAGTAACGGCTGAAAAAGCTATTCTTGGTAGATCCACTTGTCAAGGCGCGGAAAGCCGTGTTCCTTCTCAGCTCACGCTTTCCTGATTGATTTGAAAGACCCTACACACCACCGTATCCTTGGCTTTCATCCCACTTTCAAAGAACTTGCTATCATTCTTTCAATTCTATCTCCTCGCTTTAGGTCTTATGCTTCTTATTAAAGGGGTTATGCCACTCCGAGTCCATCAGTGTTGAAGGAATGGACAGAGACAGGCAAAGACAAAGTACTGATTTGACTACCGATAGAGAGCAGAGCTAGAGACAAGATGCCTAGGACCTGGAGGAGATCCATAAGAACCAAGTCATGGAAAAGATAGCATCAAACCAGAGATAATAAACCTAACTCTCTGTGCTTTAATCGAGAATGGATACAGGGTCGTCGAGCGAAACCTTTATTAGGGGGTAGACCTACCTTGTTTTGTTGACTTGCTTTCCAGCAAAGCGTGCCGGCCCTATCTCTAAAGCACCAAACTTCCACATTTTAGGAGATGCCCTATCTTCCCTTAAAGAGCCAGCTTATTGAATAGAGCTGTTACTCCTTGATACGTCCAAAATGCATCACTATTTTATATCGTAATTCATCCTTATTCATTGATATATTTCACATTATGATAATGTTCTTATGTTGTTTTGGCCTATTTTACACAGTTTGCAACTTTCCGGTGCCGAAGCAGCAGACGCGGGATTTAGCGGTAAAAAGTGGACGCTGAGTTGCTGAAGAAGAATACCTCCAAATTACCTGAAAATCGATGGAGGGTATTTTCCAGAAGGATCACGAAGATACGCAAAAGAGCAACCAGAGGGGGGCCACAGGGTGCCCAGGCGGCCACCTGACGCGGCCCCACCCTAGACGCGCCGGGAGGGCGCCTGGAGCCCATAGCCCACTCTAGGCTCCCCCCTCTGGCCTATATACTCCTCGTCATCCAGAAACCCTAAAAGGGAGAGAGTTTACGGAGTTTCGCCGCTGCTCCATGGCGGAAACCTACAGAGAAGAAAAGCCATCTCTGGCGGGCAGATTCCGCCGGGGAGATCACCTCCCGGAAGGGGAGATCATCGCCATCGTCATCACCATCGTCACGGGCATCATCGAGATCATCATCAACATCATCCCCAACATCAGCACCATCTCCATCTTCATCCAATCTCATCTCACAATTGCAACTTGTGTTGTAATCCGTACTATCTATCCTCTCTACCCTATCGGTGTTGATTACTACTTTGTGGTGAATGCTATTGAGTTTTGTTGGAGAAATATCATTGTGTCCAGATTGTTTATCATCCATCTATCTCCACTGATCATGATCTCTTTTATGTCTTGTGAGTAGTTAATTTAGTTCTTGAGGACATGGGAGAAGTCTTGTTGTTAGTAGTCATATGATGTTGAAGTAATATGTGTTGTTTGATACTTAAGTTGTGTTGTTATTTTCCTAGTGGTGTTGTGTGAGTCGAACACTCAACACTTCGCCTTATTAAGGACCTAGGGGAATACATTGTGTACAAATAATGCTTACGGTGGGTTGCCGGAGTGTCAGAAACCTGAACCCCAGTTCGAACGCTTTTGCACAAGGGAACAATGGATCATCGATCGTATTGCTATGGTTAGGATTTTGCCTTAAATACTATCTTGTATTTGCGGATGCTTGCAAGGTGTTTAATCATAAGAGTGCACTCATCTTAGTCTATTGGGTGTACTAGCATAGATCCACCCACTCAACACTTATCAACACATCACATAGTACCGATACGGAATATGGCGAAAGCACATGACTACCTCTCCCGTGTGTCCTCAAGAACACTTTAGCCTTTATAAGTTCAGTTGCTAGGCCTCACCTTTGCTCAGAAAGGATTGGGCCACTTGTTACTCTCCAATGCCTTTTACTTTGCTCGCTTTTACTTTCCTATTGCTCATATCAAGAAAACCCCTAAAAAGTTATCTTTCAGTGCTTGCAGTTATTCCTTGCTCAGAATCACTTATCAATACCTTCTGCTCCTCGTTGGGTTCGACACTCTTACTTATCGAAAACGCTGCAATAGATCCCTTACGGTCGTGGGTCATCAAGTACCGTTTTCTGGCGCCGTTGTCGGGGAGTGTAGCGCTATTGGTAAATTCTTTTGTCATCCGTGAGCTCTTGCTTCATGTCTTTCAACCTACAAGGTTCTTGTTATGTTCCTTGTTCCTCTTTTCCAACGGAGTGCTCTTAACTTCGTTCATCTCTGTTCTATTCTTTCTTCCAAGATTGTTCAACCTCTCAAGGTTCTTTGGTTTCACTCGTCTGTCAAAGAAGCAACTTTGTTTTACCTCTTCCTCTTCCGTTTTCACCCGGTGATATCTCTAGGATCTCGGGTCGAGATCCTCTGTTAGTGTGGGAGAGTTGTGACGCCCGAGACCGACGTCCCAGAAGATTCCAGAAGATTCCCGAAGTTCCAGATGTTCCGGGTTGCCCGTGTGTTTCTTTTGTGCTGGTGTTTTTATTTTTGCATTGCATCATGTCATCATGCAATCATGTCATTTTATTTTGCATCTCAACCTAAATAAATCATGTGGACCTCCGGTCCATTTAAATCGAGGGAAGGTGACTTCTCTTTATAACATATAAAAGTCTCTCAATATTAGGGAGCTATATAAATAAATATTCCATTGTTGGAATTACCCCAACACACTTGCAAATTCCCCATGTTTATTTCACTTCGAGTTTCTACTTCTAAACCTTGTCTTAATTCTTTCTGTTGTTTCGAGGTTCCTCCAAAACCCCCCCAACTTTTATTTAAATTCCTGACATTTTTTGCGGGTCCAGGGAATTTTTACCTCTTGCCCTAACTCTTTTCTAACACCTCCTTCCTTTATTTTTTCTCCTTTGCGGTTTTCCGTTTTGTTTGGAGAAAAACAGCAACAATGTTAAAGGAAGAAACTCCTCCAGCCAGCCCTCCTACCGTCTCCTCCTCCTCCCTCTTGGCCCAGCCCAGGCCGCCGGCCCATCAAGGCCTTTGGCCCAACCTGGCGCTAGAAACCCTAACTCCCTCCGCAGCCTCTCGTCCGCTCCCGTTTTCCCTTCGAGCCGCCGCCACCCCTCTGGCTCGCTAGACCGAGCCCCCTCTCTTCTCCTTCGATTCCCCTCTGCCTTCGATCTCGGTCTCCCTCTCAGGCCCGATTTTCCCTCTGCCTCGCCCTGCGACCGAAGCTTCCTCGCCTCTCCCTCCGGTCCCGCATCGCCAAGGCGTGGCTCAGCGCGCCCCTGCAGCCCCTGCGCTGCGCCCCCTCCGGCGTCCTCCGACCGTTTCCAGCAAGCCGCCGGCGCCCCGCGGCCTTCGTCGCCCTGGCCCCGAGCCCGCGCCAGGAGCGCCTCTCCTCCGCCCCGTCGCAAGGTTGCCCCGGCCCCGAGCGCCCGTTCCCAGGGCCGCCGTTCTCCCGTGCGCAACGGCCACGCCCGCCGTCCTCCTCGAGCGCCCAGCGGCCAGGAGCCCCCGACGCCCTTCCTCCTCGCTTCGTCCGCGGGCCTCCTCTGCGCATCGCCAGGGCCGCGCCTCCTCCCTCGATCTGGTCCGCGTCGCCCCGATCTCCCACAGCACCCCGTCGCCAAGGCCTCGTTCCCCCGTCCTCCGTCCAGCGGGCTCCCTCCTCCGCTTCAGCGCCGCGCCAGGGCCTCCCCGTCCAGCGCGCCTCCTTCCACCGGCGGCCGCCCCGCACGAGGCCAGCCAGGGCCCCGAGCGCCCCGGCCTCCCTTCCGTCTAGCGTCCGCAGTTCCGTTCCTCTGCAGCTCCGTCGTCCAGCACCGGAACCCTGCTGCTGTAGTTTTGTTTTTTTTGTTTTGTTGCTTGTGTTGTTAACCTGAACAGAGAACGTCTACCGCCAAAGACCGCAACGACCCGAGTACAACTACAGTTTTTCGTCAAGTTCGACTACCGACGACCCAAACATCTACGGAAAAACGACCAAGTTCCACTACTTCCCACGATGACTATGAGCACATCTACAAAACGCCCCGTGTACGACTACCGACGCCCGGAAACACCAAGTACCACTACGGAATGTGAACGTCTACCGTCGCCCGTGTACCTACTTCCCTCTACGGCATGTACCACTACCGTCGCCCGGAAACGAGGAATTCGCCAAGTACCACGACACGATGACGTGAACCACTACTTCCTCTACGAGTTGCGAGAACAACTACTTCCCTCTACGGAACGACTTCTTCCTCGTCGGACACGTGAACGACTTCTTCCTCTACGTCTCGAACCGCCCCGAAACGATCGCTCCAAAGGTATAACCCGAGACGTGACCCGTGTGATGCATGCTTGTGTTGTATGAAATGTTCCCCTTGTGTGCTTCGTGCCCGTTCCGACCTTTTGTCGAGCTCCTCGGTTGCCTCGCCACCGACTCGTGGGAACCCGGTAACGGGATCACCCCACCTCTTTCATCTCGTTTGACTCGCTCACGCCATCTTTGCTTTTGCCCGGACTCTCAACGAGTTACCGGAACCGAGTTGTTGCCTTTGCATCATTTCGGATCGTTGCCGTGGCACCCTTTCTTTCCACCACGGTGACAAATGCTTCATATCTCTTTTAAGTCAACCTTTTAAAATTTGCATAAACTTGATCATGTCATCCGCATCATTTAACAACATTATATATGTTAATTATTGTTTGCTTATAATTATTAAACATGCTCATGGGGATTTTCCGGAATATGTTGTTGTTGTTTCCGGCCTCATTTAAAATGTCTTAAATAGTGTAGTTTCTTTATGCTTCACCTCTTGCCATGTTAACAAACAATTAATCTTGTCTTGTATTTAAATGAGAGTCAACTAAATAATTAAATGTGGTGTTTCGTCAATATGCAACTCGTTGCATATTGATCTCCACTTAACTTGTAGTGTTGTTTGTGCACTTTGCCATGCCATGCATAATTAAACCGGACATGCATCATACTTGTTTGTGCATCGTATGCCCTGTTCATGATATGTGTGTTTACCGTGTTGTTTCTTCCTTTCCGGTTGCTTCTCTTGTTAGCTTCGGTTTCGTTCCGGAGTTGTGAGGTTTCTCTCGTCTGTTGCTCCGTCTGCTTCATGGATCCGTTCTCCTCCTTTGTGGAATCCCAGGCAAGATGACCGAACCCGGATACCATTACTATCTTTGCCTATTGCTATTAGATCCGCTCTATAGTTTTGCCTCGATGCCCATGCCTTTCTTGTCAGCCTCCTACTTGTAACCATGAACCTGTTTAATCACCCTACCTATGCAAACCGTTGCTTGGCTAAGTACGCTTCGCTCAGCCCTTCTTATAGCATTGTTAGTTGCAGGTGAAGATTGAAGATGCTTGCTTCATGTTGAAGTTTGGTTGGGTTATATCACACTATATAAATGCTTAAAAATGAAATCATCTATATACTGGCAAGGGTAGAAGGCTAAGCCTTTTGCTTGGTGATTTGTTCCACTCATGCCGTTAGGAACCGTATAAACCGGTGTTATGTTCCTTGATTATGCGTTCCTAACACGGTTGGGGTGTATGGGACCCCCTTGATAAACCGCTAAGTGCTAAGTCTTTTTCAGCAAGTCCCAACATTGGTACTATTTGCCTAATAACAAACTAATAAAACTTGCATAAGGGCCTTGCAAACCCTCTTTTATTTTAATTCTACAACCCCGGGCCAGTGCTCCACATGAGTGTTGGTCCGAAACGGGGGTTACGCAGGGCCACCTCGAGGAAACTCAAGGTCTGGTAAAAACCCGTGGGATCACCCATCCGGTCGTGTCCTGAGACTAGATACGCGCGGCTACCTATCAGGGTGTCGACACGCCGGGAGGATTTGCTGGATTAGCCTTACCTTAGTTCGATTTAACTTGAGCACGGGATTCCGAGAATACTCGGGTCTTCCCACCTATGGAGTTGCGACTCCGCGGATCGTGGGCTTGTGATGGGCCAAGTTGGAACACCCCTGCAGGGTTTGAACTTTCGAAAGCCGTGCCCGCGGTTATGTGGCAGATGGGAGCTTGTTAATTCCGGTTGTAGAAAACTTGACACAATGTTTCTAATACACTACCAGCGTGTGTACCGTGACTGTCAATTTCCGAATAGGGATTCGGGAGTTGAACACGGTGGGGTTATGTTTGACCGGCTTTAGTTAGGATCACTTCGTGATCATCTCTCGACCGAGGCACTTCTCTTCTCGCTCTCTACTACGTAAGTTAGTGCTAGTTGCTGCTGCAGACTCTTGTTGTTCCTTCACCTCTTATTCTTTCTTCAGCCTTGTTCCACACCCAAGGCTTAAATAGTCTTGTTACCCGGGAACGGGATTGCTGAGTCCTCTGTGGCTCACAGTTACTTCACCACACCAGATGCAGGTTCAGCCGAGTTTGATGCAGGAGCTGGTTCAAGTACTTCATCGGGAGTTCGATGAAGCTTGTGGCCGTTTGCTTGTGACGCTTCGACGATCAGTAGTGGTTTCTACTAGGATTCGATCCTGACATGTGGCTTTATGTTGTTTTGGTATCTTTCTTTTGGATCTTCACCCGTAGCCGGGTTGTGATGTTCTGAATGATGATTGCTTATGTAATGTATTGTGTGAAGTGGCGAGTGTAAGCCAACTATCTCCTTTTGCAATTTAATCCCTCTTTTACATGAGTCGTGCAAAGATACCAAACTTGAGATCATTCTAGGATGGGCTTATACCTTTAAGTCGTGCCTCGACACGTAGGAGGTATAGTCCCATCCTGGGCATTACAAGTTGGTATCAGAGCCTTCTCCGACCTTGAAGCCCCCACTGATTGATCGAATCGTTGACGGTTGAGTCTAGGCACACACTGAAAAATGTTTTGAGTCCTATATATATATCGGAGAGTAGGATTTCTGTTTGCTCCTCTTCTCTTTTCATTCTGGTGAGGACTCCTGACGTCTACTCTTACCTCTTCTACTTTCAAAAAATTGCACCAAATTTTTTTTAGGATCCCGCGAGTATTCTGGGATTGTTTCGATGTTCTTGTGACAAGGATATTGTTCTCGATGCCTCCTGTTACCGAGGAGTTGAGCTTCGGGGTATCATTGACACAAGCATATCGCGGCAGTACTAAATACTTAAGACGGCCGACATTGAAAATCTCTCCTATACGGCCAGTGGCAAGATAACCCCGACATCACCCAGTACTGGGGAGGTAGTTCGGGAGTATTGCCATAGCTTGTTATAGTGGATGCTTTTCGAAGGTCCGAGGTAAACAGTTTCCGAGAAAGACTGGTTATGTGATGAAGGATGGATACACCTGGATGTAGGTTTAGAGTTGATTGCGCGGTGCTTCCCGTGTATCCCCAACACCTGATTGCATAACTGGAAACTTTCGGAGATCTATAGGTGGGTTCATCTAGTAGTTCTAGGCATTCTTCCAACGGATGCACGATATGAAGGTTGGGGTTCTACATTGAGTGAAGTGGTTTTATGGACTTGTTCTGATCGGGAGTTGCATCTTAAAGGGTCCTTGGCTATGCTGATCCGGGGATTGCAAAACCATTTTGTAACACGTTCCATGAGCTTTCAGCACGAAGATGTGGAACGAAGCTTCTATCTTGTATTTGTTCTATCTGATCCTTGTTCCTTTTTATTTACCTTTTGTTCTCTCAAGTGGCTTCTCGTCAAGTTGAGGTATCTACAGAATTCATTCGTTCAATTCTCTGTTCGAATGATATTGTGAAGATCATGTTAAACATCTATCCTTTGTTTTTGATTTGATTCTGGTATTCGAGTTGCTTCGATGTCAAATGTTGATTCCATACCTTTCCTAATCGGTGTTCTCATACTTCTATGGGAGTGCTATTTCTTCTTGATCATCAAGATGGTCATGTTAATCCTTTTCAACCGGTGTGCCTTCTCTTCAAGTTATTCCTTACGGAAACCGTTGAGAAATCTGACGATTTGTCTGTTTCATTCATCCCAAGTTGTCCTTGTTGTCCCCACCCTCCCACCCTTCTTCTTTTTGGAGCTGGAATTCTCAAATGAAATATCCATTTTATTCATGTGATATTTCTTCATTCTTTTCCTTCAATGTTCTTATCCGGTGAATTATCGTGAAGATGCTCAAGAGCTTCAAGCTCATCATTCTTTTGTTCTCATAATTCTTCCGGTGGATGTAATTCAAGATTTTGGTGTTGATCTTATCCTTTTCCTCGGTTCACAATGCTTTCTTATTCCGGTGCACCAATTAATCATTCTCCTCTTGCTATTCATATCCGGAGAGCTGAAGATATCTCAGAAGATTCATAATTCCATTCTTAATCCGTTCAAGCTATTTTTGAGGTTTATCATCTTACTCAAGCCATTTAATTCAACCGGTGCAATATCTCTTAAGCAATCTTTTCAACGGTGATTTCTTTAGTGGGCCCTAACCCACAGGTCTTTTTCCAGGATCTTACCTAACTCTTTTAATTTTTCTGGAGTTATACTCAAATTCCTTTCAAATTCTTGTTCATCATTGGTTCAACCTTTTAATTCTTCATTCCGGAGTGCTCAACAACTCTTCATGGCATTTCTCGTCTTCACTCTCAACGTTGGAGACCGGAGAAGAGTTTCTCTTAAATCTTGACCCGTTATCTTGTTGAGTTGTGGTTCTAACTTCATGCCATCCTCATTAGTGTTCCATTTGTGAGGATTCTTTTTATACCCATCCGAAGCATTTCATGAATTCTTTTCTTTGTGTTCCTCCGAAGGCCATCAATTCAGAATATTTCTTCGTTCTCAGTTTTCAACTTCGTCCTCCAACTATTCTTCTTCGATGCCTCTTCGTTCGTCTCCATATTCTTACGGTGGTTCTTTCAAGTTTACTCTTCCGTTGTTATCGTTTTAATTCATTTGTTCTTTCATAATCCTACCGGTGCTTTGTTGAATACTTATCCAAGCTTGTGCTAGATCTCTCTTTAATTCTTTCCAACGAGAATAAGTAGTATGCCAAATCCTTTGGTTGTCATCAATTTAAATTGGTGAAGGAGATGCATAACATAATTCTTATTCTTGTTCCTTCCAAGTGTTTAATTCTTTTGTCCGGGGCTTGTTCATCATATCATATTCTCGGTTCCAAGTTGTTCATCTTGTTTTCCGGAGCTCCATGTTATTTCAATTATATCATTTCAAGCTCCATCTAATTCATCGCGGGCCTTGAATCTTATTCTTTTCATCTTTCACTTCTCATGCTTTCATTACCGGAGTTCTTCATGGTGGTTCATCAAGATTTAATTCATCCTCGAAGACTTCATCAAGATTCTTGTTGAAGCTCAAGCATTCTTCATCATGCATTCCGAATTGCAATTCTTTATCTTTTCAGATGGTGTTATGTCATTCTCACAATTCCTTCATGTTTCATGATTCACGAGTTATCAAGAATGAGATATTTAAACCCATCATTTTCCTTGTTCAGGAGATCCTTTCATCCCTTCAATTTATTCGTTGGAGTAATCTTGGGTTGTATTTCACCTAAAGCTTTCCCTAAGGATTGTTGCTATTATGGTGCTTATAAATGACCCAAATTCTTCATTTATCATTCCGGTGAAATAAGTTCTTCGTCTGCTTGTTGATCTCAATCCAAGCAATTCGTTTCTGTTAGTGGCTGGTTGTCACCTCATAATTTTGAGATGTTTTCCATAAGCCCACATGAAGCTTATTCTTTTGTTGTTGAGTTTCCAACAACTCTGTTCAACCTTTTTTTTGCAAGGAGGATTTTCCTAATTCAATTTTGAGAGAAGTAGTCATATTTCTTCTCCGTTCATTTCCTTCGTTGAATTATATGCTATTCTTTCATTCCGGAGGCTTTGTGTTGTTGCTCTCTACAAACCATCATCTCGTTTTTATCGAGATCATATTCTTCCTTGCTTATCATTTAACCGGAGTGTTGTATTCTTCATTCTAGTTCTCTCATCTTATCAAGTTTGCCTATCTTTTAACCGGAGTGCTGTCTGAAGCCTTTCTTACCCCTTTTGCCATTCTTTTAATTGTTCCGGAGGCTATGTGTTGTTGTTTTCATCAAGTATCTTCCCAACTTGGCTAGTTCATGTTCAATTCCTTCCATTTTCAGACGGAGTGCTGTCCAAATTCTGTCATTCTTATTCCTTGGCTATACCATTGCGGTTTCAAATTCTTTTGTCATCCGTGAGCTCTTGCTTCATGTCTTTCAACCTACAAGGTTCTTGTTATGTTCCTAGTTCCTCTTTTCCAACGGAGTGCTCTTAACTTCGTTCATCTCTGTTCTATTCTTTCTTCCAAGATTGTTCAACCTCTCAAGGTTCTTTGGTTTCACTCGTCTGTCAAAGAAGCAACTTTGTTTTACCTCTTCCTCTTCCGTTTTTACCCGGTGATATCTCTAGGATCTCGGGTCGAGATCCTCTGTTAGTGTGGGAGAGTTGTGACGCCCGAGACCGACGTCCCAGAAGATTCCAGAAGGTTCCCGAAGTTCCAGATGTTCCGGGTTGCCCGTGTGTTTCTTTTGTGCTGGTGTTTTTATTTTTGCATTGCATCATGTCATCATGCCATCATGTCATTTTATTTTGCATCTCAACCTAAATAAATCGTGTGGACCTCCAGTCCATTTAAATCGAGGGAAGGTGACTTCTCTTTATAACATATAAAAGTCTCTCAATATTAGGGAGCTATATAAATAAATATTCCATTGTTGGAATTACCCCAACACACTTGCAAATTCCCCATGTTTATTTCACTTCGAGTTTCTACTTCTAAACCTTGTCTTAATTCTCCGTTGTTTCGAGGTTCCTCCAAACCCCCCCCCCCAACTTTTATTTAAATTCCTGACATTTTTTGCGGGTCCAGGGAATTTTTACCTCTTGCCCTAACTCTTTTCTAACACGTCCTTCCTTTATTTTTTCTCCTTTGCGGTTTTCCGTTTTGTTTGGAGAAAAACAGCAACAATGTTAAAGGAAGAAACTCCCCCAGCCAGCCCTCCTACCGTCTCCTCCTCCTCCCTCTTGGCCCAGCCCAGGCCGCCGGCCCATCAAGGCCTTTGGCCCAACCTGGCGCTAGAAACCCTAACTCCCTCCGCAGCCTCTCGTCCGCTCCCGTTTTCCCTTCGAGCCGCCGCCACCCCTCTGGCTCGCTAGACCGAGCCCCCTCTCTTCTCCTTCGATTCCCCTCTGCCTTCGATCTCGGTCTCCCTCTCAGGCCCGATTTTCCCTCTGCCTCGCCCTGCGACCGAAGCTTCCTCGCCTCTCCCTCCGGTCCCGCATCGCCAAGGCGTGGCTCAGCGCGCCCCTGCAGCCCCTGCGCTGCGCCCCCTCCGGCGTCCTCCGACCGTTTCCAGCAAGCCGCCGGCGCCCCGCGGCCTTCGTCGCCCTGGCCCCGAGCCCGCGCCAGGAGCGCCTCTCCTCCGCCCCGTCGCAAGGTTGCCCCGGCCCCGAGCGCCCGTTCCCAGGGCCGCCGCTCTCCCCTGCGCAGCGGCCACGCCCGCCGTCCTCCTCGAGCGCCCAGCGGCCAGGAGCCCCCGACGCCCTTCCTCCTCGCTTCGTCCGCGGGCCTCCTCTGCGCATCGCCAGGGCCGCGCCTCCTCCCTCGATCTGGTCTGGGTCGCCCCGATCTCCCGCAGCACCCCGTCGCCAAGGCCTCGTTCCCCCGTCCTCCGTCCAGCGGGCTCCCTCCTCCGCTTCAGCGCCGCGCCAGGGCCTCCCCGTCCAGCGCGCCTCCCACCGGCGGCCGCCCCGCACGAGGCCAGCCAGGGCCCCGAGCGCCCCGGCCTCCCTTCCGTCTGGCGTCCGCAGTTCCGTTCCTCTGCAGCTCCGTCGTCCAGCACCGGAACCTTGCTGCTGTAGTTTTGTTTTTTTTGTTTTGTTGCTTGTGTTGTTAACCTGAACAGAGAACGTCTACCGCCAAAGACAGCAACGACCCGAGTACAACTACAGTTTTTCGTCAAGTTCGACTACCGACGACCCGAACATCTACGGAAAAACGACCAAGTTCCACTACTTCCCACGACGACTATGAGCACATCTACAAAACGCCCCGTGTACGACTACCGACGCCCGGAAACACCAAGTACCACTACGGAATGTGAACGTCTACCGTCGCCCGTGTACCTACTTCCCTCTACGGCATGTACCACTACCGTCGCCCAGAAACGAGGAATTCGCCAAGTACCACGACACGATGACGTGAACCACTACTTCCTCTACGAGTTGCGAGAACAACTACTTCCCTCTACGGAACGACTTCTTCCTCGTCGGACACGTGAACGACTTCTTCCTCTACGTCTCGAACCGCCCCGAAACGATCGCTCCAAAGGTATAACCCGAGACGTGACCCGTGTGATGCATGCTTGTGTTGTATGAAATGTTCCCCTTGTGTGCTTCGTGCCCGTTCCGACCTTTTGTCGAGCTCCTCGGTTGCCTCGCCACCGACTCGTGGGAACCCGGTAACGGGATCACCCCACCTCTTTCATCTCGTTTGACTCGCTCACGCCATCTTTGCTTTTGCCCGGACTCTCAACGAGTTACCGGAACCGAGTTGTTGCCTTTGCATCATTTCGGATCGTTGCCGTGGCACCCTTTCTTTCCACCACGGTGACAAATGCTTCATATCTCTTTTAAGTCAACCTTTTAAAATTTGCATAAACTTGATCATGTCATCCGCATCATTTAACAACATTATATATGTTAATTATTGTTTGCTTATAATTATTAAACATGCTCATGGGGATTTTCCGGAATATGTTGTTGTTGTTTCCGGCCTCATTTAAAATGTCTTAAATAGTGTAGTTTCTTTATGCTTCACCTCTTGCCATGTTAACAAACAATTAATCTTGTCTTTTATTTAAATGAGAGTCAACTAAATAATTAAATGTGGTGTTTCGTCAATATGCAACTCGTTGCATATTGATCTCCACTTAACTTGTAGTGTTGTTTGTGCACTTTGCCATGCCATGCATAATTAAACCGGACATGCATCATACTTGTTTGTGCATCGTATGTCCTGTTCATGATATGTGTGTTTACCGTGTTGTTTCTTCCTTTCCGGTTGCTTCTCTTGTTAGCTTCGGTTTCGTTCCGGAGTTGTGAGGTTTCTCTCGTCTGTTGCTCCGTCTGCTTCATGGATCCGTTCTTCTCCTTTGTGGAATCCCAGGCAAGATGACCGAACCCGGATACCATTACTATCTTTGCCTATTGCTATTAGATCCGCTCTATAGTTTTGCCTCGATGCCCATGCCTTTCTTGTCAGCCTCCTACTTGTAACCATGAACCTGTTTAACCACCCTACCTATGCAAACCGTTGCTTGGCTAAGTACGCTTCGCTCAGCCCTTCTTATAGCATTGTTAGTTGCAGGTGAAGATTGAAGATGCTTGCTTCATGTTGAAGTTTGGTTGGGTTATATCACACTATATAAATGCTTAAAAATGAAATCATCTATATACTGGCAAGGGTGGAAGGCTAAGCCTTTTGCTTGGTGATTTGTTCCACTCATGCCGTTAGGAACCGTATAAACCGGTGTTATGTTCCTTGATTATGCGTTCCTAACACGGTTGGGGTGTATGGGACCCCCTTGATAAACCGCTAAGTGCTAATTCTTTTCCAGCAAGTCCCAACATTGGTACTATTTGCCTAATAACAAACTAATAAAACTTGCATAAGGGCCTTGCAAACCCTCTTTTATTTTAATTCTACAACCCCGGGCCAGTGCTCCACATGAGTGTTGGTCCGAAACGGGGGTTACGCGGGGCCACCTCGAGGAAACTCAAGGTCTGGTAAAAACCCGTGGGATCACCCATCCGGTCGTGTCCTGAGACTAGATACGCGCGGCTACCTATCAGGGTGTCGACACGCCGGGAGGATTTGCTGGATTAGCCTTACCTTAGTTCGGTTTAACTTGAGCACGGGATTCCGAGAATACTCGGGTCTTCCCACCTATGGAGTTGCGACTCCGCGGATCGTGGGCTTGTGATGGGCCAAGTTGGAACACCCCTGCAGGGTTTGAACTTTCGAAAGCCGTGCCCGCGGTTATGTGGCAGATGGGAGCTTGTTAATTCCGGTTGTAGAAAACTTGACACAATGTTTCTAATACACTACCAGCGTGTGTACCGTGACTGTCAATTTCCGAATAGGGATTCGGGAGTTGAACACGGTGGGGTTATGTTTGACCGGCTTTAGTTAGGATCACTTCGTGATCATCTCTCGACCGAGGCACTTCTCTTCTCGCTCTCTAATACGTAAGTTAGTGCTAGTTGCTGCTGCAGACTCTTGTTGTTCCTTCACCTCTTATTCTTTCTTCAGCCTTGTTCCACACCCAAGGCTTAAATAGTCTTGTTACCCGGGAACGGGATTGCTGAGTCCTCTGTGGCTCACAGTTACTTCACCACACCAGATGCAGGTTCAGCCGAGTTTGATGCAGGAGCTGGTTCAAGTACTTCATCGGGAGTTCGATGAAGCTTGTGGCCGTTTGCTTGTGACGCTTCGACGATCAGTAGTGGTTTCTACTAGGATTCGATCCTGACCTGTGGCTTTATGTTGTTTTGGTATCTTTCTTTTGGATCTTCACCCGTAGCCGGGTTGTGATGTTCTGAATGATGAATGCTTATGTAATGTATTGTGTGAAGTGGCGAGTGTAAGCCAACTATCTCCTTTTGCAATTTAATCCCTCTTTTACATGAGTCGTGCAAAGATACCAAACTTGAGATCATTCTAGGATGGGCTTATACCTTTAAGTCGTGCCTCGACACGTAGGAGGTATAGTCCCATCCTGGGCATTACATAAGTGAAGCTGGTAAGGAAGTTTTTATATTTCTGTTTTTATTTTGCTGTTGTTGCTCTTTGTCCTTATGGACAACCTTGCTATTGGATCGTTGCTTGTGGGAAGACGCCCCACATCTGTGGTGGTTGCTCCTCCCCCTACTGAAATTGTGCCCTATAAAATACCAGCTGGTATTATCGATTATGTTTTGGCTAATCGTTATGCAGGAGACAGACATCCCGGTGAACACTTGCTATATCTGTCACAACTATGTTCATTATTTAAGCTTGCAGGTGTATCAATGGAGTTTGTCCTGAGGAAATTGTTCTCCGTATCGGTTATAGATAAAGCTTCAGATTGGTATAAGCTTCTCGATAACTCACACTTGCTTGATTGGCAAGAGCTTATGTCTCTCTTTTATACCAAGTTTTATCCTCTTCATGAAATTCATCGAGACAGGAACTATATCATAACTTTAGGTCTCGTGACGGAGAAAGCATTGCTCAAGCTTGGGGGAGATTGAAGTCCCTAATTCTCAAATGTCCTATTCATGAGCTCCCCAAGAAAAATATACTTACAAATTTGTATGCCAGGCTTTCTCGTCAGGATAAGGAGATGCTGGATGCCTCCTCTAGTGGGCTATTTCAGACAAAGAGCGTTGAAGAAAGGTGGGATCTCATTGAAAGGATCCAGAGGAATACCGAAGATTGGGAAATCGATAAAGGTATTGAACCCGCTATAAATTATGAGCATGATTATATTGAGAGCTATGTGAAAACTGATTACTTCAATACCTTTTGCTCTAAGATTGGTCTTGATTCCCATCTAATGATTGATTTCTGTAAGGATTTTGCCTCTCACGTAGATTCTTTTAAAAAGAAGAGAGATCAGCATCATGAACCTTTCAAAGAGTTACCTGTTGATATTCATGTTGCTGACCCTATTTTGCCTGCAGTTATATATGAAAAGCCTCCTTTTCCCGAAAGGATAAGGGAGCACTCTCTTGTGACAGGCATAATAAATAAAATTGAGAGAAGAATTGATGAGCCTGAGGACCAGATCAAGGTCGATCCTCAAGTTGCATTGGTTAAAGACCTTGTTACTAATGATGTTTTGGATTCCAATGTAAATTTTTGTGCTGTTTCCACTAACCTTGTCACAGCCAAGAATAAAGGCCCAATTTCAGGTACTCCAGTAGTATCTGTTAAAATAGGAGATCACAATTATTATGGGCTATGCGATTTGGGATCGAGTGCTAGTGATATCCCCTATTCACTTCATCAAGGGATCATCGGTGAGATTTCACCTTGTGAACTTGAAGAAGTTGATGTTACCATTCATCTTGCAAACAGAGCAACTATCTCTCCTATCCGAATTGTGAGAGACGTTGAAGTCCAATGTGGAAAGGTAAAATACCCTACCGACTTTTTAGTACTTGGTTCAGTGAGGGACAACTTTTGTCCTATTATTTTTGGTAGACCTTTTCTCAGAACTTGTGGAGCTATAATAGATTGCAAGAAAGGTAAAGTTTCTGTTGAATTCAATGGGTGAGCCATATGAATTTAACTTTTCTTAGTTCTCTAAGTAGCCTCGTGGTACCGATTTACCTAGTGATGATATAATTATTGAAAGTATTGCTTCTATTGCTATTCCCCCTAATGATCCTTTGCAGCAATATATGGAGGACCACAAGAATGATTTGCATATGCAGGAAAGAAATGAACTAGATGAAATATTCTTGAGACAACCTGCTATCCTGAAGCACAACCTTCCGGTTGAACCTTTGGGAATTTTATCAAAACCGAAAGAAGACCCGGTGTTCGATCTTAAACCTCTTCCAGATACGCTCAAGTATGCTTATTTAGATGAAAAGAAAGTATATCCTGTTATTATCAACTCTAACCTTTCAGGATATGAAGAAGAGCGACTATTGGAAGTACTTCGTAAACACCGAGGTGCAATTGGCTATACCCTTGATGACCTTAAGGGGATTAGTCCATCTATCTGTCAACATACTGTCAACCTTGAGCCCGATGCTAAACCAGTTGTTGATCATCAACGACGGTTGAACCCGAAGATGATGGATGTTGTAAAAACTGAGATTCTCAAGCTTCTAGCCGCAGGTATTATCTACCCTATAGCTGATAGTAAGTGGGTAAGCCCGGTACATTGTGTTCCTAAGAAAGGAGGTACAACTGTGGTTCCTAATGATAAGAATGAACTAATACCTCAGAGAATTATTATTGGATATAGAATGTGTATTGATTACAGGAAGCTGAACAAGGCAACCAGGAAGGATCACTACCCGTTGCCGTTCATCGACCAAATGCTTGAAAGGTTATCCAAAAATACCCACTTTTGTTACCTCGATGGTTATTCTGGCTTCTCTCAAATTCATGTTAACACTGTTGATCAAGAGAAGACCACTTTTACTTGTCCCTATGGTACTTATGCTTACAGGCGTATGCCTCTTGGTTTATGTAATGCCCCTGCTACTTTTCAAAGGTGTATGTCTACTATCTTTCATGGTTTCTGTGAGGAGATTGTGGAAGTCTTCATGGACGATTTCTCCGTCTATGGAACTTCCTTTGACCATTGTCTCCACAACCTTAATAAAGTTTTGCAGAGATGTGAGGAGACAAATCTGGTACTCAACTGGGAGAAGTGCCACTTCATGGTTAACGAAGGAATTGTTCTTGGTCACAAGATTTCCGAAAGGGGAATTGAGGTGGACAAGGCCAAGATCGAAGCAATTGAGAGGATGCCCTATCCAAGGGACATCAAAGGTATTCGCAGTTTTCTCGGTCATGCTGTTTTCTATAGAAGATTTATTAAAGACTTTTCTAAGACTTCGAGACCCCTCACTAATCTTCTCCAGAAGGACGTTCCTTTTGTATTTGATGAAGATTGTAAGGAGGCTTTTGAAGTTCTTAAGAAAGCTTTAATAACCGCTCCTATAGTACAACCACCTGACTGGAATTTACCTTTTGAGATTATGTGTGATGCTAGTGATTTTGCTGTTGGAGCTGTTTTAGGGCAAAGGGTTGATAAGAAATTGAATGTTATACATTATGCTAGTAAAACCCTTGATAGTGCTCAAAAGAATTATGCTACTACTGAGAAGGAATTCTTAGCTGTAGTGTTTGCTTGTGATAAGTTTAGGCAGTATATTGTTGATTCCAAAGTTATTATTCATACTGACCATGCTGCCATTAAGTACCTTATGACAAAGAAGGATGCCAAGCCAAGACTTATCAGATGGGTACTCCTTCTTCAAGAATTTGATTTGCAGATTGTTGATAGGAAAGGAGAAGACAATCCGGTGGCGGACAATCTTTCAAGGATGGAAGATATACCGCATGATCCCATCCCAGTCAACGACAATTTTACAGACGAGCAACTTGCCGTTGTAAAAGTACAATCTCTTTCCGATCCTTGGTTTGCAAATTATGCTAATTTTATCGTTGCGAAGTATTTGCCTCCAGGTTTAACATTTCAGCAAAGGAAGAAGTTCTTTCATGATTTGAGGCACTACTTTTGGGATGACCCACATCTTTTCAAAGAAGGTCCAGACGGGATCATGAGAAGATGCATACCGGAACATGAGCAGAAGGACATTCTCAGACAATGTCATGATAGTCCCTATGGAGGACATCATGCCGGTGAGAGGACCGCACATAAGGTTCTTCAATCAGGTTTTTATTGGCCTACTCTCTTTAAGGATGCTAGAAATTATGTTTTAGCATGTGATAAATGTTAGAGAGTTGGTAACATTAGTAGAAGTAATGAGATGCCTATGAATTACTCACTAGTGATTGAACATTTTGATTGCTGGGGTTTTGATTTTATGGGTCCTTTTCCTTCTTCGCACAAGTACACTCACATTTTAGTAGCTGTTGATTATGTGACCAAGTGGGTTGAAGCAATCCCCACTGAAAGTGCTGATCACAAGACATCTTTGAAAATGCTCAAAGATGTGATTTTCCCTAGGTTTGGTGTACCTAGGTATCTCATGACTGATGGAGGATCACACTTCACGCATGGAGCTTTTAGAAAAGCTTTAGCCAAGTACGATGTCAATCATAGAATTGCTTCACCGTACCATCCTCAAACTAGTGGGCAAGTTGAGCTCACCAATAGAGAGATCAAGTTGATCTTACAGAAGACAGTAAACAGAAATAGAAAGGACTGGTCAAATAAGTTAGGAGATGCTTTGTGGGCGTATAGAACTGCTTACAAAAACCCCATGGGCATGTCCCCCTATAAGATGGTTTATGGCAAGGCTTGCCATTTGCCATTAGAATTAGAGCACAAAGCTTTCTGGGCTGTTAGAGAGCTTAATGCTGACCCAAAGTTAGCTGGTGAGAAGCGTCTCATGAACTTGACTTCTCTAGATGAGTGGAGAAGTGAAGCTTACGAGAGCGCTAAAATGTTCAAGGAAAAGGTAAAGAAGTGGCATGATAGTAGGATTCTGAAACGTGAATTTAATGTTGGTGATAAAGTTTTGTTGTTTAGATCCCGTTTCAGGTTTTCTCCAGGCAAACTACTTTCCAGGTGGGAAGGGCCATTTCATATTGAAGAAGTCTATCGGTCTGGTGCAATCAAGATTAACAATTTTGAAGGCACCAAACCTCAAGTTGTGAATGGGCAAAGACTTAAGCATTACATAGCAGGAGACCCTGTCAATGTTGATGTGAATATGATATACACAACAACTCACGAAGAACATGTTGCAGCCCTGTTTCAGACACCAGCAGAAGCAGAATAAGAAAAGGTATGTATTATGGTAAGGAAACATCGCGAACCGCCATAAAAGTTCCATATTATGAGTTTTTGCAAAATTAGGAAAATTCTAAGCCTAAGTGGAGCCGGAGACAAGCTCCAGGGGGCCCAGGCGCCCCCCTGGCGCGGCCTACCTCCTGGCCGCGCCGGGAGGCCGCCAGGGCACCCAGGAGTCCATCTCCGACCCCACTTTAGCTTGTTACCTTCCTTTCTGTGCAGAAATTTTTGCTATATATTTGCCCGTATTGTTCCGGCAACGTATCTCGCAATTTCGTGTGTTTTCTTTTCGATCTGTTTCTGCCAGGGTAAAAAGTTATTGTTAGAGATGTCTTCTTGCGGCTCGAGCGGAGAGGACTTCTTGGGATGGCGTCTACGTCAAGTCCAGAAGGATCTTAATCAAGGGAAGCACGTTGACTGGGCTACCGAAGAAGAGATTGCCGCAAGACAAGCGGAGATGGAGCGCTCCGTGAGGGAGGAAGTCAAGACTATCATTGCCCAACAACAAGGAGGCCCAAGCAATCCCATCATGGTGGGATCTGTCCAACCTCATTATGATCTTTCTCTTAACCTTTTAGGGCCCTCTACTTCACTTGAAGATCAACGTACGCTCTCCACCATCTCTGAGGCTTATCGCATCACCAATCAGCTGTGCAAAGATTTCCGTGTACTAAAGGTACAAGTGGAGATCTTGGAGAAGGAAAATCAAACCCTTCGCCTTGTCATAAGAGATTTGAAGAATCAACGTCAACAAGAATGAGGAGTGAAATCTCCTTGGGTAATGGCATCCCCTTGGCTTGTTCCAAGCTTGGGGGAGTGCCCGGTATCTTTATCTTTATCTTTTGTCTTTTAGAGTCAAGTAGAGTCGTATCATGTCTAGGGAGGTTATTATATGAAATAGGTGTGTGCATTGAGGTCTATCACTCCTTCTGTGGAGAGATTGTATCCGTGAGTGTGGAGTCGTCTATGATGGAATATTAATTTGAAGTCTATTGGTTCCTTTGCTGCACTCGGTATTCTCTTCACGCAATCGACCTTATATGATGATTCTTATGGGGAGTGTTGACCTTATATCAGGTATGGCTTTGAAAACTTTATTTAATCTTGGCAAACATAGCTTTGGTCATAACAACAAGCATGATTTTCTTAAAGTAGCGACATAGCCAAAACCTTTATGTTATTATGCTTGAAGTGTTATGCTGACAAGGAAGGCAACTTGATGTGTTATGCTTATTTTAATGTTTATGCTTTATATTGCTTTGCATCTTAGTCATCATCAATTGTCTATTCTCTCAAAGCCTTTGCTAGCCTAAACTCTGTACTAAGCGGAATTCTGCTTGTGCATCCATACCCTTAAACCAATACCTTCCATATGAGTCCACCATACCTTCCTATTCGTGGTATTCCACTACCACCTCCTAAAGTATAGAATTTATGTGTTATTCTTAAATGTTCAAAATCTTCTATTTTGTGCCTCTGTTTTAGCTTATGAGGAAGTAGTAGTTAATTCATGATCTTTTTAAGTTGGACAAGTTTTACCCCGGGATTGCATGTCTAATCTGCAAACCCCTAATATGAGGAGGAACTGGCATGAGTGCGCCCGGCTCATAAAAGATAATACAACAAACAAACCCTCCTTCACGCTTTGTTCATGAGAAATCAGAAAACTTTTGGCAGTGATAAACAAAGGAGATTAAGGGGATGTGATCGTCCCCGTGCGGGAGCCGTTCCTCGAAACTTGTCCAGATTGAGAAGTAGTTGAGTTATCTATTAGCATTCGTTGACAAATCATGCACCTCTCAAAACTTGTTTTCATTCTGTTTGATTTAAGGATAACACATGAGTTTTCCCTACTTCCCTAGAGCAGGGACTATCTCTTAGTTTTAGGTTGAGTCAGTTATTCCTACTTCCTTCTATTCTTAAAGAGAGCAGACATTTGATGTTGACGAGGATTCATTCATATAAAGTTGCATTAAGATTTGTCATATCATATCCTTGTTGACATTATCATTTGATAAGTAAGTTGTTTGTCAAGCCCAGCTAAAGCAAACATCTTCCTTTGTGTTAACACTTTCACTTCTTGCCTAATAACATGTTCTTTCAAAAGCTTCAATTAATCTCATCAAAACATAAAGAGAAAGAGCAAAAGTAAAACCTATTAGTTGTTCTTTGACCAAAGGACATGTTTGCCATGATTTGATGAGTTTCCTTAGCCCTACTTTCGATTATAAGTGTTACCACTCTTTTATAAGGGCCTTATGAGTTGAAGATTGCTGTTGAGGATATTTGAGTTTGGTGAAGAAACTGTGATGCTTCTTGTCCGTATTCTATTTATCGACACTTCACTCTCTAAACTTGTGGACAGGTTTACCGAGCTCAGTATTCGCTTGGGGACAAGCGAGGTCTAAGCTTGGGGGTGTTGATACGTCCAAAATGCATCACTATTTTATATCGTAATTCATCCTTATTCATTTATATATTTCACATTACGATGATGTTCTTATGTTGTTTTGGCCTATTTTACACAATTTGCAACTTTCCGGTGCCGAAGCAGCACACGCAGGATTTAGCGGTAAAAAGTGGACGCTGAGTTGCTGAAGAAGAATACCTCCAAATTACCTGAAAATCGACGGAGGGTATTTTCCAGAAGGATCGCGAAGATACGCAAAAGAGCAACCAGAGGGGGGCCACAGGGTGCCTAGGCGGCCACCTGGCGCGGCCCCCACCCTGGCCACGCCGGGAGGGCTCCTGGAGCCCCTGGCCCACTCCAGGCTCCCCCCTATGGCCTATATACTCCTCGTCATCCAGAAACCCTAAAAGGGAGAGAGTTTACGGAGTTCCGCCGCCGCTCCGTGGCGGAAACCTACAGAGAAGAAAAGCCATCTCCGGCGGGCAGATTCCGCCAGGGAGATCACCTCCCAGAAGGGGAGATCATCGCCATCGTCATCACCATCGTCACGGGCGTCATCGAGATCATCATCAACATCATCCCCAACATCAGCACCATCTCCATCTTCATCCAATCTCATCTCACAATTGCAACTTGTGTTGTAATCCATACTATCTATCTTCTCTACCCTATCGGTGTTGATTACTACTTTGTGGTGAATGCTATTGAGTTTTGTTGGAGAAATATCATTGTGTCCAGATTGTTTATCATCCATCTATCTCCACTGATCATGATCTCTTTTATGTCTTGTGAGTAGTTACTTTAGTTCTTGAGGACATGGGAGAAGTCTTGTTGTTAGTAGTCATATGATGTTGAAGTAATATGTGTTGTTTGATACTTAAGTTGTGTTGTTATTTTCCTAGTGGTGTTGTGTGAGTCGAACACTCAACACTTCGCCTTATTAAGGACCTAGGGGAATACATTATGTACAAAGAATGCTTACGGTGGGTTGCCGGAGTGACAGAAACCTGAACCCCAGTTCGCACGCTTTTGCACAAGGGAACAATGGATCATCGATTGTATTGCTATGGTTAGGCTTTTGCCTTAAATACTATCTTGTATTTGCGGATGCTTGCAAGGTGTTTAATCATAAGAGTGCACTTATCTTAGTCTAGAGGGTGTACTAGCATAGATCCACCCACTCAACACTTATCAACACATCACATAGTACCGATACGGAATATGGCGAAAGCACATGACTACCTCTCCCGTGTGTCCTCAAGAACACTTTAGCCTTTATAAGTTCAGTTGCTAGGCCTCTCCTTTGCTCAGAAAGGATTGGGCCACTTGTTACTCTCCAGTGCCTTTTACTTTGCTCGCTTTTACTTTCCTGTTGCTTATATCAAGAAAACCCCTAAAAATTTATCTTTCAGTGCTTGAAGTTATTCCTTGCTCAGAATCACTTATCAATACCTTCTGCTCCTCGTTGGGTTCGACACTCTTACTTATCGAAAACGCTGCAATAGATCCCTTACGGTTGTGGGTCATCACTCCTTACCTTACCTAAGACCCCTTCGGGATATCTTTTGAAAACCTTTTCTCTGAAAAGAAAAGATGTTTGCGATCCGTTGCCTGCTCTATTAAAGAAAGTGGGATCTGGCCTTGCATTTTTTAGATAGGGCTCCCTCACGGCATTCTTGCTCTTGCATTTGAAAGTCGAATCAGGATTCCATCTAGAGAAAGGTTCCGAATGGAACTAGTGAATGTGTATGCCGAACGTAGGCAGGTATACCTGACCTTTGATAT
>LR738713.1:269444137-269469137 GCA_902687465.1 Secale cereale | reverse complement strand
TGGTATTGAACTCAAAAAAGTTTAAGTAGAAGTGATTTCTTCCTCATTAGCTCCATTTTGATTATTATTTGCATCTTGTGATGAATGAAGTGAACTTGAGCTCTCTAGTGCTTCTATTTTCTCTTAGAAAGCATTTACTAGTATTCGATGAGATTCTGAAAGACCAGAAAGACAAGTGATATGAACTGGTTTTGTATCCACCCACTTTCCTTCGTTATCTTCAACTCTTTCTCTTTTGGTAGAGGAAAGCATTCCCAGTATAAATGATGATTCTTGCTTTCGTATTGATAATGTTTTCAATTGTACACGGAAGGGGTTTGTGACTACTACCATTTTAGTAAGGGGTTTATCCTCATATTGTTGGAGAAACCATTCTTTGCTAACATGGCTCAGCCTAGCAATGGCTGGGAATTTCTTGTCCCAGAATGCCAAAAAAATGACCGCCACTTTGTTGCTTTCAGCACTCTAATGAAGTCAAGCCCCTTCTGGATGTCCGCTGCTGCACTATGCTGTGTCTTACCATAGACAAGAGGCATATACACCTTCTTCACCAACTTTCAGTTAAGGTGACGGCTAACGGCTTCCTTGACACTAGCTTCCAGAGATTCTGATGGAATCTCCTCTTTGAATTCCTCTAATAGTGAGGAATATAGGTCATATACTTGATCCTCACCATCAACCCGTCAAAAGTTAGTACGCACTGCTAGATCCTGGAAATAGCTCATTATCTGGTAAGCAGACGAGGATGCATCACATATATATGTGACATCCGCAACCTCAGATTTGGGTTTAACATTTACCCGTTTCTATCCATCCAACCTGGGAAGGGATCCCTCCATGTGCTCTCTATGACACTTGGCCTGATTGTTACCACCGGTATCTCAAATTTGTAAATGTGGTGAAAGTACTGCTGGAAATGTGTAGAAGCAAAATTCTAGAATGAGAAAGTAAATCATATTTGTAAATGTGGTCTGCCACACAGCATAAAGGAACGTAGTTGATTAAGTAGCTATATATGTGCATGTTAAAAAATTCTCGGCTGCAAAACCAGAAAAAACAGGAAAGACTAAGACACACGCTATGATCCATTACATGAGAAGTAATCTAATCTTTTTGAAATTTTATTTATCCTATATCTTTTTGACACGTGCGGACTCAGCGCAAAACCTAAAGAAAAATCCTACATTTACTTTCTCAAACATAACTGCATTTTTCTAGTTGTCAAAATACGGTGAGCAGCAATTTTTCGTAAACATAATACCCTCTTGAAAATAATTGAGACCCGTCCATCACTTATTTGTGTACTACTTTTTTTTCTGGTCACCTATGTACTGAACTACTAAATGTTCCTTATGAATTTACTCTGCTTCTGTCAAGTACAAGCAGAATCCATCTATGTAGGAGTGCATGATGTGTTGATTGTTAGTGAAATATAGTTTACTGTCGGCAACAACTATATTTGCTACAGTAAGCTACCGATTTGACAAACAAACATATCAGACCCATCAGATGCTTCAAAAGTACCTGAACCAAAGTAGGTCTAGGCGACGGCTGATGGTTTTCCGGCAAAGTCAGCGGAGGCGATGGCAGATTGTCTTGCGGCGAAGTCGGCAGAGACGATGGCGGTGAGGTCAAAGGAGATGACGGCTGCAAAGTGCATATAGGGGTACGATGATGGTTCAATTGTTTGTATTGTTAATTTTGTAAAAAGTTATTGGATCATTGATTTGATTTATGAGCTAGTTATGAACACAGCCAAACTGAAGCACCCCTTTATTCCAAATAGAAAATGTAGTACAACATAATCAAATTATAGACGTTTTTTGAAGTAAAATTACAAACATTATTTTGAAATAGCCCACTGGCCACTGCTCTGAAGATCCAACACTTATAAACATGCTAGCAGGACAACAGTGGAACAATATGTTTTGCGTGATACAAAGATGTTTTGGCCGTTGCTTTGAGCAAAAAAACATGGGAACATGGGTCTGCAACCCCAGAAACTACAGGGAGGAAAGTTGTTTACACATCCTAATCCTGTTTTGCTAGGTGCAGCTAGCATAACTATTCTGCAAAGCTAATTGTTAACTGAAGAAAAATCATAACCTAGGTGCAGCTAGAATAACTATATTCTGCAAAGCTAATTGTTAACTGAAGAAAAAGCATAATCAAGCAAGGGGATAGAAACAATAACTACAACAGGGGATACCATCTATTGATTAGCTTTCGAGGGGAAAGATACATCTCGTGCAAACACCACATGAGACAATGCACGGCTTGACGGACGTTCTTGTTCCTCCAGCGAACTCGGTGCTTCTTCCTCCAGCGAACTTATCATCGGCATTGGATGTTTGGTCAAAAATTGTAATTTCGACATGATGATGGAGATTATGGTCGAAGGACAAAACCTGATGGAGATTCCGGCCGAGCACCCTTAGAGCATCTCCAGCCGCGCACCCAAGAAGGCCCCCATGCGTTTTTTCATCCGCCGACGCCAAAAAATCAGCCCAGTCGCGTCCCCAAGAGCCCAGTTTTCGCAGGCTCGGGCCGAAATTGGCGCCGGCGGACCCAACCCGAACCCGGCGCGCTAGGGGTCGCTCGGGGGCGCCGGGCGAATCGTTTTTGGCGCAAAGAGCCGCGGGCCCGCCGCGTCAGCGGCTCTACTCTCTTCTCGCCCCTTCGTCGTCCTCATCGCCTCGTTTCCCATGGCGAATCAATGCCAAAGCTGCCGCGCGCTGCCGCGCCGGTCAGCCTCCATTGATGCCTCACGGGCGGCGCAGTGAAGGCTGGGCGACGCGTCCCTCGGCCGCCACGCAATCATGCCACGCGTAATGCACCGGCCAAGCCTACCACGCGGCTTCTCCGCCTATAAAAGTCGACCGAAGCGCGCCGGAGAGACTCGCCCCGATCATCCTCCTCCGACGCGCTCATTTCTCCCCCTTCCCTCCTCTCTTCGTCACCAGTTGAGAAAGCATGGCCGAGCGTTTCCCAGGCGACGGCGCGGCGGCGAACGGATTCGGGCGCCGTCATCTCCACGAGGACGAGGCTCGCCTCCTTTTCGAGGCCGAGTACCCGGTCCCGCCGGACATGCGGGTGCCCGGGGCGTGGAGGATCAGCGCCGGCGGCGTGCCGGTGCCCCCGGTACCCACAGGCGCGGCGCGGCGTGCGGACGCACGCATCCGCTCGTCCCTGCCGCGTGCGGCGAGGGAGGGGCCCCGGTACGCCCCCGACAACACAATCTGGGAGCCGTATTCCGCCGCCGGCACGACGAGCAGCTCGAGGCCACCAACGGCATCGTGCCCTCCGGCAGGTTCAACGCCGATGGCCAGCGCCGGCAGTGGGGCGTGCCCGGGCGCACGTTGGAGTCCGTCCTCGAGTACATCGAGGGCGGTAACACGCCGCGCCTCGAGTATCCCGCTCCCCCGTCCTTCTCACGTCGCCGGGGAAGCTCCTGGATGCCGAGGCGCATGGAGATCGGGGTGTCCTCCTCCTCACCCGGCGGCTCTCCATGCCTCCACCTCCGCCCCGTCAAGTCGGAGCCCCAAGACAGGCCTGTCACCGAGCGTACCCGCAGCTCCTGCACCCTCGTCGAGCCCAAGGCGGAGCCCGGCCTCCCCCGGAGTACGAGGAGATAGCCCAGCGCGGCTTCTCCGACGAGGACGCCATGAGGTGGTCGCGCGACGACTACCTGCGCGAGGAGATGGTCCGGCAGTGCCGGGCCCTGGAGTAGATCGCCGCCCGCAAACGTGGGCGCGAGGACGAGAACGGTGTCGTCGTCCTCGAAAGCGACGATGACGACGCCCCCAGACCGTCCAACCCGCCGCGCCAACCGGGGGAGGGATGCAGCAGGGATGGCGAAGGCGTAGGCGGGGGCGACGATGATGACGACGGTGACTACACGCGGTTCTACAGCCTCCTCGGCATGTATAACCGCGTGGGCGGGCGGAGAGGCGGGCGGCGAGGGAGACGGCGGGGGTAGCCCGCGGTAGTTTTTTTTGTAAAATATGTTTAAATTTGAACGAACTCGCCCGTATTTGTGTTAAATTTGAGCCGTGTTTGCGCCGAATTTGAACATTTTAAAAACCCGTGGGGGGCCACGACTGGGGGGCATCACGCCCCTAGTGCGCGGTTTAGCGCCGGTGCGCCCCCAAGGGGGCGATTTTTAGCCCCTCCTGGGGGGCCAACGGCTGGAGATGCCCTTACTTCTTATAGCAGCCAATCAAATTCAGGTCAAGCACTCCATCAATTTTTGTTGGAGAAGCACACGGCCGGACTCCAATTTCCCATGCAAATCACGACACAGGAGCAGTAAGTCGGGGGTTGAGAAGGATACGGCAGAGGTGGCCAGAGAGGACTGGCGGCGGCGGATAGAACACAGCGGCGCCGGCTGTGCTGGTGGCCGGCGTACCATCCTCCATGAACAACCACGAGCACATCAAGCGTGGCCTCCCTTACCCAAGCACACGCGCTCACGACTTCTGCCTTCTCCTCCATCGTGGATGTAGCCGTCCGACGAAGGTGCCGCTCCTCACCTGCTCGTGCTCCGCCATGGTAGCACAAATTTACCAAAAAAAAACATAACATGAACGTTGCAATTCAAATGGGGATCCTTTTTTTTCACCTGAATGCAAACGGAGGTCTTAGATGGATTGACACGATCTACCAAGAATAGAGAACAGAGGGTTCCCCTGTTGCCTAGCCGGCTCCTAGCTCACCACCGTCAACGCCCACCACAGCAGCAAGCTCTCCTCTGTGCTGCACCCAAGAAAGGGTGGATCCAGATCGAGCGCGCACACTCACACATAGGAGGACCGGAAGGCGCTCGTGTGGGGAGGGGTGGGACTTGAGGGAGTTGGTCGGCTGATGAAGAGCAGCGACAGTAGAGTAGGATGAGAGATAGGAGTTGGGGAAGGTGCGGCGCCGGTGTCAATTGTCGCCGGCGGTGAAAATCCCCAGCGGTGGGGGCACTTGGGTAGAGATGGGCGTGGGGCTGGCGACGCACGCGGGGAGGGGGGGGAGCGGACGCCGGTGGTGGTGGGTCTTCGCGCCTCAATCCAACCAGAAGGAGCTGCCGATGTAGCACGCGGAGCTCCTCAGAGATGAGAGGGAGGAGCAGATGGCGGCGCAGGGGGGAGGGGGAAGGGGAGCGAGGAGAAGATCGACCTGCCACTGGTTGTCTACGGTGCACGGCGAAGCGAGTCGGACGACGGGGTGGCCTGCCGCCGGTGCCGAGCGAGGCGAAGCCATAGGGGCGATGCAGCGGATGTTCGGGCGTAGGCGTGCGGGAGATCTATTTTTTTCAATGACGAAGGGGGACATGACTGCGGGTTCATTTTCAGAAAGCACGGGGGCTTTACTGCAAAAAGGACACGACGGTGAACCCGACAGACTCGTTTCGTGCTTTATTATTATTAATTATTATTATTATTATATATATATATATATATATAGATATATATATTATTACTAGTACAAATGCCCTTGCCTTGCACCGGGCGGTTTGTTTTTGAAAAAAAACTGCTCTGGGTGCAAGTATAAGATCTATATGTTCATACAAATTTTAGTATTTACTTTCATTTTGAGAAATGTAACTAAATTTGTAGTTACTAACAAAAATAGTAAAAAAATCTACACATGTACTATCATACCTTTAAAGAAAAAAATATTGAAGCAGTAGTAGATAAGCACGATTGGTCACTTATTTATTTTTTCTTGGTGGACTAAATAAACGTAAATCATTGACAGAAGTGGCAACCAACAATCAATTGGGGAGGCAGAGATAGCAGCATGACTCGCAATCCGTTCCTTCCACCCCCATACACAGACTTTGAATTTCAAACACAGAACCATTCAACAATGCATTTCTGTTATATTTCATAATATTTACATTCATCAATCCAATAATATGTATGCAGAATTGTTTTTGAACTTCTAAAAGCTCCACATTTCGAATATATTCATCCAGTTGGTTCGCATGAAGCTAGGTGCACAAAATCAGCTCTTGTGACTCTTGTTCTACCTATGTATGAGGTAAAAAATCACTGAGCAGTACCTCAAGAAAATCTTGAACTGAAACCACGACAAGAATTATGTAACGCACCAACTGAATGATGTCCGCACCTGATGATTATTTCCTGGACATTATGTCCCATAATGTATACTGAGTGTAGTTTTCAGATGACAAACAGTATAAGCACAGATTCAGAATAGAAAGATGTCTAAACTAGGCCTAATGACCACACCAACTCAACAAATCTATTGGGAAATCAGAGAAGTTGTTCAAGAATAAAAGCAAGACCAGGATAAAATAGTACATAAGGTTGACACACTTACATTAGCAATTACTTCTGCTCACTGCCATAAAATTCAGCTCACCTTTTTTAGCGACGGAAGAAATTTAGTTATCTCCCTGCAAAAAAAATTAGTTATCACCGATACTACTTCCATACTTTGCTATGGAGCAAAGCAAACGCTGCTAGGGATGAGTAGCGCGTGTTTGTTAACATAACTTCCTATCATTAATAATAAATAGCACATAGATTATTAATAGTACATACAATCAATTTTTGCTACCTTTTATTGTAACTAAATGTTTTGGCTAGCTAACAAAATCACTCTGAGATTTTTTTGCGGGGAAAAATCACTTTGAGATTATGAAGAAAATTAATGATTTCTCTTGATAAAGAATCAAACCATTACATGAGCAACCAATTGGATTTTTCTATTATATAATTAAATTATATTAATGTTTTGTTACTCATATTATTTCTATTTACTCTGAGAAAAAACATGTTATTTATTTTAATCAACTATACATTTTTTGAGTTTGTATTAATCAAACTGCATTTGTTAATTATTTAATTTAAGCGACCATGCATTAAGTTTTAATCTTTCTGACCCCGCAATTTTTTTTAATGTTTGTGATCTACTAATTTTTTTCCACATCTGTAACCCTAATATGCACTAATTGTGTTTGTCCTTATAAAAATAAAACGGTATTTACCCCATTAATATTTCTGAACTCAAACAAAGTGAAGTGAAGCAATTGCCACATGATGGAGTTTCCAAACTTACACTGACTTTTCCTCTCGGGCTATAGTCATGCTCCAACATAGGGCATACGAAAGTGTACGGATTGTGGATTTAGGAAAATTGTGCGTACTCACATTTTACCTCATTAATATTTGTGAAAATAATCATGTTATTTATTTTTCATCCATTGTACATTTTTTGAATTGTTTATTAATGAGACTGCATGTATTAATTATTTACTTTAACAAACATGCATTAAGTTTTAATTTTGAGAACGGCCAATTTTTTTACACTTCCGTCACCTATTTTTAACTTGATGAAAAAGAAAAAAAATTGACGAAAAGATGCACTCTTTGACATGTACTCCTACATGATTAGGACTTCAGTCTGCTAAAAAAAAGTTCATGTCTCCTTTCTTTTACCCACTTTAAACTTGATAGAAAAAATATGACAGAAAAGATCCAATTCACCGCCTACTTTTGTGGCACCACTTTGTTCTAGCAGTAGAAACTTGAGCGACATGGCGCGTCTACGTTAAATTCTCCTGTTTTCTATATAGGACCCACCTTTTTTATGCAGCGCGCATGTAGTGTGTATTAGGAATCTCTTTTAATTTCCCCGTTGCCCACCATATTTCTTACAAATCCTTTTATTATGTAGCACGCATGCAAGCATGTCTTTGGAAGGAATCTCTTAATTACTCATTTAGTTGCACACCATATATCTCAAGCATGCATTAGGAATCCCATTCCTTAATTATGCCACAATAGTATTGATTTTTTTTTTGCCCCACTCGATTTCCCATAATATTTCTGCGATACACAATCCCTTGTTTCCTTTTTTTTCGAGAATTCTTACTTCCTTTCTTGGTACCAACTACGAATCCTCCGATCACCAATTTCCGAGCCCGCTTTTTAAGGTGATTGATGATATTTGAACATGTATATAAATATAAATTGGTGGTTGTGCTTTTAAAAGGGCGAGGCGGTACTATTTGGCAGTAAAACCACGTCCCAATTCAACATAGGTAGGCCTAGTTCAGTTGGTTGGTGTCAAGCGTACTGGATGGAAGTTTCCGTGTTCGATTCCTCGAGCATGCGTTCGTAATTTTTTTCCTTCTCGTGTTGCACTGGGCCGAGCCTGCAGGCCCAAGTTTTCACGGACGGACGAAATTAGTACCACGTTTTCATGGACGGACAAAATTAGTACCACCTCGTTTATATTACGATTTTGCCTATACAAATCGTAAAAGCGTATTATGACATGAGAAGAAAGCGTATTGTGACAGTGAACCCGACAGACTCATTCCGTACTTTATTATTAGGTAAAGACTAGCAAAAACGCCCGTGCGTTGCAACGGGTAATGAAAGTATCACAATCCTCTTTATCCTTCCACCATTTTCCTGTCATCATGCAAAATGCCCTTATGATTTCACCATCATCGTTGCATGAGCCGCTCCATACCCTCGATGCACTCAGGCCACATGTGCACATCCGCGACGCTCATGCTACCCAGCTCCTTCGCCTCCTCATTTGTGACTATCACCACTGCCTCCACAACTTTTCCGGCTCGCCGTAGGAATCCTAAGTGGCGGCAACCTTTGGGTTGGCACAGCCGGAACCATAGAAACTTAGTTTCGAAGGAGAGAGAGAGTGGCGATGGGTAGAGAGCCAAGGGTTCGCTGGGTGGGGAGATCACGCATCAGGCAGGGGTGTCGACTGTGATCGTTGTCGATTGATTGCAGCCATTGTTCCTTTTTTGTGAAGAAATTAGTGATCATTTGGTTTGAGATAGAAACCAGGTGGGGTCACTGAGGGAAAGGTGTAACGAAACAGTTGAATGCCAACTGTATGAAACGTCTTATAAAAGTGAACGGAGGGGGTAATAGAAGCAAATAACTTCCATTCTACGTAAATAGGAGGATCACGTCGGAATTCATCTAAAAAAGAATCACGTCAGTGAATCATTCTTTAGTATTTTTAAATCATGTTTTAGAAAATGTTTGCGCTTTAAAAATATTCAAAATTCGAGTAAAGTACCTCCTAGTTTTTAAAAATTCTTCATGTTTTACAAAAAATCCAAATTCAAAACCTTGTTCCTTTTTTTTTTAAAAATGATCGACTTTAAATTTTGTGTTCACAACTTTGCAAAGTATTCACGTTTAGGATCCGGTGTTGCTGATTGTATTGTTTAATAAATAGATATTTGGAAACTGACACGTGAGGTTTTCTAGTGTATTGGCTAGCATGTCCCAGTTACCCCCGTTAGCACCCCGGTACGATTCTTCTTTGGCACCTCTTTGGCACACTTTTCCTTCTTTTTTATTTCTTGAGAAGAGCGCACTTTGGCGCTGCAGTATAGCGTCCGCCAATGGGCCGGCCCATCTCGGCTTGTTATGGCGATGTACGAATTTTTGTTGCAGTTTTTGTACCCGACAACCAGACTAAATTTTGTACCACCTCGAGTAGCCACAATTTAAAAATATTGAATGGCACCTAAGCGGGACGATGCATCTCCATGCCCAATTATAAATAACGTGCGCTGATGGCCCAACCAAAATAACGTGCGATGGAGATAGAAAATTAACCTACGAGAAACGTACAGGTTAAAAATAATGTTCCATTAGTACCACCTCGCTTATATGTTTAAATTCAAACTAAAAGCGTAAATTCAAGGGAAGAAGCATATTGTGACGGTGGACCCGACAAACTCGTTCCGTGCTTTATTATTAGGTAAAGAGATAAAGATTACTATTCGTTATCGCCATCCTATTCCTAGGCTAGATGATATGCTTGATGAATTGAGTGGCTCTACAATATTCTCCAAAGTTGATTTGCGTAGTGGATACCATCAAATTCGTGTGAAATTGGGAGATATGAGTGGAAAACAGCATTTAAAACTAAGTTTGGATTATATGAGTGGTTAGTCATGCCTTTTGGGTTAACTAATGCACCTAGTACTTTCATGAGATTAATGGATGAAGTTTTACTTGCTTTCATTGGACGATTTGTGGTAGTTTACTTTAATGATATATTGATTTATAGCAGATCTTTGGAGGAATATTTGGAACATTTACGTGTTGTTTTTATTGCTCTATGTGATGCACGTTTGTTTGGTAACCTTGGAAAGTGCACCTTTTGCACCGACCGAGTATCTTTTCTTGGCTATGTTGTTACTCCACAGGGAATTGAGGTTGATAAAGTCAAGATTGAAGCTATTGAGAGTTGGCCGCGGCCCAAAACGGTCACACATGTGAGGAGTTTCCTTGGCCTCGCTGGATTCTATAGGCGTTTTGTGAGAGATTTCAGTATCATTGCTGCACCTCTCAATGAGCTTACAAAGAAGGATGTGCCTTTTGTTTGGGGTACTGCACGGGAAGAAGCATTCACAGTATTGACAGATAAGTTGACAAATGCTCCTTTACTCCAACTTCCTGATTTTAATAAAAAAATTGAGCTTGAATGTGATGCTAGTGGAATTGGGTTAGGAGGTGTGTTGTTACAAGATGGTAAACCTGTTGCATACTTCTTTGAAAAATTGAGTGGGCCTCGTCTGAATTATTCTACTTATGATAAGGAATTATATGCTCTTGTTCGGACTTTGGAAACATGGCAACATTATTTATGGCCCAAAGAATTTGTTATACATTCTGATAATGAATCTTTGAAGCACATTAAAAGTCAAGCAAAAGTGAACCGTAGACATTCTAAATGGGTTGAATTCATAGAGACTTATGTTATTAAACACAAGAAGGGAAAAGAAAATGTTATTGCTGATGCACTGTCTCGTGGTTATACTATGCTTTCACAATTTGACTATAATTTTTTTGGTTTGGAGACCATCAAAGATCAATATGTGCATGATGCTGAAGTTAAAGATGTATTGCAGAATTGCAAAGAAGGGAGAACATGGAACAAGTTCGTCGTTAATGATGGATTTGTGTTTCGTGTTAACAAGCTATGCATTCCAGCTAGCTCTGTTCGTCTTTTGTTGTTGCAGGAGGCGCATGGAGGAGGATTAATGGAACACTTTGGCGTGAAGAAGATGGAGGACGTACTTGCTACACATTTCTTTTGGCCGAAGATGAGACGGGATGTTGAGCGTTTTGTTGCTTGCTGCACTACATGTCAAAAAGCTAAGCACGACTCAATCCTAATGGTTTATATATGCCTTTGCCTGTCCCTAGTGTTCCTTGGGAAGATATATCTATGGACTTTGTTTTGGGTTTACCTCGAACAAAGAAGGGGAGGGATAGCATATTTGTTGTCGTGGATAGGTTCTCGAAGATGGCACACTTTATACCATGTCATAAAAGTGATGATGCTGCTAATGTTGCTGATTTGTTCTTTCATGAAATTATTCGCTTGCATGGTGTGCCAAATACTATTGTTTCAGATCGTGATACTAACTTTCTTAGCCACTTTTGGAGATGTTTATGGGCTAAGTTGGGGACTAAACTGCTTTTTTGTACTACTTGTCACCCCCAAACTGATGGACAAACTGAAGTAGTCAATAGAACTTTGTCTACTATGCTTAGGTCTATTTTGAAGAATAACAAGAAAATGTGGGAAGAATGCTTGCCTCATATTGAATTTGCTTATAATCGTTCGTTGCATTCTACTACTAAGATGTGCCCTTTTGAAATTGTCTATGGTTTCCTACCTCATGCACCTATTGATTTGTTGCCTCTTCCATCTTCGGAGAAGGTTAATTTTGATGCTAAATAACGTGCTGAATTGATCTTAAAAATGCATGAGTTAACTAAGGAAAATATTGAGCGCATGAATGCTAAATATAAACTTGTTGGAGATAAGGGTAGAAAACGTGTTGTCTTTGCACCTGGAGATCTTGTTTGGTTACATTTGCGTAAGGATCGGTTTCCTAATTTGCGCAAGTCAAAGCTAATGCCACGTGCTGATGGTCCTTTCAAGGTGTTAGAGAAAATAAATGATAATGCATATAAACTTGAGTTGCCTGTAGATTTTGGGGTTAGTCCCACATTTAACACTGCAGATTGAAGCCTTACTTGGGTGAGGAAGATGAGCTTCCGTCGAGGACGACTTCAATTCAAGAAGGGGAGGATGATGAGGACATCACTAACAAGGTTACACCCACAACCCCAACTGACACATATACATGACCAATTACTAGAGCTCGCGCACGCCAATTAAATTACCAGGTACTTTTGTTTCTTGGTAATGATTCTAATGTTCATGAGAATATGATGATGCCTAAATTGGATACATTTGTCTTGCTTACAAATGAAGGGCCTAGCTTCGACAAGAAGGATGAACATTGGAGCAAGATCAAGCATGGAGATGATGGCATGCGCAAGGGGAACAAGAACGGATTTACAAGTGATGATTTCAGGACTTTGAAGCCACCATAATGAGTGCGTGAAGCCTTGGACGAAATATACAAGATGCCACTTCATAAATTTCGTCCAGAGGCTATTATAGGTGATGCGTCGCCTTATTATTGGGCTAGGCCCATGTAATTTCGAAATACTTGAGTATAGGCTGTTTTTGGAGTCCGTATGTATGGGGAAACAAGAGTTAGGGTTGGTTTCGGACCCCTCCTCCAAGGGCCACGAAATTCCCCCCTCTCCCCCATATATACAGCCCTTAGGGCGTCGTTTAGACTTTGGGTTTTGTTTAGATTAAAGTTCGCCATAGCTGCAACTTCCCGTACTTCGTTTGTGTTCAACGACCAGACAAAGGTGTCACAGAACCCCACCTTGATCAATAAAGCTTTCCTCCTGAATTCGCAATATCCAGATTGCAATCTTAGTTTCTTGCTTTTTCTTCGTTTGCTGGCAGGAAATAGACCCTCGTGGTCAGGTTGATCGTGCTCCGGCGTGGTCAATAACCTCTCGGAGTTGGTTTAGCGATTGCTAAGGCGCGACGTCCTCACACGTTCGTAGTCGGATCGTCAAAGTCTACTCCACCGAAAACGATAGCCACCATCTGATACAGGGTGGAACCCTAATCAGCGGATCTTTCACGAAATGGAGGGGATCCCACGATGAACACGAAGAACACAAAGGGAAACGGGGGAAACACGAGAGGAAACACGAGGGAAAACACGAGAGAATCACTCAAACCAACAAGAACAAGTCACACATATGCTAGATCCTCGAAACACAAAGAGATACAAGATCCATGATCAACAAGGGACGATACAAAGGGTAACCGGTTCTTCTCCGTGAGGAGGTCTTGATATCCCTGGGGATCTTCTCCGATGAAGGAGGTCCTGAATCCGTAGTGGATCTTCTCCGTGGAGGGGCCGCAGTCACTCACAAGGAGATGTACCACTACATAGTATCAAATGAGCTATCCCTAAGCTAACCCTAACTAGGAGGAGGTGGAGGGGTATATATAGTCTAGGTCCACGAAGGGGTAAGTGGGAGAGGGATACATGGGCCTCAGGCCCGATACACTGTGCGCAGACAGGGGCCGGATGTCCGGGCGGGGGCCGGATGTCCGGGCCTTCCCGAGACGCCGGATGTCCGGGCCGAGGGGCCGGATGTCCGGGCTGGAGGGGTTGAGCCACGGGTGTCTTCTGGACAGCGGCGCCGGATTTCCGGCCAGGGCCCGGATGTCCGGGGCGCCGGATGTCCGGGCCTGGGGGCCGGATGTCCGGGGCCTGTAGGTGCTGGCCCTTCTTCCTTCTCTCCCGCGCGCACTTGGCCTTGGTCCTTGGGTTCTCCATGGTCTCCTTGGGTGTTCCTGAACATGCATAGCACATATATTTGAGGTAGTAGGCATGTCTCACATGTAGAAAGTGGAGGTTCAGAGAGGAGCGAGTGAACCTTGTGTCCAATTGTGTGTAGTTGAGGTCTCGTCGAGTGAACATGGGGATGATCATGGGATACTCCGTATCATCTCCCCTCCCTTGGGGAAGATCCGACCTCGGATCAAAAACCTCATCACCATGGAAACGGTAGTCGTGAATGGACAATGTTCGATGTCGTGGCATGAGTGAAGGTCCGAAGGTGCATCCAATACCGCCTTGTGAATCGTTCAAAATGAAAGAACATGACAAACACTCGGAAAAACAAATGAGGTCAGCGTGAATGCAAAACCTAGCATTCGTGAGGGAAAATACCCAACAAGTGCTAGCATCATTCTTATCATAAGAAAGGACAAGGTAATGTGGCATGGCATGTAAGCATATGATGCGGGAACAACCAAGTGCAATAGGCTCAATCAAGCAAGTATGCATCTCAAGGAGGGTGTCAAAATCTCCAAGATCAACAAACATAGCATTGTTGCACTCAATACAAGTGATGAGAGATGCAACTAATGGAGACAAGTGACAATGATCAATATATATCATGTGAGTGGCATGAACATATATGTCATCAACCCAAGAAAGCAAGTAAGAGTGGAACATGGGTGATGCAATATAGCAAGCAAGCATAGCAATCAAGTCAAACAAGCTAGTAGTGCGAAGATGCAACGTACTAGAAGCAATCATGGCAAGCATGTCATGTGTGCAAATTGTAGGCATGAATAATGCACATGGCATAGCACAAGCATGTAAGCAAGATATGGGCAAAGTCTCATCATTGTGGTGGCAAGAAGTCCTATGTAAATAGCAATGGAGTATCATGACTCTCCCAACACAAGAATCAACAATAGCATGTGGCACAAAGAGATCATGGTGGTAGCTACAAGTATCTCCACCAAGCATGCAAATACACATATAAGTAACATAATGGTGAATCATGTGTAAAGGCAAGCAAGGGTCACAATTGCATGGCAAAGTCATAGCAAGAGGCATAACATGCAAAGTGAACACGATAGTATGGGCATAATGTGAGAAGTGGCAAATAGCCCATAGCCGTGTGAGAGCCAAGTAAAAGATAGGCGCGTAGTGGTTGCGCGAAGACAATGGTGGTAAGGAGATTCCACGGAATCCCAAGCCATCGTTGCTCTCAAGAGCTCTTTTCGTCAACTCATGGGATTGTGAGGTTGACGAGTTTGCAAAAGTACCTACACAAGACAAAGGCAAAGGAAAAATTGTATGTGCGTGGTATATGTACACATCATCCATCATGATGCGCACGTGCAAGTGTTGGTTAGCACATAATATCCAATGCTCAAATAAATGAGATGCGTGGTAAAGAAACATGTCATCCATCATGAGAGGTTTGTTGTTATGTATGGCATAATGGAGACTCAAGTTGTGTGATGCATCACGAGAAATATCATTGTGATTCATGGAATGCATATGGTGCACACAATCATGGTAATCATGCAAGGTATGGAATGCATCAAAATCTCCTAGTATGTATGAGGAAACTATGGGGGTCTCCTCATGAGCATCAATGGAAACATCACATGGAGAATATTGACAACATCCAAAGCAAAGCATATTTGGAACAATGTGTTCATGGCATGGCATAGTATATGAATTGCGCAAATTATGTAAAGGGAGCATGGCAATATCATCGCATGAAAAACAAAAGCCAATGACCATCATCTTGTCATCTATGCCACAAGTGCAAATAGGATTCACTTTAATGGGGCATGTATAGGTACTATGTTGAGATTGAAATGATGCAATATGGGAGATCTCACTCATAGCATATGACAAGCTCAAAGGATTATCAAACATGATGTGACCAAAAGAATTTTCACATGATATCCTATGGAGCATAGCATCACAACTAGGCAACTCAACATGCTCATCATCATATTCATCATAAATAGGTAAGTCAAGACATGAAGAAGTCGCACTAGCATGAAGCATGGCAATAGGTGTGTCAACATCATGCAAGCAATCATTGTCAAGATAGTCCACTAGTGGGACAAGAGCATCACCTTCACCTATTTTACCTTTGGAGCGTCGCTCATGCGTTGTAGGTGAGGTGTTCATGATCCAACCGTACTCATCTTCATCGTGATGGAACCATGTGGGTGGTGCATCTTCTTCCACCATGGCCATCGGGTTGTCCATTGGAGGGATGGACTTGTCGAGGGTAGGCATATCGTCATGTAGGAGACCTAGCACCAACGAAAACACACTCGGAGTAGAGGTTAAGTCGTTAGAAATCATAGTGGCCTCACATGCCCTATCAACTACCTCACTCACTAAGTGTTGTGGCTCACTCACTCCCTCATGGATGCTCTCACTCGTATGGTTGGTGGAGTCACTCAAATGGCTCTCAACCTCACATATGATGTGTGGCATGCTCTCATGTGTGGGGATAGTGGTGATCACTCTCGTCCTCTCAAAATAATTGCTCTCAATCTCACATATGGTGGAGTCATTCATGTCACTCATATGGTGGTGTCTCTCCTCACATGGAAATTGGTGCATCTCATGATATATGGGTGTCAGAGAGATGTAGGTGCAAACGTCTCCAAACTCAACTCCTTTCGCCGCCTCATCCATAACGCCTCCAAAGGTGAATGCCGTAGTCGAAGGGGATGGCCCTTGATCGACCGTCTTGTTGCCGTCTTGATGTGGGGAGCTTCCGAAGATGGAAGTGTCACCCTCGCTCGTAGGTGGTCGCCTTGTAGTTGGAGATGTCGATGTAGGCGAACTCATGGGAAGTAGGCGAAGATGCCGTACGTCCGAAGGCGAAGATGTCGTGATAGCACTTGGCGAAGATGCCGAAGTGGTGGTTGTAGCCGTAGCTCCATCTTGGGTGTGCTTGTCTCGCGGTCTTCTCTTTTGCTCTTGAAGCTTGGCCTTGGCGTGATGTAGAGCTTCTTCGGACTTGTAGATATGCGCTTGTCGAGCATCTTCATGATGATGATGTCGTTGTCGTGCTTGAGCTCTTGGTAGATGTCGTTCGTCGTCGTCGTGCACAAGATGCTTGGAGGTGACTTGCCCTTCATGACGATGTCGATGGTCGCCATGGCGGTGTGGACGTGGAAGACTTGCACTTGCATCATGTGTGCGCTCAGAAGACTTGTGACTTGAACGTCGCCGCCGAGAGGATGACGAAGGAGACGAAGACTTGTAGTCGACCACCAAGTGTCGGAGCTCCGCCATTTGTTTGTTGAAGGAGTCGCACAAGTCGTCGAAGGAAGCCATTGTCCTTGTCTTGGAGTGTCGTAGTTCGATGGCGATGTTGCCCAAGCACTCTTGCATTTCTCGTTGTAGTCCGATGGTTTTCGCATGGATGTCCTTGTTCGCGGCGTCGATGTCGAAGACCGGAGATGAAATGCCTTGCCTATCCATCACAAGACGCTAGCAAGTATGAGTGGGAGAAAGAGAAGAACTAGACCAAATGTACCTTGACCGATGTTGAAGATGGATCAATGATCACTCAAATGTGGAACAAGGAAATAGCACAATTGGTACCAATTCTTGTCGGTTTCTCACACCTACACAAGTAAAGCTTATGGTGGAGCTCGGTGAGGATAGTGGCACAAAAAATTGATGTGAAATGTTAGCAAGAGTCAATAAAGTTGAAAAAGATTCACAAATTCGCAAGTGAAACAAGTAGACCAATAGCAATATGGGTGGCACACGTAAACACACACACGGATAGATAGATGGGGTCGTGCAACCAAGGAATGAGCCAAAATGTGGAATCCACGGAAAACGCTCGTGTTGCACGACTCAAGAGAGACGCTAGCACGATTGCTCTATAGGCGGATACGACACTTGTGCACAACCTATATGATGCAAAATGTATGAACTTTCTATCCCAAGTATGCTATGTGTATGATGTTCCGGTGCTTTGAGCACAAGATGATCCAAGATGATCAAGTATGACAATCTTAATGTAGTATGATGCTATGGTTCTTGCTTAAAAGCTCTTTGCGTATCTTTTTCTTTGTGCTTAAAAGCTTATTTGGCTCTTTCTCTTTTGAGCTCTTTTCTCATGCAAAACTTCACGAACCAAGATAGCAATTGAGTATATGCGATGACAACCTTGTGTCACAAGAGATGATATCAAGAGATTCACCACGGTGATATGGTATGTATGATATGGGAAGTATGATCACTAATGTGCACAGGTCACGTTGCCGGCAATACTCGAATGGCTAGTCTCGATGGGTAAGTGACGCAAAAATGGGCTAGGGGTTAACAATGCAATTGCAAGGGAAATATACAATGATGTCGTCGAAGTTACCGTCCGTGTCGATGATGAGAGGTGGTGCTCTTGATGTAGACCCGTTCCTAATTAGCCGAAACACCTTAGGAAACGGAAAAACCACAACTCAAAATCTCAAGGACAAATGTCAAATGATGGTAGCGGCAATGCCGTGGTGGTTGCGGAAGTGGAATGATGGGCTATACACGATGTCGGAGTTGAAGTCACGGTCCCTAAGTAGCCGAAACACCTTAGGAGACACAAGCCACAACTCAAACAAGCTCAACAAAATTGGGTTAAGTTTGGTTGGCTATGTATAATGGGCAATGGGTATGCGGAAGTGGTGGTGGTGGTTGATGAAGAAGCAATGGTCCCTAAGTAGCCTAAACACCTTAGGAGACTCAAATCACTACTCAAGCAACCACAAATGCTATGGGGGACAAAAAGGTTAGGTTGCGGAAGTCGGTGGTGGTTATGCGGATGATGTGGTGGAAGCCCTAGGCAAAGATGCCAAAATATACAAAATATGATGGAGTCAAATGATTATGGTGGTATTTTTGTGTTATGGGGGATGTCAAGAGCTTCAAAACGAGCTCAAGAACGTCGAAATCGGAGTTCGGATGAATTAGTTATGGACAAAACGGTGAAACACGGGTGGCTGAAATCCCAGGGGTCGGACATCCGGGGTGGAGCCCGGATTTCCGGGGCCTGATGTCCAGAAACCTGCGCGATTTTGCCCTCCAGGAGCCGGATGTCCGGCCCGATGGCCCGGATGTCCGGCCAGTGGCCCGGATGTCCGGCCCGAAGTTTCCAGATCTGAATCGGGACGAACTTTTCGAATTGTGGGCGGAAATTGATGATTTGGGGCTCAAAATTTGAGGGATTTTGTGGAGGAAAGATGGGGAAACTTGGGGAAATGCTAGATCCACTTGAAACCAAGCAAATCCACGGATCAAAATCAACAAAATGTCATCAAACCAACATATCACAAAATTTTTTTTTTGGGGCTATTTTTGGTGGGGAATTTTCGAATTTGGGGAAGAACACAACAAAACAAGGCTAGAAAACGGTGGGGAGGCTCCAAATTCGTGAGAAACCGTGGCTCATGATACCATATGATACAGGGTGGAACCCTAATCAGCGGATCTTTCACGAAATGGAGGGGATCCCACGATGAACACGAAGAACACGAGAGGGAACACGAGGGAAAACACGAGAGAATCACTCAAACCAACAAGAACAAGTCACACATATGCTAGATCCTCGAAACACAAAGAGATACAAGATCCATGATCAACAAGGGACGATACAAAGGGTAACCGGTTCTTCTCCGTGAGGAGGTCTTGATATCCCTGGGGATCTTCTCCGATGAAGGAGGTCCTGAATCCGTAGTGGATCTTCTCCGTGGAGGGGCCGCAGTCACTCACAAGGAGATGTACCACTACATAGTATCAAATGAGCTATCCCTAAGCTAACCCTAACTAGGAGGAGGTGGAGGGGTATATATAGTCTAGGTCCACGAAGGGGTAAGTGGGAGAGGGATACATGGGCCTCAGGCCCGATACACTGTGCGCAGACAGGGGCCGGATGTCCGGGCGGGGGCCGGATGTCCGGGCCTTCCCGAGACGCCGGATGTCCGGGCCGAGGGGCCGGATGTCCGGGCTGGAGGGGTTGAGCCACGGGTGTCTTCTGGACAGCGGCGCCGGATTTCCGGCCAGGGCCCGGATGTCCGGGGCGCCGGATGTCCGGGCCTGGGGGCCGGATGTCCGGGGCCTGTAGGTGCTGGCCCTTCTTCCTTCTCTCCCGCGCGCACTTGGCCTTGGTCCTTGGGTTCTCCATGGTCTCCTTGGGTGTTCCTGAACATGCATAGCACATATATTTGAGGTAGTAGGCATGTCTCACATGTAGAAAGTGGAGGTTCAGAGAGGAGCGAGTGAACCTTGTGTCCAATTGTGTGTAGTTGAGGTCTCGTCGAGTGAACATGGGGATGATCATGGGATACTCCGTATCACCATCTCATCGAAAGACGGGACACCTTTGCCTCTATCAGAACTCTATGATAGATTGACCGAAAAGAATAGCTTCATGTTATTTTACTACGTACTCTTGAATAGATCGATCAGAAATAATAACTTTGAGGTGGTTTCATACCCTACCACAATCTCTTCGTTTGTTCTCCACTATTAGGGACTTTGGAGTTACTCTTTGTTGCATGTTGAGGGCTAGTAATATGATCCAATTATGTTATCCTTGTTGAGAGAACTTGCACTAGTGAATGTATGAACCCTAGGCCTTGTTTCGTATCATTGCAACACCGTTTATGCCCAGTTTTACCTTTAGTTACCTTGTTGTTTTATATTTTCAGATTACAAAAACCTATATCTACCATCCATATTGCACTTGTATCACCATCTCTTCGCCGAACTAGTGCACCTATACAATTTACCATTGTAATGGGTGTGTTGGGGACACAAGAGACTCTTTGTTATTTGGTTGCAGGGTTGTTTGAGAGAGACCATCTTCATCCTACGCCTGCCACAGATTGATAAACCTTAGGTCATCCACTTGAGGGAAATTTGCTATTGTCCTACAAACCTCTGCACTTGGAGGCCCAACAACGTCTACAAGAAGAAGGTTGTGTAGTAGACATCACCAAGCTTGTGGTCTTGCATATCATCATAATCATTCATATCAATAGCATGAATGGCACCAATAGTGTAGCAAACATTATTATCACAGTATTCCAAGCAAGTGCCAAAAATATTTTCAAGACCATAAAAGACATCATTGTCTTCCCAAGAATAATCATTACAACAAGTATTAGGCATCACAAAATCATACTCATTATCATCATCTTCCCTCAACATATTTGATTCACTTTCATGAGGCACAATGGTGATAGGAGCAATGTTACTTGGGAGAGTGATACGTCTCCAACGTATCTATAATTTTTTATTGTTCCATGCTATTAATTATGATGTTTTGGATGTTTAATGGGCTTTGTTATACACTTTTATTTTATTTTTGGGACTAACCTACTAACCCAAAGGCCCAATCCAGATTGCTGTTTTTTTTCCTATTTCAGGGTTTTACAGAAAAGGAATATCAAACGGAGTCCAAACGGAATGAAACCTTTGGGAGAGATATTTTTGGAGAAAAACACGCACGGGAGACTTGAGAACCACGGAATAGGGCTGAGGTGGCGTCCAAGAGGGTGGGGGACGCGCCCACCCTATAGGGCGCGCCCCTGCCTCGTGGGCACCCCTTCTGGCCCCCGGTGCCCTCCTTCCTCCTATATATACCTACGTACCCCGAAACTATCAGAACAACAGAGAAAACCCTAGTTCCAGCGCCGCAACCTTCTGTTCCCGTGAGATCCCATCTTGTGGCCTGTTCCGGAGCTCCACCAGAGGGGGGTTCTTCCAGGAGTGCTTCTACATCATCATCATCGCCTCACCATGAGTTGTGAGTAGTTTACCACAGACCTTTGGGTCCATAGCTAGTATCTAGATGGCTTCTTCTCTCTCTCTTTGGATCTCAATACAAAGTTCTCCTCGGTCTTCAAGGAGTTCTATTCGATGTAATATCTTTTTTGCGGTGTGTTTGTCGAGATCCGATGAATTGTGGGTTTATGATCAAGATTATCTATGAGAAATATTTGGTTCTTCTCTGAACTCTTTATGTATGATTATAATATCATTGCAAGTCTATTCGAATTATATGTTTGGTTTGGCCTACTAGATCTATAGTTCTTGCTATGGGAGAAGTGCTTGGCTTTGGGTTCAATCTTGCGGTGTCCTTTCCCAGTGACAGTAGGGGCAGCAAGGCACGTATTGTATTGTTGCCATCGAGGATAAAAAGATGGGGTTTATATCACTATGTTTGAGTTTATCCCTCTACATCATGTCATCTTGCTTAAGGCGTTATTCTGTTCTTATGAGCTTAATACACTAGATGCATGCTGGATAGCGGTCGATGTGTGGAGTAATAGTAGTAGATGCATAATCGTTTCGGTCTACTTGTCTCGGTCGTGATGCCTATATATAATGATCATGCCTAGATAGTCTCATAATTATTTGCTTTTCTATCAATTGCTCGACAGTAATTTGTTTACCCGCCATAGAATATCGCTACCATGAGAGAAGCCACTAGAGAACACTATGGCCCCCAGGTCTATTCTCAACATATCAATCAACAATCTACTTTACTTTTCCGCTTTTACTTTCTGTTCTTATAACCAAAAATACCAAAAATATCAAACTATCATCTCTATCAGATCTCACTTTCGTAAGTGACCGTAAAGGGATTGACAACCCCTTATCGCGTTGGCTACGAAGTTCTTATTTGTTTGTGCAGGTGCGAGGGACTCGCGCGTGGTCTCCTACTGGATTGATACCTTGGTTTTCAAATACTAAGGGAAATACTTACGCTACTGTGCTGCATCTACCTTTCCTCTTCAAGGGAATACAACGCAAGCTCGAGAAGTAGCAAGAAGAATTTCTTGCGCCGTTGGCCGGGAGGCTTACGCAAAAGTCATATACCAAGTACCTATCACAAACCCTTATCCTTCACATTACATTTTTGCCTCTCGTTTTCCTCTCCCCCACTTCACCCTTGCCGTTTTATTTGCCCTTCTTCTGCCATGTGTTTATCGTTCACTTGCTTCTTGTTTGCTTTTGTGTTGCTTGCTTTCTGGTTATCATGTCTAGCACACCTATCATTATCAACACTCCTGAGAGTGAGGTTCTCAACTTTAAACAAAGGGAGGAAGAAAAATTAAAAGATGCTTGGTATAGAATTTGCAATGCTCAAAATAGATCTACTAGGAAGCTTTCTACTTTCGTGCTCCTTCGCAATTTTTATGTTGGCATAACTCCGTGGAACAGATTTATTTTAGATACCATTACCGGAGGGAATTTCTTGGGTAGCCACACTTTTGATTCTTATAATGCAATGATTGAATTATTTGGCTCACCACCTCTTATGGTTAATGGTACCGTTTTAACTTTGGAGCATGTTATGCAAAGGTTAGAAATCATTGAAAACAAAGTTGCTACGGTAGAACTGGTAGAGAACTTGGATAGAAAAATCCATAATGAAATTACCCAATATGGATCCAAGGTAGGAGTTGTTCTGAAAAATCTTAAGGAAAAGGAACCCATAGTTAAAGAAAAGATAGATCAGGATTCTACTAGAATCAATAAGCTTGAGGATATTATTACTAATGTGGGTTCTGCTCTTTCTGCTATAAAAACTACTCCAAATCCTTCTACCACTAAATTATCTAAGTTCATGTATGTTCCTAAAGACAAGGGTGAAACATATAGTAAAGGAACTGCAGATCTCAAATCCATAAGTGTTCATCCTAATTTTCTTACTTTTGCAAGAGACCCTTTTGACACTTTAGAATTTCTTGCCCAAAAGTTTGATTATCAATAGGGATAAAGAAGTGCCTAAGAATAACAAGTGCTTAATTAAAGAATTGCCTTCCAAAGATGGCAATACCTAGAACTATCCATGTATCGTGCCTAGTTAGGGGCGTAAAACGATAGCGCTTGTTGGGAGGCAACCCAATTTTATATTTTTTGCTTTTGCTTCTGTTTAGGAATAAATATTGCATCTAGCTTCTGTTTAGATGTGGTTTTGAGTTTTAATTAGTGTTTGTGCCCAGTAGAACCTTTGGGAAGACTTGTGTGAAGTTTATATGATCTTGCTGTGAAAAACAGAATCGAGCGCTCGCTAGAATGATCACCAGATTTTACTGGAGCGTGCTATTTAGTTGATTCTTTTTGCAGATGATTAATAGACAAATTCCTCACGTTTACCAATTTTTTTTAATTTTTTTGGAGTTACATAAGTATGCAAAAACAACATATTACTACAGACTGTTCTGTTTTTGATAGATTCTGTTTTTCGTGTGTTGTTTGCTTATTTCAATGCATCTATGAGTATTGTTGGGAAGTATGAACCATAGAGAAGTTGGAATACAGTAGGTTTAACACCAATATAAACAAAGAATGAATTCATTGCAGTACCTTTGAGTAGTGGTTTGCTTTCTTATACTAACGGAGCTCACGAGATTTTTGTCTAAGTTTTGTGTTGTGAAGTTTTCAAGTTTTGAGTATTCTTTGATGGACTATGGAACAAAGAGTGGCAAGAGCCTAAGCTTGGGGATGCCCATGGCACCCCAAGGTAAAATTCAAGGACAACCAAAAGCCTAAGCTTGGGATGCCCCGGGAAGGCATCCCCTCTTTCGTCTTCATCCATCGGTAACTATACTCGGGGCTATATTTTTATTCACCACATGATATGTGTTTTACTTGGAGCGTCTTGTATAATTTGAGTCTTTGCTTGTTAGTTTGCCACAATTATCCTTGCTGGACACACCTATTTGAGAGAGTTAAGTATGGCCTAGGAATTGATAGAACACTCTATGTGCTTCACTTATATCTTTTGAGTTGAATAGTTTTTGCTCTAGTGCTTCACTTATATCTTTTAGAGCACGGTGGTGACAATATTTTGAAGAAATTGTAGATCTCTCATGCTTCACTTATATCCATTTGAGAGTCTATTAAAACAGCTTTGTAATGTGCTTAGGCTATAAAACTAGTCTTCACATGATAGACATCCAATATCAATGTAGTAAAAACTTTCACACTAAGTGCATTATATGTGATGAGAAGTTGGATGCTTGACAATTGTTTTGAGATATGAGGATAGTGATATTAGAGTCATGCTAGTGGAGTTATTATGAAATTGAGAAATGCTTGTGTTAAAATTAGTGATTCCCGTTGCATGCACATATGGTGAACCGCTATGTGACGAAGTTAGAGCATGAGGTATTTGTAAAGTGTCAACCTTTGTGTGGAGGTCGGGGGCGCGCGATGGTTAACTCCAACCAACCCCCC
>LR738713.1:269422138-269444062 GCA_902687465.1 Secale cereale | reverse complement strand
CCCCAGGAGCATGCGTTGATTGCTTTGTTTTGATGCTCGTAAATTTTTGCCATAAGTATATGTGTTCTTTATGACTAATGTTGAGTCCATGGATTATACGCACTCTCACCCTTCCACCATTGCTAGCCTCTCTTGTATCGGGCAACTTTCGCCGGTACCATACACCCACTATATATCCTTCCTCAAAACAGCCACCATATATACTCCTCAAAACAGCCACCATACCTACCTATCATGGCATTTCCATAGCCATTCCGAGATATATTGCCATGCAACTTTCCACCGTTCCGTTCTTATGACACGCATCATATTGTCATATGGCCATGCATGATCATGTAGTTGACATCGTATTTCTGGCAAAGCCACCATGCATAATTTTTCATACATGTCACTCTTGATTCATTGCACATCCTGGTACACCGCCGGAGGCATTCATATAGAGTCATACTTTGTTCTAGTATCGAGTTGTAAAACAAGAAAAGTGTGATGATCATCATTATTAGAGTATTGTCCCATGTGAGGAAAGGCCAATAAAAAAAGAGATGGCCCAAAAAAATAAAGAGGGGCTAAAAAAAGAGAAAGCCCCTCCAAAAAAACAAAAAAAATGAGAGAAAAGAGAGAAGGGACAATTGCTACTATCCTTTTCCACACTTGTGCTTCAAAGTAGCACCATGTTCTTCATGATAGAGAGTCTCATGCTTAGTCACTTTCATATACTAGTGGGAATTTTCATTATAGAACTTGGCTTGTATATTCCAACGATGGGCTTCCTCAAATGCCCTAGGTCTTCATGAGCAAGCAAGTTGGATGCACACCCACTAGTTTCTTTTGTTGAGCTTTCATACATTCTTAGCTCTAGTGCATCCATTGCATGGCAATCCCTACTCACTCACATTGATATCTATTGATGGGAATCTCCATAGCCCGTTGATACGCCTAGTCGATGTGAGACTATCTCCCTCCTTTTGTGTTCTCCACAACCACCTCTCTATTCCACCCATAGTGCTATGTCCATGGCTCACGCTCATGTATTGCGTGAAAGTTGAAAGGTTTGAAAGAATAGAGTATAAAAACAAGTGCTTGGATGAAATCGGGGTTGTGCATGATATGAATATTTTGTGTGATGAAGAGGGAGCATAGCCAGACTATATGATTTTGTAGGGATAACTTTCTTTAACCATAGTATTTTGAGAAGACATGATTGCTTTGTTAGTATGCTTGAAGTATTATTATTTCTTATGTCAATATAGACTTTTGTCTTGAATCTTTCAGATCTGAACATTCATGCCACAATTAAGAGAATTACATTGAAAACTATGTTGGTTAGCATTCCACATCAAAAATTCTGTTTTTATCATTTACCTACTCGAGGACGAGCAGGAATTAAGCTTAGAGATGCTTGATACGTCTGACGTATCTATAATTTTTGATTGCTCCATGCTATTATTTATGATGTTTTGGATGTTTAATGGGCTTTGTTATACACTTTTATATTATTTTTGGGACTAACCTACTAACCCAAAGGCCCAGTCCAGATTGCTGTTTTTTTCCTATTTCAGGGTTTTACAGAAAAGCAATATCAAATGGAGTCCAAACGGAATGAAACCTTCGGGAGAGATATTTTTGGAGAAAAACACGCTCGGGAGACTTGAGAACTACGGAATAGGGCTGAGGTGGCATCCACGAGGGTGGGGGCGCGCCCCCTGCTCGTGGGAACCCCTTCTGGCTCCCGGTGCCCTCCTTCCTCCTATATATACCTACGTACCCCCAAACTATCAGAACAACAGAGAAAACCCTAGTTCCACCGCCGCAACCTTCTGTTCCCGTGAGAACCCATCTTGGGGCCTGTTCCGGAGCTCCGTCGAAGGGAGGATCTTCCACGGAGTGCTTCTACATCATCATCATCGCCTCACCATGAGTTGTGAGTAGTTTACCACAGACCTTCGGGTCCATAGCTAGTATCTAGATGGCTTCTTCTCTCTCTTTGGATCTCAATACAAAGTTCTCCTCGGTCTTCGAGGAGATCTATTTGATGTAATCTCTTCTTGCGGTGTGTTTGTCGATATCCGATGAATTGTGGGTTTATGATCAAGATTATCTATGAGAAATAGTTGGTTCTTCTCTGAACTCTTTATGTATGATTATAATATCCTTGCATGTCTCTTTGAATTATTAGTTTGGTTTAGCCTACTAGATCTATAGTTCTTGCAATGGGAGAAGTGCTTGGCTTTGGGTTCAATCTTGCGGTGTCCTTTCCCAGTGACAGTAGGGGCAGCAAGGCACGTATTGTATTGTTGCCATCGAGGATAAAAAGATGGGGTTTATATCACTATGTTTGAGTTTATCCCTCTACATCATGTCATCTTGCTTAAGGCGTTACTATGTTCTTATGAGCTTAATACACTAGATGCATGCTGGATAGCGGTCGATGTGTGGAGTAATAGTAGTAGATGCAGAATCGTTTCGGTCTACTTGTCTCGGACGTGATGCCTATATACAATAATCATGCCTAGATAGTCTCATAATTATTTGCTTTTCTATCAATTGCTCGACAGTAATTTGTTTACCCGCCGTAGAATATCGCTATCATGAGAGAAGCCACTAGAGAACACTACGGCCCCCGGGTCTATTCTCAACATATTAATCAACAATCTACTTTACTTTTCCGCTTTTACTTTCTGTTCTTATAACCAAAAATACCAAAAATATCAAACTATCATCTCTATCAGATCTCACTTTCGTAAGTGACCGTAAAGGGATTGACAACCCCTTATCGCGTTGGTTGCGAAGTTCTTATTTGTTTGTGCAGGTGTGAGGGACTCGCGCGTGGTCTCCTACTGGATTGATACCTTGGTTCTCAAAAACTGAGGGAAATACTTACGCTATTGTGCTGCATCTCCCTTTCCTCTTCGATTGAATACAATGCAAGCTCGAGAAGTAGCAGAGAGTTACCTTTTTACCTCTACTTTTTCTTCTTCACCACCTCCCATGTGGGTTTAATCAATTTTTTTGAGCTTCTTGGTGAAGAGATTGATTGGATAGGAAGCTCCTCCTCGTTACCTGATTCATCATAATAAACACTAGGAGGGTATTGGGAAACATTTTCCCTTTCATTAGTACTCTCTTCATGTTCCATTTGTTTTCTTGTCTTTAGGTAGTTGGCAATAGAAGGATTTTCAATGCAATTTACCGCACAAAACATATAAATTTCTTTCAGATCAAAATCAAGAAATATCTCGGGATTTGGAAACCCTTAGTTATACATTTCATTTCTTCATACCCCCAAAGAAGACTAAGCTCTTTATGATTCTCAAGGGTAATCAAGTTATCACAATTTTTGGACATGATTTGATAATGAAATAATTTGCATTGGAGACTTAAATGATCACGTTTATTGCAAAGTTTACAAGTATGGCGAAAAATTACATCTTTCAGCACAATCATCTAGCCTCTCTAGCAACTTTTTTGTTTCTAAATATTTATGCTTCTTACAAAATCTATCCTCGCTATGAGGCATGTCTTCACAAAGTCTTTCCACACCACAAAAATTGACATGCTTATAAGAAACATTTTTCTCATGACTAGTGCAACAATCATTAGCATTTTGGATATTCAAGGAATTCATACTAACAACATTGCAATCATGCTCATCATTCAAATATTTTGTGCCAAACATTTTATTGACTTCTTCTTCTAACAACTGAGCACAATTTTCTGATCCATCATTTTCAAGAAAGATATTATAAATATGATCGATAATATGATGCAATCTCAATTCCATTTTTTTAGTTTTCTTTTACAAAACCAAACTAGTGATAAAATAAGAAACTAAAAGATTCGATTGCAAGATCTAAAGATATCCTTCAAGCACTCACCTCCCCGGCAATGGCGCCATAAAAGAGCTTGATGTCTACTACACAACTTGTTCTTGTAGACTCGTGTTGGGCCTCCAAGCGCAGAGTTTTGTAGGACAGTAGCAAATTTCCCTCAAATTGCTGACCTAAGGTTTATCAATCTGTGGGAGGTGTAGGACGAATATGGTCTCTCTCAAACAACCCCGCAACCAAATAATACAAAGTCTCTTGTGTCCCCAACACACCAAATACAATGGTAAATTGTATAGGTGCACTAGTTCGGCGAAGAGATGGTGATACAAGTGTAATATGGCTGGTAGATATGAGTTTTTGTAGTGCGAACAATAAAAAACAGCAAGGTAGAAAGTAACAAAAGTGAGCACAAACGGTATTGCAATGATGGAAAACAAGGCCTAGGGTCCATACTTTCGCTAGTGCAACCTCTCAACAAAATACTAATATAATTTGATCACATAACCACCCCTCGAAGTGCGATGAAGAATCGCTCCAAAGTTCCTATCTAGCGGAGAACATAAGAATAAATTGTTTGTAGGTACGAAATCACCTCAATCTATTCTTTCCGTTCGATCTATTCAAGAGTCCGTACTAAAATAACACAAAGCTATTCTTTCCGTTCGATCTATCCTAGAGTTTGTACTAAAATAACACAAGGTATTCTTTCCGATCGATCTATCAAGAGTTCGTACTAAAATAACACAAGGTATTCTTTCCGATCGATCTATCAAGAGTTCGTACTAGAATAATCACCAAAACAAATTCATATTCATACTACTCAATCCAAGACAAAGAACTTCAAAGAGTGCCCCAAGATTTTTACCGGAGAAACAAAGACAAGAACGTGCATCAACCCCTATGCATAGATTACCCCAATGTCACCTCGAGAATCCGCGAGTTGAGTGCCAAAACATATATCAAGTGAATCAATATGATACCCCATTGTCACCACGAGTATTCAATTGCAAGACATATATCAAGTGTTCTCAAATCCATAAAAGTATTCAATCCAAAGAAATCACAAAGGGAAAACTCAATTCATCACAACAAGAGAGGGGAAAACACCATATGATCCGACTATATTAACAAAGCCTGCGATACATCAAGATTGTGCATCTCAAGAACACGAGAGAGAGAGAGAGAGAGAGAGAGAGAGAGAGAGAGAGAGAGAGAGAGAGAGAGAGATTAAACACATAGCTACTCGTACAAACCCTTAGCCCCGAGGGTGGACTACTCCCTCCTCACCATGGTGGCCGCCGGGATGATGAAGATGGCCACCGGTGATGATTTCCCCCTCCGGCAGAGTGCCGGAAATGGTCTAGATTAGTTTTTGGTAGCTACAGAGGCATGCGGCGGCGGAACTTGGGTTATTTTTGATGGTTTATCTATTTATAGGAATTTTTGGCGTCGGTCTCATGTCCCGATGGGCCTTGAGGTGAGCACAACCCACCGGGGCAAGCTGGGCCCACCAGGCGTGCGGTGATGGGTTGTGCCCTCCTCGTGGCTCTTCTAGCCCTCCCACGAAGCTTCTGGGGCCTCTTTTGTTCCAAAAAAATCGTCAAAAAGTTTCAGCCCATTTCGAGAACTTTTATTTCTGCACAAAAACAACACCACGGTATTTCTGCTGAAAACAGCGCCGGTTTGAGTTAGTTCCATGCAAATCATACCAAAAACATATGAAATTGTTGTAAAAATGGCATGAATACTTCATAAATTATAGATATGTTGGAGATGTATCAGCAAACATTTTGTATCTTTTTTGATGGTTTTATTATATCACCATTTGCGATTAATGCATCGCACACATTTTCGTCAAAGGATCTGTGATTGTACTATCGCGTTTGGACCATCTTGCAGTAGTGCACGCAATTCGCCCACGACCAACGCGTCTCCCACCGCCAGGATCGCCAGCCTGCCACAAGACCATCGTGAGAGCTCCCAAAGGACATGACTTTGGACAAATCCACGCCCCCAACCACCTCCCGGAATCATCGATGGGCACTGCCTCGAGACGAACTGCTACCTCACACCGGTAGACGGAAGGGGGAGGTGGAGGAACGACAAATGGCCAACAGCGAACCCATCCCCAACCACCTATTTCGCCCCCGAAGCCGAAGGTCCGGACCCACCGGAGCGCATTGACCGCCACACAATGTCGAAGAAGAGGGATGGGATGGCACACATGTCGCCGCCGCAGCCATGGGAGGCCATCAGGAGGTCTTCCCGCGCCAAGCGCCGCCGTCCAGTCGCAAGGGCCCGACTAGACGGGGTGCCCTTGATGCGGGGTCAACTCGTTCTAGGCCGATCTTTCATGAAGAGGAGGGAAACCCACTGATGTAGGGTGGAACCCTAATCGGCAGTTCTTTCACAAAAGGAGGTTATCCCACGATGAACACGGAGAACAAAAGGAAGATACGGAGGAAAACACGAGGGGAAACACTCAAATCAACACAAATACGGTCACACAAGTGCTAGATCCACGATACACATCAAGATACACGATCCATAGTCAACAACGGTGGTACAAAGATAGTCTTCTCCCGGAGGAGGTCTTGAATTATCCCTTGGGATCTTCTCCACGAAGGAGGTCTTGAATCCGAGGTGGATCTTCTCCGAAGAGTCCGCGGTCTCGTAGGAGAGGAACCACTGAGGTCTATGATGAGATATCCAAAAGGTACCTCGAAAGGATGAAAGTCAACGAGTATATATTACACGGGGTGACGCCGTCGAGTCGGACGTCCGATGGTTACCGGACGTCCGGTCGCTCGGGAAGGGCCGGACATCCGGTAAGTCCCGGATTTCCGGTATTTCTCCGATTTCGGTTCTGTGAAGGGTGTCACGGACGTCCGGGGGCTTCCGGTCGTCCGGTCTTCTGGGAGTCGCCGGTCATCCGGTGAACGCCGGTCGTCCGGTGCCTGTGAGTGACCGGTCGTCCGGTGTGGGCCGGACGTCCGGTGCCTATAGCTTCTTCAGCCGTACTTCTTCTTGTTCCCAGCACTTGTCGATCCCGCCGTCTTGTCCGCTGTGCAGAGCTGTCCCGTGGCCTTCATCCAAGCACCTGAGTATGCATAGAGTTTCTGATGAGGGTAGAAGCAATGTCTCATGCGAATCGGGAGGATGTAGAGGAAGGAGTGAAGTCACCTCGGTCTCGAGAGCTCTTGCACGGGCTCGAGCCATTGGTCCTTTGGGCACTTGGTGAGGCGATGGAGGGTCCATGGGGATGAACTTGGGATGCTCCGCATCATCTCCCCTCCCTTGGGAAAGATCCGACCTCGGATAGAAATCTTCATCACCAAGGTAAGGGGATAGATCCTTGACGTTGAAGGCATCGCTCACGTTGTACTTATCTCGTGGGATGTCGATCTTGTAGGCGTTGTTGTTGTAGCGTGCTAGCACCTTGAAGGGTCCGTCGGCATGAGGTAGTAGTTTGAACTTGCGCTCGTGTAGGAAACGGTCCTTGCGAAAATGAAGCCAAACAAGATCTCCGGTTGGAACACCATTGGTCCCTTGTTGACGTTTAGCTTGGTGGTGAGACGATGGACTTGTCGCTCGATCATTGCCCTTGTATCTTCATGCACCTTATTGAGATAGCTCGCTCGTGCACTTGCATCCATGTTCGTGCGCTCTTGTAGAGGTAGAGGTAGGATGTCCAATGGGGACAACGGGTTGAAGCCGTAGACGACCTCGAAAGGGGACTTGCCGGTAGTCGAAAGTCTTACGCGATTGTAGGCGTACTCGGCGATGGGCAAGCATTGCTCCCATTCCTTGATGTTCTTCTTGATCAACACGCGAAGAAGCGTCGAAAGTGTGTGGTTCATCACCTCCGTTTGGCCGTCGGTTTGTGGATGGTCTGCCGAAGAGAAGAGTAGCTTGATTCCGAGTTTGGCGCGTAGAGTCTTCCAAAAGTAGCTCAAGAACTTGATGTACCGATCCGACATGATCGTCTTGGGTACTCCATGTAGACGAATGATTTCCCTACAAAAGAGATTTGCCACATGTGAAGCATCGTCGATCTTGTTACAAGGAATGAAGTGAGCCATTTTAGAAAATCTATCCACGACAACAAACACGGAATCCTTTCCATTTTGAGTTCTAGGCAATCCTAGTACAAAGTCCATGGTTATGTCTTCCCATGGATGGTATGAAATAGGAAGTGGCATGTAAAGACCATGAGATTGAGCTTTTGACTTAGCTTTGCGGCATGTAGAACATCGATTGGTGAGGCGTGAGACGTCACGAAGCATCTTGGGCCAAAAGTAGTTCTTGGAGAGCGTAGCAAATGTATTGTCACGTCCAAAGTTTCCCATGAGTCCTCCTCCATGAGATTCCTGCAAAAGGAGCAAACGAAGCGAAGACTCGGGAATGCAAAGTTTGTTAGCTCTCATAAGATAACCATCCTTTATGTAGTAATGTTCCCAAGAAGTGTGAGTCAAACACTTAGCATAAGGATTTGCAAAGAAAGGATCATGCTCGTATAAATCTTTTATGTGCTCAAAGCCAATAACATGCAACTCAAGTTGTGTAACAAGCATGCATTTGCGGGAAAGCGCATCCGCCACAACATTCTCTTTGCCTTTGATGTACTTGATGACATAGGGAAACGACTCAATGAACTCACTCCACTTAGCATGACGCTTGTTCAACTTAGTTTGACCCTTGAGATACTTGAGAGTCTCATGGTCCGTATGAAGAATGAATTCATGAGGTCGAAGATAATGTTCCCAAACACGTAAAACTCTCACCAAGGCATAGAGCTCTTTATCAAAGATGGGATAGTTAAGTTGCGCTCCGGATAGCTTCTCGCTAAAGTATGCAATTGGGCGCTTTTCTTGCATGAGCACGCCACCTATGCCGGTACCCCTAGCGTCACAATGAATCTCAAACGGTTTATCAAAGTTTGGAAGGGATAGAAGTGGTGCGTGTGTAAGCAAGATTTTTAGCTCATTGAACGCGATGTCTTGCGAAGGACCTCAAATGAAGGGTGCGTTCTTCTTGCTCAAGGTGTGTAGAGGCATAGCGATAGTGCTAAAGTCCTTCACAAAACGTCAGTAGAAACCGGCTAGACCAAGGAAACTACGCACCTGCATGAGATTCGTTGGTTGATGGGCCTCGAACCCCTCGTTGGTTACCCCAAGTGGAAGGTGTAAGATGCAGTGTTGTGGAAGTGTTTTCCCTTAGCAAAGATGCCAAGGATCGAATCCCCAGAAACTCCTAGGTTCAACAAGTAGGTGTCAACTGCTAACGGCGCAGATTAGCAATCAACGTGGACCTGCACACAGATACAAATAACTTTGCTCCCAACGAGTACAGAGAGGTTGTCAATCCCTCCGGACTTGTAGTTCACAAAGGATTAAACGCAAATGATAGTAGTGATAGATAGTGTTTTGCAATAGTAAATAATAGCGGAAAAGTAAATAGCGGATGTGATCAATGATGGTAATATGGACCGGAGTCTCATGATGTTCACTAGTGATGTCTCTCTCCCAAAAGACGATAAAACAGCTATGTGAGGTAAACGAATTACAGCTGGGCAATTGACAGGACCACGAACGCAAACCAATGCTGACTACATTGCAAGAAAGGTTGAGGTTCAAAGCATGGGCGGCACGCCAAAGTAAGTAGACCGAAATCCATCAATATCTACTACTAATCATCCACCTTGAGATATCTATCCAGAACATCTCGCTGGTATTAAGTTGCGAGTCCCACCCATAGTGTAAACTCAATGCAACAGACAACTGCATTAAAAGAACTTTGCGTAAAGTAAACAATCCTTGCACCCGCGGGCACAAGCACCGTTGTTTTCCCCCTTGTGGCAACAGCACATCCCCTAGACTCATGTTTCTGTCTCTCAAGCTAGTCATCGAGGGGCATGAACCCACAATCGAGCATAACGTTCCCTCTTGGAGTCACTACCTACTACTTGGCCAAAGCAATAAATAACAACGGAGAACATGCAAGAATTACTTATGAACATAAATATAAAAGAGGTAGATCAAATATATTACTCAAGATCAATCTGAACATAATCTCATAATCCATCGGATCCCAGCAAACTCAACATAGCAATAGCATAAGGATTACATAGGTGCCTCGATCATGTAGGGCAGCTCACGAGGACTAATTAGTGAAGCACAAGAACGGGAGGAGAAAATCACATAGCTATTGGTCATGGACTCATGGTCCAAGGGAGACTACTCACAACTCATCCGGGAGGCGTCCATGGTGGTGGAGAAGCTCCCGATGGTGATCCTCCCCTCCGGCAGGGTGCCGGGAAGAGTTCTCCTGGTGCTCCCGATCTTGGAAGCGGCGGCGGCGGCGGAACAGAGATGAGATTGCGAAAAAGAGTTTCCGTCCCTAGGGTTTCGAAGGAAGCTCTAAATATATGCCGAAGGGGGGCACCAGACGGGGCTCGGGGGGCCCAGGCACCCCCCCGGCGCGGCCCAGGGGGGGCGCCGCCAGGGCGCCTGGAGCCCTGGTGGCCCCCCCGGCTGTCCTTCGGGCGCAAGGTAGGTTTCGGAACGCTGATTTTTTATATGATTTTTCCGGATTTTTCCTGACAGTTCTCGTAACGTGAAAACCTGAAATACAAAAACAGCCAAAAACAGAAACTGGCACCGGGGTGCACTGGATTAGTTGGTTAGTCCAAATATGATCAAAAGTGTATGGAAGTGCATGAATATCATAGCAATATCACCCAAAAGTGGCATGGAGCAAGCAGAAATTATAGATACGTTTTGGACGTATCATTGGTTGAGGCCAAGTTTTAATTGCTTCAATTTTAGTTTCAGCAACGTGAACACCTTGTGAAGAAACGACAAATCCTAGGAAGACGACCTTGTCAACGCCAAAAGTGCATTTCTCCATGTTAGCATATAAGCGCTCTTTCCGTAGGGTTTGTAAAACCATACGGATGTGTGTCACATGGTCCTCAAGCGACTTGCTAAAAACGAGGATGTCATCAAAGTAGACCACTACAAAGACGCCTATGTAGGGTCGTAGACAAAAATGCATAAGACGCATAAATGAACCGGGTGCTTCCGTTAAACCCATTGGCATAACAAGCCACTCATATAACCCAAATTTTGTTTTGAAAGCCGTTTTCCACTCATCACCCTCTTGAATGCAAATTTGGTAGTAACCACTTTTAAGATTAATTTTTGAAAAGATGGTGGCACCACATAATTCATCAAGCATGTCGTCTAAGCATGGGATAGGGTAACGGTATCTAACGGTGATAGCATTTATAGGTCGACAATCGGAGCACATGCAAAAACTTCCATCTTTCTTAGGCACGAGAATAACCGAAACGGCACAAGGGCTTAAGCTTTCACGTACATGACCTTTGTCAATGAGTTGTTGCACTTGCCGTTGTATCTCCTTGGTTTCCTCGGGGTTGACGCGGTAAGGAGCCTTGTTTGGAAGTGGTGCGCCGGGTATGAGGTCGATGCGGTGTTCGATTCCGCGAAGTGGAGGTAGACCCGGAGGTAGCTCATCGGGAAAGACGTCCGAGAATTACTACAACAATTGAGACAACAATAAAGGTAGAGGTGTTGAAGTGTTAGTAGGTTTGGCTTCCCCTTTGCATAAAAGCACAAGGTGAAAGACACTCGATGGGTTCTCACACACTTCTCTCATCTCACTTTTGGTGGCAAATAGAACTAGTTGCTTCTTGTCGCTCATCATGGAGTCGCTCATATTTGGCTTGTGGCTCTCACTCTCCTTTTGGTGGCTCACTCTCTCACCATTCTCTCCATGATGATTGGTAGGTAAGTGTTTGTCGGCGGCTACTTGACTTGGAGACATTGGTCGTAGCACGAATTCCTTGCCCTTCATCTTGAAGCTATAGTGATTGGTCCGTCCATTGTGTGTGACTCCATGATCATATTGCCATGGTCGTCCAAGAATAAGGTGGCACACGGACATGGGGATCACATCACTCTCAAGTGTGTCCTCGTAGGCTCCTATCTTGAAGGAGACTTGCACAGTGTGCTCGACTCAAAGAATTCCGGCGTCGTTAAGCCATTGGACCTTGTAGGGGTGAGGATGATTCGTCTTGACCAAATGAAGCTTGTCGCATAGCTCTTCGCTTGCCAAGTTATGACAACTTCCTCCATCGATGATAACCTTGACGGAGCGTCCATTGATGCCGGCCTTGGTATGGAAGATATGACAACATTGGTCGTCATCTTGTTGGTGTTGGAGTGTCAAGACCTTGGAGACAACAAGATTGGGACTTGAGTCATTGCCGCAAAACACTTGATGGTCTTCTTCTTCATTCACTTGGCGATGCATAGCTACACGCTCAAGGGCTTCCATCTCATCGTCGCTCATTGAGTCATAAGATCCGTCATCGTTGATGATCATGGTGCGAACGGTCTTGCACTCAAATGACTTGTGGCCTCGCCCTTGGCACTTGAAACATTTGATGGAACTCGTCTTGGAGTTGTCCTCGGTTGGAGTTGTAGATGATGAAGCTCTTGGCTTGAAGTTATTGGTAGAAGGTGGACGACTCGATGTAGTCGCATTCTTGTAGCTTGACTTGTCACCGAAAGATGTAGATGGCTTGGTAGAGGTAGGAGGAGTAGCCGAAGTCGTTGAAGCTTGGTTGTAGGAGCTGAAGTTCTTGGAGTTGAACTTGGAGTACTTGTAGTCCTCTTGAACTTGTCGCTCCGCTTTGGTTGCTTGATGTACTAGCTCGAGGAGATTGGTGTATGGTTGAAAGTCCGCAATCTTCTTGATAGGATAGTTGAGTCCATTCAAGAATCTCGTCATTGTTTGCTCTTCATCTTTCGTGATGTTGGCTCTTATCATGGAAATCTCCATCTCCTTGTAGTACTCTTCAACGGACTTGGTACCTTGCTTGAGTAGTTGTAGCTTCTTGAACAAGTCACGATTGTAGTGTGTTGGTACAAAGCGTGCTCTCATGACTTCCTTCATTTGAGTTTAAGTGGTGATAGGAGGTTCGCCTTTTGCTTCTCTTCTCTCTATTATTTGCTCCCACCATATGAGAACATAGTCTTGGAACTCAAGGGAGGCCATTGCGATCTTCTTCTCTTCATCGAAGTTGTGAAGGCGAAAGACCTTGTCAACCTTCAATGCCCATGAGAGGTAGTCTTCGGGATCAATGCTTCCAGAAAACTTTGGCATGGTGAACTTAAGCTTGCCATAGAGATGCTCTTTATTGTTTCCTTGCCTATTTTGAGGGCGTTCTTGATTTTGGCGATTGGCAATATCATGTTGCTCTTGTCGAATTGGATGTCCATTGTCATGGTGTACTTGCTGAGCTTGTTGTTCTTCTAGAGGTTGATGCTCTTGTCGCGCTTGAGGGGGAACTTCTTCTTGCATTCTTGCTTGGTGGCGCCTCTCTTGCATCTCATCGTGAAGGAAATCCTCTTCTTGACGAGTGTGTCGAGTGCGAGCTGCCACATTGCGATGGGAATCAGGTAATGCTCATTGCGCCTCAAGAGCTTGAGCTTTTCGGCGTTGTTGTGCTTGACGATTAGCCTCGGCATCTTGTTCTTCTTGGTATTGACGTGCTCGCTCTTGTTGTAGTTGGCGTAGTTGTTGCCTTTCTTGTGCTTGCTCAAGTGTAGCTTGGTTTTGACGATGTCGACTTTCTTGCTCTTCAAATATATCTTGTGAACTCTTGTCATGAAGTGGATTCCGGTTTTCATGTCGAGCTTGACGTGCGGCTTGACGAAGAGTGTTTGATGTAGGGGTACTTGAGCCTTCCGTGGAGTCGGTATGTCAACTTGAGCGGCTTCGTCTTTGAGAGGATGTGGAAGAAGAACGTCGGTTGATTATCAAAGTCCATAGCTCATCGAATTGTGTAGACATGTTGGCGTTGATGATGTCGAATTGCTCTCTTGTTCTTGCTTCGAATTGCCGCGCGTCCTCGGCGACTTGACCAATGTACTCGCACATAGCTTCACTTTCTTGATGGAGAGCTCATTGGACACCGAAGAGATGTAGTTTGGTGATGTAGTTGTTCGGTTCTTGAGGATCGTCGAAGATCGGGTTCGAAGATGTACTTGGCCTATCCATCATCACAAACAAGTATGTAAGTGGGAGAAAGGAGAAGACAATACCAAGTGTACCTTAACCGAAGTTGAAAATGGATCAATGATCACTCAATAATGTAACCCGGAAATAGCAATATTGGTACCACTTCGTGTCGATTCTCACACCTACACAAGGAAAGCTTTGAGAGGAGCTTGGTTAGGATGGTGGCATAAATTCAATGCAATTGTCAAAGTGACTCAAAAATGTTGACAATGGTTCACAATTTGCTCATGCAACAAGTAGATCACTAGCAAAGTAGCACACGGAACACACGCACAGATAGATAAATGTGGTTGTGCAACCAAGGGTGAGCGAAAATGTGGAATCCACGGAAAATGCTCGTGTTGCACAACACTAGAGAGACGCTAACCGGTTGCTTAATAGGCGGATACGCACTTGTGCACGACCTATAAGAGGCAAAACATAATGACTATCTATCACAAGTATACTATGAGTGTATGATGTGCCGATGCTTGAGCACAAGATGGTATATTGCTATCTCATATGATCTCCTTTGATGCAAGGCATATGATGCTATTTTCCTTTTGCTTAAAAGCTTTGGTTGGCTCTTTTGCTTAAAATCTTGTGAGCTCTTTCTTTGGATACTTATGCATGCTTCTCTGATCCAGGTAGCTATTGTGTATGCGGATCACTCTTGTGTCACACAGAGATATGATGATATGGTATGCAATATCTATGACTATCACTAATGTGCACAAGTGTCGTGGCCCGGCAATACTCAAATGGCTAGTCTCAGTGGGAAAGCTACGCAAAGATGGTCCATAGGGTGACAATGCAATTGCAAGGTAGAATGAACAAGGTGTCGTCGATGTTACCGTCCTTGCCGAAGTTGAGTGGTGGTGTTGTCGAAGTCTTGCCGTTCCAAGGTAGCCTAAACATCCAAGGAAATGGTGAAACCACAACTCAAGTATCTAAGGCAAAGTGAGACAAAGTTGTCAAAATCATAGCGGTTAAGCGATGGTGGTTGCGGAAGTGGTGGCGGTATGAAAGGGGGTAGATGGTAGCAGAAGGTGGGACAAAGCTGAAGAAATTCAGTGTTGTCAGGGTTCGTCGGACGTCCGGTAGGTCGCCGGTCGTCCGGTCGCCGGACGTCCGGTATGGGTCGGAAATCTGGTAAAAGTTTCTGTAGATAAGGTGCCGGTCGTCCGGTGGTTAACGGACGTCCGATGTCTCGTGGGGTGCCGGACATCCGGTAAACTGTCGGTCGTCCGATGGGTCTGGGTTAGGGTTCGCGGATCCATGGTCAAATTGGTCAAACTTGGCCGAATTTGCGGAGGAAAATCGGTGAAAAGGTGGGGAAAAGCTAGATCCACTCGTGGCACAGCAAATCCATGGAACAAAGTCAACAAAATCTTGCCAAATCAACAGATCACAAAAAAAAATTAGGGCTATTTTTGTGGGGAATTTTCGAAATTGGGAAGAACACAACAAAAACAAGCTAGAAAACAGGGTGTGGGGCTCCAAATTCGTGATCAACCTATGCTCATGATACCATAATATGATGTAGGGTGGAACCCTAATCGGCAGATCTTTCACGAAAGGAGGTTATCCCACGATGAACATGGAGAACACAAGGAAGATACAGAGGAAAACACGAGGGGAAACGCTCAAATCAACACAAATACGGTCACACAGGTGCTAGATCCACGATACACATCAAGATACACGATCCATAGTCAACAACGGCGGTACAAAGATAGTCTTCTCCCGGAGGAGGTCTTGAATTATCCCTTGGGATCTTCTCCACGAAGGAGGTCTTGAATCCGAGGTGGATCTTCTCCGAAGAGGCTGCGGTCTCGTAGGAGAGGAACCACTGAGGTCTATGATGAGCTTTCCAAAAGCTACCTCGAAATGATGGAAGTCAACGAGTATATATTACACGGGGTGAAGCCGTCGGGTCGGACGCCCGAGGGTTACCGGACGTCCGGTCGCTCGGGAAGGGCCGGACGTCCGGTAAGTCCCGGATTTCCGGTATTTTCTCCGATTTCGGTTCTGTGAAGGGTGGCACGGACGTCCGGGGGCTTCCGGTCGTTCGGTCTTCTGGGAGTCACCGGTCGTCCGGTGAACGCCGTACGTCCGGTGCCTGGGAGTGACCGGTCGTCCGGTGTGGGCCGGACGTCCGGTGCGTGTAGCTTCTTCAGCCGTACTTCTTCTTGTTCCCAGCACTTGTCGATCCCGCCGTCTTGTCCGGTGTGCAGAGCTGTCCCGTGGCCTTCATCCAAGCACCTGAGTATGCATAGAGTTTCTGATGAGGGTAGAAGCCATGTATCATGTGAATCCGGAGGATGTAGAGAACGGAGTGAAGTCACCTCAGTCTTGAGAGCTCTTGCACGGGCTCGAGTCATTGGTCCTTTGGGAACTTGGTGAGGCGATGGAGGGTCCATGGGGATGACCTTGGGATGCTCCGCATCACCCACGATGAACACGAAGAACACAAAGGGAAAGCACGAGGGGAAACGGGAGAAAACACTCAAATCAACAAGAGATGGTCACACATGTGCTAGATCCTCAACACAACGAGATAGACGGTCCAAATCCAACAAAGGAAAGATACAAAGGTAGCTACTTCATCTCCGTGAGGAGATCTTGAATCCGCGAAGGATCTTCCCGTGAGGGGTCTTGAATCCGTGTGGATCTTCTCCATGGAGGGGCTGCAGTCACTCACAAGGAGATGAACCACTAGTGGATGAGCAAAGCTCTGTCTCAAATGAGCTAAACCTAAGCTAACCCTCAAATGGAGGAGGGGGAGTATATATAGTCTAAGCTACGAAGGGGTAAGTGAGGGGCGAAGGGGTACATGGGCCTCGGCCAAGGTCACGCGCGCACGCATGGTCCGGATGATCCGCATGGTGTCCCGGATGATCCGGGCTTCGGAGGTCCGGATGATCCGGGCGGCCGTCCGGATGGTCCGGCTTCGTCGTGCAGGCTTTGGGTGTCTTCGGGCACATTACCCGGATCATCCGGGTGGGTGTCCGTATCATCCGGGCTTGGTCCGGATCGTCCGGCTGGGGGTCCGGATGATCTGGGCATCCTCTGTCTTGTCCGTTCTCCTTCTTTCTTCTCCTCTTCCATGCTTGGCCTTGGTCCTTGGATTCTCCATGGTTGTCTCGGATGTACCTGGGTATGCACAAGGTCCATGCATGATGTTGTAGCCATGTCTCACATGTGGAAAGTGAAGGTTTGGAGCGGAGCGAGTCAACCTTGTGTCCAATGGTGGGTACTTGAGGTCTTGTCGAAGTGAACATGGTGATGATCGTGGGATGCTCCGCATCATCTCCCTCCTTGGGAAAGATCCGACCTCAGATCGAAAAGCTCATCACCATGGAAACCGTTGTCGTGGACGGACTTGTAGTTGGACGGAGTTAATGACATGCTGCAATCCAAGTAGTGCAAGGTGTCGCCGGAGTGGTATACATGCAAGAAGAGCAAACACAAACGACACTCGGAAATACAATGGTTAGCGCACACAAAGTGTCCATCATGTAAGAATGAGTCTGATCGAAAATATTTTGCAAGACAAGGCACAAGATGCTTATCCAAAAGATGTAGAATGATATGTAAAGCATTCATGTCATCAAATTCATTCGCGGTGCACACAAAGGTGTTGTGAGATTGATCAATGCAACCATTGTGCAAAATGATATCATAATGGGACGGTGTATCAAAAGCATGAACATGGTAATCGATGTTCAATATGACTATGTGATCGTGCAATTGATTATGGGTAAAGTGATCATTATGTATGAATATGCCATCAAGAAAGATCACAACAAATTTGCTAAGGAAATGCACAAGCTCATATATCATGGATGACATGGGGATACAAGATGCAACAAGGCAATCATAATGGGGGTCAATCCATGTATAAGATGCAAATTTGTCATGGGTATGATATGTCCATAGAGCATGACATGTGGACACACAATCAACAAATATGGATATTTTTGTGCAGTGTGCCAAAGGAGTGTTGATATACCAATGCTCGATGTCGTGGCATGAGTGTAGTTTCGAAGGTGCATCCAATAAGTCCGAGCGCTCCTCAATGTGAAGGTCCATAGGGTCCATCTCCAATGTCGGTCCTCCATCCAATAGATGTATCATGTAGAAAACAAGAAGGAAACAACAATGAAAGAATGACCCGTCCAATATTCGCAATTGAGGATGGCTCAAAAGGAAGGAGTTCAACTTTAGGAGATTCGCGCAAATGTTGGTGTTGCACATCATGTATGCCTTCGCATGACCAAGTTGTCGCATGACGGTACCGCCTTGTGAATCCTTCAAAATGAAAGAACATGACAAACACCCGGAAAAACAAATGAGGTTAGCGTGAATGCAAAACCTATCATTCGAGTGGTAAAATACCCAACAAGTGTAGTCATCATGCTTATCATATGAAGGTACAAGGGAATGTGGCTTGGTATGTAAGAAAATGATGCGAATACAACCAAATACAATAGGCTCAAACAAGCAAGCATGCATCACAACTAAGGTGTCCAAGTCTCCAAGATCAACAAACATAGCATTGTTGCACTCAATACAAGTGATGAGAGATGCAACTAATGAAGACAAGTGACAATGATCAAGATATATCATGTGAGTGGCATGAACATATATGTCATCAACCCAAGAAAGCAAGTAAGAGTGGAACATGGGTGATGCAACATAGCAAGCAATCATAGTGATCAAGTCAAGCAAGCTAGTAGTGCGAAGATGCAACATACTAGAGGTAATCATGGCAATCATGTCATGGGTGCAAATAGTAGGCATGAGTAACTGTAATGCCCAGGATGGAGTTATACCTCCTACGTGTCGAGGCACGACTTAAAGGCATAAATCCATCCTAGAATGATCTCAAGTTCGGTAATCTTTGCACATCTCATGTAAAAGAGGGGATAGTAAACAAAAAATAGTTGGCTTACACTCGCCACGTCACAGAATTACAATTAAAGTCTCAATCATCATACATTAAGAACATCACAACCCTCTAAGGACAAATCCAAATGCAAGATACCAAACTTAGATAAAATAAACCACAGGCGGATCGAATCCTAGTAAGAGTCTCCACTACTGATCATCCGGGTATCGCACATAGTACCGACTACGCTCCTCGTCGTACTCCCAATCCAGCTCGGTGCCATCACCTGGATAGCTCACAGCTGGACCTGCATCTGGTGTGTGAAGTAACTGTGAGCCACAGAGGACTCAGCAATCCCGTCTCCGGGTAACAAGACTATTTAAGCCTTTGGGTGAGGATAAGGCTGAAGAAAAGAATAAGTCTGCAGCAGCAACTAGCAACTAGCTTACGTGAGTGAGAGCGAGAAGAGAAAGCCTCGGCGAGAAGTGATCACGAAGTGATCCTAACTACAAGCTCCACAAACATAACCCCTCCGTGTTCAACTTCCGAATCCCTATTCGGAAATTGACGGTCACGGAACACACGCTGGTAGTGTATTAGAAAACATTGTGTCAAGTTATCTACAACCGGATATTAACAAGCTCCCATCTGCCACATAACCGCGGGCACGGCTTTGGAAAGTTCAAACCCTGCAGGGGTGTTCCAACTTGACCCATTACAAGCCCACGATCCGCGGAGTCGCAACTCCAAAGTGGGAAGACCCGAGTATCCTCGGAATCCCGTGCTCAAGATATACCGAACTAAGGTAAGGCTAATCCAGCAAATCCTCCCGGCGTGTCGACACCCTGATAGTAGCCGCGCGTATCTAAGTCTCAGGACACGACCGGATGGGCGAAGCTACGGGTTTTTACCAGCCCTTGAGTTTCCTCGAGGTGGCCCCGCAGGCTCCCCGTTTCGGACCAACACTCATGTGGAGCACTGGCCCGGGGTTGTTGATTAAGAAAAAGGGTTTATAACTCCCTATGCAAGTTTAGTTTGTTATTAGGCAAATAGTACCAATGTTGGGACTTGCTGGAAAAGACTTAGCACTTAGCGGTTTATCGAGGGGGTCCCATACACCCCAACCGTGTTAGGAACGCAAAATCAAGGAACATAACACCGGTTTATACGGTTCCTAACGGCACGAGTGGAACAAATCACCAAGCAAAAGGCTTAGCCTTCCACCCTTGCCAATATATAGATGATTTCATCTTTAAGTATTTATATAGTGTGATAATACCCAACCAAACTTCGACATGAAGCAAGCATCTTCGATCTTCACCTGCAACTAGCAACGCTATAAGAAGGCTGAGCGAAGCGTACTTAGCCAAACAACGGTTTGCATAGGTTGGTTGGTTAAACATGGCAATTGGTTACAAGTAGGAGGCTGACAAGAAGATCATGGGCATCGAGGCAAAACTATAGATCGAGACTACTAGCAATCGGCAAAGATAGTAATGTTATCGGGGTTCGGTCATCTTGCCTGAAGAGAAGTCGTTCGGATCGTAAGAAGGGTCCTCGTGCTCAACCTCGTTGGAAACCTCGTGCTCGTACTCGATCTCGGTCTCGGCTTCCGGCTCTAAACAAAACAAACACACCAAGCACCAATCAACAAGATGCAATGCGCACTCGAAAAAGATGAATGCATGATGGATGCACTAAGGATGCACACGGAGCACGGAAAAATATCACTCAAGCAAAACACCTCAAAACATGATAACAATATCATATTATGATTCGACACATAAAATCAATCAAGTTTGGTATAAGATTCGCTGAAATCGGAGTTACGGGCTAAAAGTTATGCCCGAAACAAGAAATGAGCGAAAGCTGAAAATTACAGAAACATAGCAACTTCGGAGCACAAAATAATTAAGCTACAGCACTCAAATATCATGGCAAAGGACATGAACACAAACTAGACATATACTACAGCAACTAAGTCCAAAGGTGCACCCCCAACGGAGCCACGGATCAATAGCAATGATCATGGACATATGGAACTTGACAATAAAATTCTGGCAGCAGAATTTTATTGAAATTTTGGAGCAAAAGATAAACATGCTACAACCACTTAAATAGACATGTGAGGACATGAATGGAAAGACAACAATATATACTACAAGGAACAATCAAAATCCACTCCAAAACTAACATGCTTTGTCCTCGAACATCACACGAACATGGCATCGGAACGTTACAGATTTCAGACTTAGTGAAAAATCCACTAAGTCCTAAAACAGCAATTTCATCAAGGCATAAAGAAGAGCATGTTTAAGTCACCTCGAAACTAATCATGGCAAGAGGTAAGCACCTCATCAAAGTTCACATGAAGGTGATACCGAAACACACAAGCATGCATCATTGAGGTGAACACAACGATTGCAACGAGCTCAACAAGATGGCATTTCATAACAAGTGAAATAACATCACAGGCACATGGCACTTTGCAACGATGATAACAAGGCAAGAATAAATCTATCATGCTACCTAGCACATACAACACGTAGAGCATGGCAAGACGAACACGTGGACATGTCATTTGCATCATTCGGACAAACGAGCTAGAAGATATCACATGGCAAAGGTGGCATAAAAATATCACATAGCAGCAGTTTATATCATGATGCACTCTTGCAACAGAAAAACAAGCACCTAGATGATCTCTAACATGCATGACAATAACAGATAAAACGTAGAGCACGATCCCACGAACGTCTAGACATATTATACGCGCGAATCGGAGCAACAGACAAAAAGATATGCATGTTTGAATATAGCATCAGACAACTAGATCTCAGGGACTTAGAGGAAAAAGGGGGGAGTTCAACCTGAGATCCAGATCTGAAAAAAAAACAACCACGGCCCCGGGCGGTGCGGCTGGACCGGCCCGAACTGAAGATGGAGGCAGCGGCCCGCGGGAGGCGACGGCGGCTGGGCCCCTTGCGCGGCACGGCGGCCCACGATCCACGGGTGGAGGCGGTTGCGGCCTGGTGAGGCGGGGCGCTGGAGTTGGGCCTCCGGGCCGGGGATCTGGCGGAGTCGGCGGAAGGGCCCGATGCGGGGGGGGGGGGG
>LR738713.1:269391792-269414234 GCA_902687465.1 Secale cereale | reverse complement strand
CTATAAGAAGGCTGAGCGAAGCGTACTTAGCCAAACAACGGTTTGCATAGGTAGGTTGGTTAAACATGGCAATTGGTTACAAGTAGGAGGCTGACAAGAAGATCATGGGCATCGAGGCAAAACTATAGATCGAGACTACTAGCAATCGGCAAAGATAGTAATGTTATCGGGGTTCGGTCATCTTGCCTGAAGAGAAGTCGTTCGGATCGTAAGAAGGGTCCTCGTGCTCAACCTCGTTGGAAACCTCGTGCTCGTACTCGATCTCGGTCTCGGCTTCCGGCTCTAAACAAAACAAACACACCAAGCACCAATCAACAAGATGCAATGCGCACTCGAAAAAGATGAATGCATGATGGATGCACTAAGGATGCACACGGAGCACGGAAAAATATCACTCAAGCAAAACACCTCAAAACATGATAACAATATCATATTATGATTCTACACAGAAAATCAATCAAGTTTGGTATAAGATTCGCTGAAATCGGAGTTACGGGCTAAAAGTTATGCCCGAAACAAGAAATGAGCGAAAGCTGAAAATTACAGCAACATAGCAACTTCGGAGCACAAAATAATTAAGCTACAGCACTCAAATATCATGGCAAAGGACATGAACACAAACTAGACATATACTACAGCAACTAAGTCCAAAGGTGCACCCCCAACGGAGCCACGGATCAATAGCAATGATCTTGGACATATGGAACTTGACAATGAAATTCTGGCAGCAGAATTTTATTGAAACTTTGGAGCAAAAGATAAACATGCTACAGCCACTTAAATAGACATGTGAGGACATGAATGGAAAGACAACAATATATACTACAAGGAACAATCAAAATCCACTCCAAAACTAACATGCTTTGTCCTAGAACATCACACGAACATGGCATCGGAACGTTACAGATTTCAGACTTAGTGAAAAATCCACTAAGTCCTAAAACAACAATTTCATCAAGGCATAAAGAAGAGCATGTTTAAGTCACCTCGAAACTAATCATGGCAAGAGGTAAGCACCTCATCAAAGTTCACATGAAGGTGATACCGAAACACACAAGCATGCATCATTGAGGTGAACACAACGATTGCAACGAGCTCAACAAGATGGCATTTCATACCAAGTGAAATAACATCACAGCCACATGGAACTTTGCAACGATGATAACAAGGCAAGAATAAATCAATCATGCTACCTAGCACATTCAACACGTAGAGCATGGCAAGACGAACACGTGGACATGTCATTTGCATCATTCGGACAAACGAGCTAGAAGATATCACATGGCAAAGGTGGCATAAAAATATCACATAGCAGCAGTTTATATCATGATGCACTCTTGCAACAGAAAAACAAGCACCTAGATGATCTCTAACATGCATGACAATAACAGATAAAACGTAGAGCACGATCCCATGAACGTCTGGACATATTATACGCGTGAATCGGAGCAACAGACAAAAAGATATGCATGTTTGAATATAGCATCAGACAACTAGATCTCAGGGACTTAGGGGAAAAAGGGGGGAGTTCAACCTGAGATCCAGATCTGGAAAAAAAACAACCACGGCCCCGGGCGGTACGGCTGGACCGGCCCGAACTGAAGATGGAGGCGGCGGCCCGCGGGAGGCGACGGCGGCTGGGCCCCTTGCGCGACGCGGCGGCCCACGATCCGCGGGTGGAGGCGGTTGCGGCCTGGTGAGGCGGGGCGCTGGAGTTGGGCCTCCGGGCCGGGGATCTGGCGGAGTCGGCGGAAGGGCCCGATGCAGGGGGGGCGCGATGCGGCCTCCGGTGAAGTGGGGACCGGGCCCTCGGGCCAGCCCTACGGGAGCGAGGCGAAGTGGGGACCAGGCCGGCTGGAGCGACCGGCGCGCGAGGCCTGTCGATGGGCCGGTGGCGGCTGGAGAGCGAGGCCGCTCGGTGATGCGGTCCCCCGGGCGATCGATGCGGGCGTTGACCGAGCGCCTCGGTCGCTCGAGCGAAGGGACGCCGTCCGGCGGCTCGAGGGAGATTCCCAGGCGCAGTTTTTTTTCGGGAGGAAATCTGCAAGTGGCTGATGGGAAAAAAAAGTGGATCTGGGAAAAAATGAGGGGGAAGGAGGAGGAAGAAGATAGAGATGCCAAAATTAGACTAGGGTCTAATACATAGCAGTTTTTAGGGTTAGGAGGGATCTGGGGGTGCTAGGAGCCCTCCGATCGCGATCCGACGGATCCGATCGTGGGGGTAGATTAAAAGGGCCTAGGAGAAGATAAAGAACTACAGTAGGGGTGTTTCCGGGACACAAAGTGAAGGAACTTTGGACCCACACGAACAACGGATGGGATAGTCAACGGAGTCCAAACGAGACGAGATTTGAGAGGCGGGTTGCACACAACAAAACAACAACACACACAACAACCTCGCGGCACACCGGTAACGTTAAACGCCAAACACCAAAGTAGGCCTACGGGACGTCACGGACACGTGAGGGAGCTCCAGAACGCGAAACGGACAACGGGAAGGAACGCGCGGAACCGGATGCAACCGACAACACAAATGCAATGCGATGCACATGTCTACATGATATGACTGAAAGCCACACACTCACACAACAAAACGACGAAAACCCGAGAGACAAAGAACCCGGAATGGAAATAGATGAAGCCGGAGATATATTATATACCCAAAAGGGAAAGTATTACATCCGGGGCATTACAGTAACACACATGGCATAGCACAAGCATGAAAGCACGATATGAGGAAAGTAGGATCATTGTATTGGCGAGAGGCCATATGTAAATAGCAATGGAACATCATGACTCTCCCAACACAACAAGCATCACTAGCATGGGGCACAAATAAATCATGCCAATAGCTACAAGTATCTCCACCAAGCATGCAAATACACATGTAGTAGTAGAATGGTGAATCATGGGCAAATGCAAGCAAGGGTCACAATTGCATGGCAAAGTCATAGCAAGCGGCATAACATGCAAAGTGAACACGATAGAATGGGCATAAGTTGACAAGTGGTAAATAGCCCATCATCGTGTGAGAGACAGGTAAAAGAGATGCGCATAGTCGTTGCACGAATAGAACGGTGGTAAGGACAATCCTTGTGATCCCAAATCATCGTCGCTCTCAAGAGCTTGTTTCGTCAACTCATGGGATTGTGAGGTTGACAAGTTTGCATAAGTACCTTCACAAAACAAAGACAAGAGGAAAATTGTCTGTGCGTGGTATATGTACACATCATCCATCATGATGCGCATGTGCATGTGTTGGTTAGCACAAAATAGCCAATGCTCGAATAAATGAGATGCGTGATATAGAAACATGTCATCCATCATGAGAGTTTTGTTGTTATATATGGCATAATGGAGACTCAAATTGTTTAATGCATCATGAGAAGTATGTAGAGCATTGTTATTCATGGAATGCATATGGTGCACACAATCATGGCAATCATGTAAGGTATGGAATGCATCAAGATATCCTAGTATGTATGAGGAAACTATGGGGGTCTCCTCATGAGCATCAATGGAAACATCACATGGAGAATATTGATAACATCCAAAACAATGCATATTTGGAACAATGTGTTCACGGCATGGCATAGTGGATGAATTGCGCAAATCATGTAAAGGAAGCATGGCAATATCATCGCATGAAAAACAAAAGCCAATGACCATCATCTTGTCATTTATGCCACAAGTGCAAATGGGATTTATTTTAATGGGGCATGCATAGTTACTATGTTGAGATTGAAATGATGCAATACGGGAGATCTCACTCATAGCATATGACAAGCTTGGAGGGTTGTCGAACATGATGTGACCAAAATAATTTTCACATGATATCCTATGGAGCATAGCATCACAACTAGGCAACTCAACATGTGCATCATCATACTCATCATAAATAGGTAAGTCAAGACATGATGAAGTCGCACTAGCATGAAGCATGTGAATAGGTGTGTCAACATCATGCAATCAATCATTGTCAAGATAGTCCACTAGTGGGATAAGGGAAGCACCGTCACCTATGTTACCTTTGGAGCGTCGCTCATGTGTTGTAGGTGAGGTGTTGAAGATCCAATCGTTGTTACTTTCATCTTGAGGGAGCCATGTGGGTGGTGCATCTTCTTCCACCATGGCCATCGGTTTGTCCATTGGAGGGATGGACTCATCGAGGGTAGGCATGTCCTCATGTAGGAGACCTAGCACCAAAGGAAACACACTCGGAGTAAAGGTTAAGTCTTTAGAAATCATAGTGGCCTCACATGCCCTATCAACTACCTCACTCACTAAGTGTTGTGGCTCACTCACTCCCTCTTGGATGCTCTCACTCGTATGGTTGGTGGAGTCACTCAAATGGCTCTCAATCTCACATAGGAGAAGTGGCATACTCTCATGTGTGGGGCTAGTGGTGGTCACACGCATCCTCTCAACGGAAATGTTCTCAATGTCACATATGGTGGAGTTACTCGTATCACTCATGTGGTGGTAGCTCTCCTCACATGGGAATTGGGGCATCTCGTCATATGTGGATGTCGAAGAGGTGTAGGTACAATAGTCTCCATGCTCAACTTCCTCATCCATAATGCCTACAAAGATGAATGCCGTGGGATGTGGCAAATCATCACGCTCCTCTGAGATCAAAGAGAAGGTCTCATGCTTGCTCGCGTAGCTTGACCCGGAGTAGGAGTCCAATATGGGAGCCGTCCTCATGGTGTCGAAGAGGTTCATGCTCGTCGCCTTGGTCGAAGGGGATGGCCCATGCTCGACCATCTTGTCGCCGTCGCTCATAGATGATCGCCTTGATGATGAAGACGTCGATGTAGGCAAACTCATGGGAAGTAGGCGAAGATGCCGTACGTCCGAAGGCGAAGATGCCGAAGTGGTGGTTATAGCCGTAGCTCCTTTTTGGTGGTGGTTGTCTCGTAGTCTTCTCTTTTGCTCTTAAGGCTTGGCCTTGGCGTGAAGTAGAGCCTATTCGAACTTGTAGGTATGCGCTTGTCGAGCATCTTCATGATGATTGTGTCGTTGTCGTGCTTGATGCTTGGAGGTGACTTGCCCTTCATGATGATGTCGATGGTCGCCATGGCGGTGTGGACGTGGAAGACTTGCACTTGCATCATCTTTGCGCTCCAAAGACTTGTGACTTGAACGCCGCTGCCGAGAAGATGACGAAGGGGAAGAAGATTTGTAGTCGACCACCAAGTGTTTGAGCTCCGCCATTTGTTTATTGAAGGAGTCGCACATGTCGTCGAAGGAAGCCATTCTCCTTGTCTCGGAGTGTCGTAGTTCGATGGCTATGTTGCGCAAGCGCTCTTGCATTACTCGTTGTAGTCCGATGGTTTGCTCGTGGATGTAGTTGTTCGCGCTGTCGATGTCAAAGACCAAAGATGAAATGCTTTGCCTATCCATCACAAGACTCAAGTAGTGGTGAGTGGGAGAAAGAGAGAAACTAGACCAATGTACCTTACCCAATGTTGAGAATAGATCAATGATCACTCAATATGTATCAAGGAAATATCACAATTGGTACCGATTCTCGTCAATTCTCACACCTACACAATAAGGCTTATGCAGTAGCTCGGTGAGGATAGGGGCACAAAAATTTGATGCAATATGTTAGCAAGAGTCAATAATGTTGAAAGAGATTCACAAATTCGCAAGTGAAACAAGTAGACTAATAGCAAAAAATGACACACGGAAACACACGCACAGATAGATAAATGTGGTTGTGCAACCAAGGGTTGAGCGGAAAATGTGGAATCCACGGAAAATCCTCTTGTCGCACAACACTAGAGAGACGCTAGCCGATTGCTCAAAAGGCGGATACGAACTTGTGCACTACCTATATGAGACGAAATGTAGCGACTTCCTATCACAAGTATGCTATGTGTATGATGTTCCGGTGCTTTCAGCACATGATGATCCAAGATGATCGGATATGGCAATATTATATGCAATGTGGTATGATGCTATGGCTCTTGCTTACAAGCTTCTTTGCTTTTCTCTTTTTGCTTAAAATCTTTTTTTTATATGGCCACTTATGCGAAATGCACAAACCAATATAGCAATTGTGTATATGCGGGAACAATCTTGTGACACAAGAGATGATATGATGATACCAAGATGATATGGTATGTATGCAATGGAAGGGTGGATCGAAGATCACTAATGTGCACAAGTAATGTTGCCGGCAATACTCAAAGGCTAGTCTCGATAGGCAAGTCACGCAAAATGGGCTAGGGGTTAACAATGCAATGGCAAAGAGGAATATACAAAGATATCATCGAGGTTATCGTCCAATGAATGATAATGAGATGCGGTGTTGTCGATGTAGAACCGTTCCTAATTAGCCGAAACACCTTAGGAAATGGAAAAACCATAATTCACAATCTCAAGGACAAATGTCAAATGGTGGTAGCAGAAAGCGGTGGTGGTTTGCACTCGGCAAGTGGAATGATGGGTTATGCGAGTCGAAGTTGAAGTGACCGTCCCTAAGTAGCCAAAACACCTTAGGAGACACAAGCCACAACTCAAACGAGCCCAAACAAAATTGGGTTAAGTCGGGTTGGCGGTAATGTATAGTGGGCAATTGGTATGCGGATGTGGTAGTGGTTGATGAAGAAGCAATCGTCCCTAAGTAGCCTAAAAGCCTTAGGAGACTCAAATCACTACTCAAGCAACCACAAATGCTATGGTGGACAAAATGGGTTAGGTTGCGGAAGGCTATGGTGGCTATGCGGATGATATGGTGGAAGGCCTAGGCAAACTTGCCAAATTTGACAAATTTTGATGGAGTCAAATGATGATGGTAGTATTTTTGTGTTATGGGGGATGTCAAGAGCTTCAAAACGAGCTAAAGAACGTCAAAAACGGACTCCAGATGAATTAGTTATGACCAAAACAAAATTTCAGCCGCGTTAGTTTCAGGGTTACCCGGACATCCGGGAGAAAGTCCAGCTCATCCGGGCTATGTCCGGATGATCCGGGAGAACATCCGAATGATCCGGGTTCGTCAGCGCCGGTTCTGTTTTTCGGGTGCGTGAATTACACGGACGTCCGGGAGAGGATCCAGCTCATCCGGGAGGTGTCCGGATGATCCGAGACTTCATCCGGATGATCCGGGTGGGTCAACTCCGCTCGGGATTTCCTCACGGGGATGAATTTGTGGGCGGAAATGGAGGATTTTGGGGTCAAAATTGAGAGGATTTCGTGGATGGAAAGTGGTGAAACTTGTGGAGATGCTAGATCCACTTAAAACCAAGCGAATCCATGGATAAAAATCAACAAAATCTCATCAAACCAACAGATCACAAAAAAATTTGGGGCTATTTTTGGTGGGGAATTTCGAATTTGCGGAAGAACACAACAAAACAAGGCTGGAAAACGATGAGGGGCTCCAAATTCATGAGAAACCAAGTGATGCGGAGCATCCCAAGGTCATCCTCATGGACCTACCGTCGATTCACCAAGTGCCCAAAGGACCAATGACACGAGCCCATGCAAGAGCTCTCGAAGCCGAGGTGAACTCGCTCCTTTATCAATTTCCTCTCAATTCACATGGGACATGCTTCTACCCTCATCAAAAACTCTATCCATATTCAGGTACTTGGATGAAGACCACGTGATAGCTCTGCATAGTGGACAAGGCGGCGGGATCGACAAGTGCTTGGAACAAGAAGTGCTGCTGAAGACGCTACAGGCACCGGACGTCCGACCGCTACCGGACGACCGGTCACCCCCGGGCACCGGACGTCCGACGATCACCGGACGACCAATGACTCCTAGACGATCGGACGACCGGAGGCCACCGGACGTCCGTGACTCCGACCACAGAACGTAATTAGCGGAAATCCGAGGGTTACCGGACGTCCGGTCCCTCCCGAGCCACCGGACGTCCGGTGACCCAGCGGACGTCCGACCCGTCTGTCTGCGCACAGTAAAGGGCCTCGGCCCATGTATATATACTCGTTGACTTCCTCCTTCCTAGGGAGCTTTTGGATAGCTCATTTGATACCTTCTTGTGGTTCATCTCCTCGATAGTGACTGCGGCCCACTTCGGAGAAGATCCACACGGATTCAAGACCTCCACCACGGAGAAGATTCCAAGGGATACACCAAGACCTCCTCCGGGAGAAGACTATCTTTGTACCGTCGTTGTTGACTATGGATCGTGTGTCTTGATATGTATCGTGAATCTAGCACCTGTGTGACCATCTTTGTGTTGATTTGAGTGTTTCCTCTTGTCTTCCCCTCCGTGATTCCTTTGTGTTCTTCGTGTTCGTCGTGGGATTCCTCTCCATTTCGTGAAAGATCGGCCTAGAATGGGTTGACTCCGCATCATATGGTATCAAGAGCCACGGTTTCTCACGAAATTGGAGCCCCTACCCGTGTTTTCTAGCTTATTTTTGTTGTGTTCCTCCCAATTTTGAAAATTCCCCACCAAAAATAGCCCTAAATTTTTTTGTGATCTGTTGATTTGGCGAGATTTTGTTGAACTTGTTCCATGGATTTGCTGTGTCACGAGTGGATCTCGAGTTTCCCCACCTTTTCCCCAATTTTCATCCGCAAATTCGGCCAATTTTGACCAATTTGTCCATGGATACCGCGAACCCTAGCCTAGACCTACCGGACAACCGGCATTTTATCGGACGTCCGGACCCTCACGAAGCACCGGACGTCCGTCATCCACCGGATGACCGGAACCTCCTATACAGAAGTTTTTACCGGATTTCCGAGACCTACCGAACGACCGGCCACCCACCGGACGTCCGTTACACACTGATGAAACTGAACTTACTCAGTTTTGTTCCACCTTCAGCATCCATTTACCCATTCATACACCCACATCTACCACCACCACCATTGCCTAGCCAAAATCACTACGGTCTTACCCTTTGTGTCTTGGATCATTTGAGTTGTGGTTTTCCCGTTTCCTTATGTGTTTCGGCTATCTCGGAACGGAACAACATCGACAAGACCACATCTCAACCTTGACAAGGACAGTAACATCGACGACGCTTTGTCATTCTACCTTGCAATTGCTTTGTCACCCTATAGACCATTTTGCGTAGCTTTCCCATCGAGACTAGCCATTTGAGTATTGCCGGGCCACGACACTTGTGCACATTAGTGATAGTCATAGATATTGCATACTACATCATCATATCTCCGTGTGACACAAGAGTGATCCGCATACACGATAGCTACCTTGATACGTGAAGCATGCATAAGTGGCCAAAGAAAGAGCTCACAAACTTTTAAGCAAAAGAGCCACCCAAAGCTTATAATCAAAAGGAAAATAGCATCATACTCCTTGCATCAAAAGAGATCATATGAGATAGCAATACATCATCTTGTGCTGAAGCATCGACACATCATACACTCATCGCATACTTGTGATAGGAAGTCGTTACGTTTGCCTCTTATAGGTCGTGCACAAGTGTGTATCCGCCTATTAAGCAAGCGGTTAGCGTCTCTCTAGTGTTGTGCAACAATAGCATTTTCCGTGGATTCCACATTTTCGCTCACCCTTGGTTGCACAACCACATTTATCTATCCGTGCGTGTGTTCCGTGTGCTACTTATTGCTTGTGATCTACTTGTTGCATGAGAAAATTGTGAATCATTTTCAACACCATTGAGTCACTTTGACAATTGCATTGAATTTGTGCCACCATCCTTACCAAGCTCCTCTCAAAGCTTTACTTGTGTAGGTGTGAGAATCAACACGAAGTGGTACCAATAGTGCTATTTCCGGGTTACATTATTGAGTGATCATTGATCCATTGTCAACTTCAGTTAAGGTACTTTGGTATTGTCTTATCCTTTCTCTCACTCACAATTCTTGCTTGCACTGATGGACAGGCCAACTACATCTACGAACCCGCTCTTCGATGATCCTCAAGAATCAAACAACTACGTCACCAAACTACATCTCTTCGGTGTCCAATGAGCTCTACATCAAGAAAGTGAAGCTATGCGAGAGCACATTGAGCAAGTCGCCGCCGACGCGCGACAATTTGAAGCAAGAACAAGAGAGCAATTCGACATCATCAATACCAACATGTCTACCCAATTCAACGAGCTACGAACTTTGATAGTCAACCGACGCTCCTCATCCACATCTTCTGAAAGACGAAGCCGCACAAGCCGTCATACCGACTACACGTCCGACTCAAGTACCCCTACATCAAACACTCTTCGTCAAGCCGCACGTCAAGCTCGACATGACAACCGGAACCCCCTTCATGACAAGAGCTCCCAAGAGTTATTTGAAGAGCAAGAAAGTCGACATCATCAAAACCAAGCTACACTTGACCAAGCACAAGAACGACAACAACTACGCCAACAACAACAAGAGCGAGCATGTCAACACCAAGAAGAACAAGATGCCGCGGCTCATCGTCAAGCACAACAACGCCGAGAAGCTCAAGCTCTTGAGGCGCAATGAGCATTACGTGATTCACATTGCAATGTGGCAACTCGCAATCGACACACTCGTCAAGAAGAGGATTTCCTTCACGATGAGATGCAAGCGAGGCGCCACCAAGCATGCATGCAAGAAGAAGCTCCTCCTCAAGCGCGACAAGAGCAACAATATCAACAAGAACCACAAGCTCGGCAAGTACACCATGACAATGAACATCTACTCTGCCAAGAGCAACATGAGATTGACAATCGTCCAAATCAAGAACGCCCTCACAATAGGAAAGTCAACAATGAAGATCATCGCTATGGCAAGCTTAAGTTCACCATGCCAAAGTTTTCTGGAAGCATTGATCCCGAAGACTACCTCTCATGGGCATTGAAGGTTGACAAGATCTTTCGCCTACACAACTTTGATGAAGAAAAGAAGATTGCAATGGCCTCACTTTAGTTCCAAGACTATGTGATGTAGGGTGGAACCCTACGTGTCCGATCTATCACGAAAAGGAGGGATCCCGAGGAAGAACACGAGGGGCACGAGGAAAAAACACAAGACAGACAAGGAGAAAACACTCAAATCAACCAGCTTAGGTCACACAAATGCCAGACCCGGGTACACAAAGTGCGGTACACGATACAAGTAGTGGTAGTCATCTCCGTGAGGAGGTCTTGATATTCTTCTCCGTATAGGAGGTCTTGAATCCGGTGGATCTTCTCCGAAGAGGCCGCGGTCTCGTAGGAGAGGAACCACTAAGGTTTGGTATGAGCTAACACAAAGCTAACCCTAGATAGTTTAGGTAGAGTGCTATATATAGGCTAGGAGGGGCGAAGGGGTACATGGGCCTCGGCCCAACATCATGCACGCAGGCATTGTCCGGATGATCCGGACGTTGGTCCGGATGATCCGGGCTTCGGGGGTCCGGATGATCCGGGGCGGCGTCCGGATGATCCGGACAGGCCTGATCGGCTGCGGGTGGCCCGGATGTCCAGGTCTTCGTCCGGATGTCCGGGTGCGTCCGGATGATCCGACTTCGGCGTGGAGCTTCGGGTGTCTTCGGGCACATTTGCCAGATCGTCCAGATGTTTGTCAAGATCATCCGAGCTTTGGCCGGATCGTCCGGGACATCGTCCGGATCGTCCGGGCTGGCTGACTCTCCGCTTTTTCTCTCCTCCTTCTTTCTCCTTCGATCCTTCTTGTTCCTTGGCTTCTTCATGGTTGCTCCCGAGGTGCCTGAGTATGCAAAGAGTCTCTGATGAGGGTAGCAGCCATGTATCATGTGAATCGAAGTGACATAGAGAGAGGAGTGAAGTCACCTCGGCCTCGAGACCTCGTGCTCGAGCACGTGTCATGGGTCCAATTGGCACTTGGTGAGGCGAAGGTAGGTCCATGGGGATGAACTTGGGATGCTCCACATCATCTCCCCTCCCTTGGGAAAGATCTGACCTCGGATCAAAATCTTCATCACCATGGAAAGTGGAGAGATCCTTGACGTTGAATACATCGCTCATGTTGTACTTATCGCGTGGAAGATCACGCTTGTATGCATTGTTGTTGTAGCATGCTAGCACCTTGAAGGGTCCATCGACCCGAGGTAGCAGTTTGGACTTGCGCTCGTCGGGGAAACGGTCCTTGCGAAGATGTAGCCATACGAGATCTCCTGGTTGGAACACCATAGGCTTCTAGTTGGCGCTGAGCTTGGACGCTAGTCGATGTACTTGCCTCTCGATCGTTGCCCTTGTATCTTCATGCACCTTCTTGAGATAGCTTGTGCGGGCACTTGCGTCCAAGTTGATGCGTTCTTGTAGAGGTAGAGGTAGAATGTCCAATGCAGACAACGGGTTGAAACCGTAGATGACCTCGAAAGGGGACTTGCCGGTAGTCGAATGTCTTGCACGGTTGTAGGCGTACTCGGCGATGTGCAAGCATTGCTCCTAGTCCTTGATGTTCTTCTTGATCAACACGCGGAGAAGCGTCGAAAGCGTGCGGTTCGTCACCTCCGTTTGGCCATCGGTTTGTGGATAATATGTCGAGGAGAGGAGGAGCTTGATGCCGAGCTTGGCGTGTAGAGTCTTCCAAAAGTAGCTCAAGAACTTGACGTCTCTGTCCGACACGATCGTCTTGGGCACTCCATGTAGACGAATGATTTCCCTACAAAAGAGGTTTGCCACATGTGAAGCATCGTCGATCTTGTTACACGGAATAAAATGAGCCATTTTAGAGAATCTATCCACGGCAACAAACACGGAATCTTTTCCATTTTGAGTCCTAGGCAATCCAAGTATAAAGTCCATGCTTATGTCTTCCCATGGATGGAATGGAATAGGAAGTGGCATGTAAAGACCATGAGATTTAGCTTTTGACTTAGCTTTGCGGCATGTAGAGCATCGGTTGGTGAGGCGTGGGACGTCACGTAGCATGTTGGGCCAAAATTAGTTCTTGGAGAGCTTAGCAAATTTCTTGTCGCGACCAAAGTGTCCCATGAGTCCTCCTCCATGAGATTCCTGTAAAAGGAGCAAACGCAGCGAAGACTCGGGAATGCAAAGTTTGTTAGCTCTCATAAGATGTCCATCCTTGATGTAGTAATGTTCCCAAGAAGTGTGAGTCAAACACTTAGCATAAGGATTTGCAAAAGAAAGGATCATGCTCATATAAGTCTTTTATGTGCTCAAAGCTAATAACATTCAACTCAAGTTTTGTGACAAGCATGCATTTGCGGGAAAGCGCATCCGCCACAACATTTTTAGTGCCTTTGATGTACTTGATGACGTAGGGGAAAGACTCAATGAACTCACTCCACTTAGCATGACGCTTGTTCAACTTAGTTTGACCCTTGAGATACTTGAGAGTCTCATGGTCCGTATGAAGAATGAATTCACGAGGTCTAAGATAATGTTCCCAAACGCGTAAAACTCTCACCAAGGCATAGAGCTCTTTATCATAAATGGGGTAGTTAAGTTGTGCTCGGGATAGCTTTTCGCTAAAGTAAGCAATTGGGTGCTTTTCTTGCATGAGCACGCCACCTATGCCGGTACCACTAGCGTCACAATGGATCTCAAAAGGTTTGTCAAAATTTGGTAGGGCAAGAAGTGGTGCGTGCATGAGCAAGTCTTTGAGCTTAATGAACGCGGTGTCTTGTGAAGGACCCCAAACAAAGGGTGCGTTCTTCTTGCTCAAGGCGTGTAGAGGCATAGCAATTGTGCTAAAATCCTTCACAAAACTTCGATAGAAACCGGCTAAACCAAGAAAGCTACGCACTTGTTGGAGATTTGTTGGTTAAGGCCAAGTTTTAATTGCTTCAATTTTAGTTTCAATAACGTGAACACCTTGGGCAGAAACGACAAATCCTAAGAAAACGATCTTGTCAACGCCAAAAGTGCATTTTTCCATGTTAGCATATAAGCACTCTTTCCGAAGGGTTTGTAAAACCATACGGATGTGTGTCACATGGTCCTCAAGTGACTTGCTAAAAACGAGGATGTCATCAAAGTAAACCAGTACAAAGACGCCTATGTAGGGTCGTAGAACAAAATGCATAAGACGCATAAATGAACCGGGCTCTTCCGATAAACCCATTGGCATGACAAGCCACTCATATAACCCGAACTTGGTTTTGAAAGCCGTTTCCACTCATCACCCTCTTGAATGCGAATTTGGTAGTAACCACTTTTAAGATCAATTTTCAAAAAGATGGTGGCACCACATAATTCATCAAGCATGTCGTCTAAGCATGGGATAGGGTGACGATATCTAACGGTGATAGCATTTATCGGGTGACAATCAGAGCACATGCGAAAACTTTCATATTTCTTAGGCCCTAGAATAACCGGAATGGCACAAGGGCTCAAGCTTTCACGTACATGACCTTTGTCGATGAGTTGTTGTACTTGCCGTTGTATCTCCTTGGTTTCCTCGGGGTTGACTCGGTAAGGGGCCTTGTTCGGAAGTGGTGCGCCGGGTATGAGGTCGATGCGGTGTTCGACTCCGCGAAGTGGAGGTAAACCCGGAGGTAGCTCATCGGGAAAGACGTCCAAGAATTCCTGCAACAATTTAGACAACACTAAAGGTGGAGGTGGTGAAGTGTTAGTAGGTTTGGCTTCCCCTTTGCATAAAAGCACAAGGTGAAAGACACTCGAGGGGTTCTCACACACTTCTCTCATCTCACTTTTGGTGGCAAATAGCACTAGTTGTTTCTTGTCACTCATCGTGGGGTCGCTCATATTTGGCTTTTGGCTCTCACTCTCCTTTTGATGGCTCACTCTCTCACCATTCTCTCCATGATGGTTGGTAGGTAAGTGTTTGTCGGCGGCTACTTGACTTGGAGACATTGGTCGTAGCACGAACTCCTTCCCTTTCATCTTGAAGCTATAGTGGTTTGTTCGTCCATTGTGTGTGACTCGACGATCATATTGCCATGGTCGTCCAAGAAGAAGGTGGCACACGGACATTGGGACCACATTACACTCAAGTGTGTCCTCGTAGGCGCCTATCTTGAAGGAGACTTGCACGGTGTGCTCGACTCGAAGAGTTCCGGCGTTGTTAAGCCATTGGACCTTGTAGGGATGAGGGTGCTTTGACTGCACCAAGTTGAGCTTGTCGCACATCTCTTCACTTGCCAAGTTGTGACAACTTCCTCCGTCGATGATAACCTTGACGGAGCGTCCATTGATGCCGGGCTTGGTATGAAAGATGTGGCATCTTTGATCGTCATCTTGTTAATGTTGGAGCGTCAAGACCTTGGAGACAACGAGATTGGGACTCGAGTCATTGTCGCAAAACAATTGATGGTCTTCATCTTCATTCACTTGGTGATGCATACCTACATGGTCAAGTGCTTCCATCTCATCATCGCTCATTGAGTCATAAGAACCATCATCGTTGATGATCATGGTATGAACGGTCTTGCACTCAAATGACTTGTGGCCTCGCCCTTGGCACTTGAAACATTTGATGGAACTCGTCTTTGAGTTGTCCTCGGTTTGAGTTGTAGATGATGAAGCTCTTGGCTCGAAGTTGTTTGTGGAAGGTGGCCGACTTGTTGTAGTCGTATTCTTGTAGCTTGACTTGTCACCGAAGTTTGTAGATGGCTTGGTAGAGGTAGGAGGAGCCGAAATCGTTGAAGCTTGGTTGTAGGAGCCGAAATTCTTGAAGGTAAACTTGGAGTACTTGTAGTCCTCTTGAACTTGTCGCTTAGCTTTGGTTGCTTGATGTACTAGCTCTAGGAGATTGGTGTATGGTTGAAAGTCCGCAATCTTCTTGATAGGATAATTGAGTCCATTTAAGAATCGCGCCATCGTTTGTTATTCATCTTTCGTGATGTTTCCTCGTATCATGGCAATCTCCATCTCCTTGTAGTACTCTTCAACGGACTTGGTGCCTTGCTTGAGGAGTTGTAGCTTCTGGAACAAGTCACAGTTGTAGTGTGTTGGCACGAAGCGTGCTCTCATGACTTCTTTCATTTGAGCCCAAGTAGTGATAGGAGGTTCGCCTTTTGCTTCTCTTCTCTTAATGATTTGCTCCCACCAAATGAGAACATAATCTTCGAACTCAAGGGAGCCATAGCAATTTTCTTCTCTTCATCAAAGTTGTGTCAGCGAAAGATCTTGTCAACCTTCAATGCCCATGAGAGGTAGTCTTCGGGATCAATGCTTCCAGAAAACTTTGGCATGGTGAACTTAAGCTTGCCATAGCGATGCTCTTCATTGTTTGCTTTCCTATTGGGAGGCCGTTCTTGATTTTGATGGTTGTTTACCTCATTTTGCTCTTGGCGGAGTAGATGTGCATTGTCATGGTGTACTTGCCGAGTTTGTGGTTCTTGTTGAGGTTGTTGCTCTTGTCCCGCTTGAGGAGGAACTTCTTGTTGCATTCGTGCTTGGTGACGCCTCTCTTGCATCTCATCACGAAGGAAATCCTCTTCTTGACGAGTGTGTCGATTGCGAGTTGCCACATTGCGATGTGCATCACGTAATGCTCATTGCGCCTCAAGAGCTTGAGCTTCTCGGCGGTGTTGTGCTTGACGATGAGATTCGACATCTTGTTCTTCTTGGTGTTGACGTGCTCGCTCTTGGTGTTGTTGGCGAAGTCTTTGCCGTTCTTGTGCTTGCTCAATTGTAGCTTGGTTTTGACGATGTCGACTTTCTTGTTCGTCGAGTAAGTCTTGGGCGCTCTTGTCATGAAGTGGGTTCCGGTTGTCATGTCGATCTTGACGTGCGGCTTGACGAAGAGTGTTCGATGTAGGGGTACTTGAGCCGTCCGTGGAGTCGATGTGGCGACTTGAGCAGCTTCGTCTTCGAGAGGATGTGGAAGAAGAACGCCGGTTGACTATCAAAGTCCGTAGCGCATCGAATTGAGTAGCCATGTTGGTGTTGATGATGTCGAATTTCTCTCTTGTTCTTGCTTCAAATTGATGCACGTCGGCGATGACTTGCTCAATGTGTTCATGCATAGCTTCACTTTCTTGATGGAGAGCTCATTGGACACCGAAGAGATGTAGTTTGGTGACGTGGTTGCTCGATTCTTGAGGATCATTGAAGAGTGGATTCGTAGATGTACTTGGCCTATCCATCGTCACAAGCAAGTATGTGAGTGGGAGAAATGAGAAGACAATACCAAATGTACCTTGACCGAAGTTGACAATGGATCAATGATCACTCAATAATGTAACCCGAAAATAGAACTATTGGTACCAAGTCTTGTCGATTCTCACACCTACACAAGTAAAGCTTTTATAGGAGCTTGGTTAGGATGGTGGCAAAATTCAATGCAAGAAGTGAGTATGATTCAATAATGTTGAAAATGATTCACAATTGGCTCATGCAACAAGTAGATCACAATCGATAAGTAGCACACGGAACACATGCACGGATAGATAAATGTGGTTGTGCAACCAAAAGTGAGCGAAAATGTGGAGTCCACGGAAAATGCTCATGTTGCACAACGCTAGAGAGACGCTAAACGATTTCTTAATAGGCGGATATGCACTTGTGCACGACCTATAATAGCAATATAACGACTTCCTATCACAAGTATGCTATGAGTGTATGATGTGCCGTTGCTTTTAGCACAAGATGAAGTGTTGCTATCTCATATGATCTCTTTTGATGCAAGGCGTTAGATGCTACTATGCTTTTGCTTATAAGCTTTGGATGGCTCTTTTGCTTAAAAGGTTGTGAGCTCTTTCTTTGGCCACTTATGCATGCTTCTCGGATCAAGGTAGCTATTGTGTATGCGGAACACTCTTGTGTCACACGTAGATATGATGATGTAGTATGCAATGTCTATGACTATCACTAATGTGCACAAGTGTCGTGGCCCGGCAATACTCAAATGGCTAGTCTCGGTAGGAAAGCTACACAAAATGGTCGATGAGGGTCTATCAATGCAATTGCAAGGTAGGTAGTAAACGAAGTGTCGTCGATGTTACCGTCCTTGTCGAGTTTGAGAGGTGGTCTTGTCGATGTCGTTCCGCTCCAAGATAGCCGAAACACAAACGGAAACGGAGGAAACCACAACTCAAATGATCCAAGACACAAAGAGGTAAAACCGTAGTGATGTTGGTTAGGCCATGGTGGTAGGGGGTGGATATGTCGAGGTTGTAGCGGAAGGGGGGTCTAGGGTAGTTGCGGGGGCGGAAACGGTGTCGCGAAAAACTGCAGAATGAAGTTTCGTCAGGGTTGGCCGGATGATTCGGACGTCTGGCCGGATGATCCGGGCTCTGGCCGGATGATCCGGATGGAAGTCCGGATGATCCGGGTTTGTCAAACCTTGCAGGATGAGCTCGGGAAAGATGAAAAAATGGTGGAATGGGAATTTTTCTCGGATTTTCGGAGGTTTTTCAGGGTGGGGAGGTGGGGAAAGTGATAATCCACTTGTCATACAACTCAACCACGGATCACAATCAACAAAATCTCATCAAAACACACAAATCACAAAAAAATGTGGGGCTATTTTTGTGGGGATTTTTGAATTTGGACGAACAAGAACAAAAACAAGCTAGAAAACAAGGTGTGGGGCTCCAAATTCGTGATCAACCAAGGCTCATGATACCATATATGATGTAGGGTGGAACCCTACGTGGCCGATCTTTCACGAAAAGGAGGGATCCCGAGGAAGAACACGAGGGGCACGAGGAAAAACGCAAGAGAGACAAGGAGAAAACACTCAAATCAACAAACTTAGGTCACACAAATGCTAGATCCGGGTACACAAAGTGCGATACACGATACACGATCAACTAAGGACGATACAAGTAGCGGTAGTCATCTCCGTGAGGAGGTCTTGATGTTCTTATCCATATAGGAGGTCTTGAATCCGGTGGATCTTCTTCGAAGAAGCCGCGGTCTCGTAGGAGAGGAACCACTAAGGTTTGGTATGAGCTAACACAAAGCTAACCCTAGATAGTTTAGGTAGAGTGCTATATATAGGCTAGGAGGGGTGAAGGGGTACATGGGCCTCGGCCCAACATCATGCATGCACGCATTGTTCGGATGATCCGGACGTTGGTCCAGATGATCCGGACTACAGGGGTCCGGATGATCCGGGGCGGCGTCCGGATGATCTGGACAGGCCTGATCTGCTGCGGGTGGCCCGGATGTCCGGGTCTTCATCCGGATGTCCGGGTGTGTCCGGATGATCCGGTCCGGGGTACGGATGATCCGGCTTTGGCGGGGAGCTTCGGGTGTCTACGGGCACATTTGCCGGATCGTCCGGACGTTTGTCCGGATCATCCGGGCTTCGGCCTGATCGTCCGGGACATCATCCGGAACGTCCGGGCTGGTTGACTATCGGTTGTTTCTCTCCTCCTTCTTTCTCCTTTGATCCTTCTTGTTCCTTGGTTTCTCCATGGTTGCTCCCGAGGTGCCTGGGTATGCAAAGAGCCTCTGATGAGGGTAGCAGCCATGTCTCATGTGGATCAAAGTGACGTAGAGAGAGGAGTGAAGTCACCTCGGCCTCGAGAGCTCGGTTCGAGCACGTGTCATGGGTCCACTTGGCACTTGGTGAGACGAAGGTAGGTCCATGGGGATGACCTTGGGATGCTCCGCATCATCTCCCCTCCCTTGGGAAAGATCCGACCTCGGATCGAAATCTTCATCACCATGGAAAGTGGAGAGATCCTTGACGTTGAATACATTGCTCACGTTGTACTTGTCGCGTGGAAGATCGAGCTTGTATGCATTGTTGTTGTAGCATGCTAGCACCTTGAATGTTCCATCGGCCCGAGGTAGTAGTTTGGACTTGTGCTCGTGCGGGAAACGGTCCTTGCGAAGATGTAGCAATACGAGATCTCCCGGTTGGAACACCATAGGCTTCTTGTTGGCGTTGAGCTTGGACGCTAGTCGATGTAGTTGCCTCTCGATCGTTGCCCTTGTATCTTCATGCACCTTCTTGAGGTAGCTTGCTCGGGCACTTGCGTCCAAGGTGATGCGTTCTTGTAGAGGTAGCGGTAGAATGTCCAATGGAGACAACGGGTTGAAACCGTAGATGACCTCGAAAGGGGACTTGTCGGTAGTCGAATGTCTTGCGCGGTTGTAGGCGTACTCGGCGATGGGCAAGCATTGCTCCCATTCCTTGATGTTCTTCTTGATCAACATGCGGAGAAGCGTCGAAAGCGTGCGGTTCGTCACCTTCGTTTGGCCGTCGGTTTGTGGATGATTAATGAATGAAGTTTTATGTGCTTTCATTGGACGATTTGTGGTAGCATACTTTGATGACATATTGATTTATAGCAGATCTTTGGAGGAACATTTGGAACATTTACGTGTTGTTTTTATTGCTCTACGTGATGCATGTTTGTTTGGTAACCTTGGAAAGTGCACCTTTTGTACCGACCGAGTATCTTTTCTTGGCTATGTTGTTACTCCACAGGGAATTGAGGTTGATAAAGCCAAGATTGAAGCTATTGAGAGTTGGCCGCTGCCCAAAACGGTCACACATGTGAGGAGTTTCCTTGGCCTCACTGGATTCTATCGGCGTTTTGTGAGAGATTTCAGCACCATTGCTGCACCTCTCAATGAGCTTACAAAGTAGGATGTACCTTTTGTTTGGGGTACTGCACAGGAAGAAACAGTCACGGTATTGAAAGATAAGTTGACACATGCTCCTTTACTCCAACTTCCTGATTTTAATAAGACTTTTGAGCTTGAATGTGATGCTAGTGGAATTGGGTTAGGAGGTGTGTTATTACAAGATGGTAAACCTGTTGCATACTTTTCTGAAAAATTGAGTGGGCCTAGTCTGAATTATTCTAATTATGATAAGGAATTATATGCTCTTGTTCGGACTTTGGAAACAAGGCAACATTATTTATGGCCCAAAGAATATGTTATACATTCAGATCATGAATCTTTGAAGCACATTAAAAGTCAAGCAAAACTGAACCGTAGACATGCTAAATGGGTTGAATTCATAGAGACTTTCCCTTCTGTTATTAACGCCTCTTTGCACACTAGCGGACTCATACCCACCATCCTTAGTAGCAATCATCACACGCTGAGATTAGCATTCCCTTGCAAAATGACCTCTTCCCTTACAACAACGAAAAATAATATCACTTGTGTGCCCTATTGATGCCATGGATGAAGAAGAGCTCTGTGCAGGCCCGGTGGGTGTGCTCTTGGTAGATAGTGGTGATTATGCATGCTTTCTTGTATCACGACTGGAGGTGGGAACTGGAAAAGGTGTCGGTGCAGAAGAATGTGTGGAAGTAGAAGATGCAAGCAGTGTCCATGATGAAGGTCGACCCGCAAAAAAGTTAGTCCGCGCCAATGTCTGTCGATCCTGCAATTCACGTTCAGCTTTGCCAGCAAGATGGAATAAACGAGCGATATTATGATACTCCTTATATTCTAGAATGGTTTGAATCTCTCTATTTAAGCCACCCATAACACGTGCAAGCATAGCTTCATTATCCTCAACAATACCACATCTAATTATCCCAGTTTGTAATTCCTAATAATATTCTTCTACATAATTTTTCCTTGTCTTAAATGCTGCAGTTTTTGTAGTAATTTATGTTGATAATATGGTGGAACCCAACGAGTACGCGTAGCAGTTTTCAAAGCAGCCCAAGTAGTTGGAATATTATTCGGATATAATCTACGATGTTCAGACCACCACACATAAGCAAAACTAGTGAAAGCACAAAGAGCAGTAGCAACACGTCTCTCCTCGGGGTATTTTAAACATGTAAAAGGTTGTTCGGTTTCTAACTAAAAAGTAATACTGCTTTCTTCTACTGTTTAGAACCGTAGAGAGGGGCAGTAGCAAACTGCTTCACGGAGCAGCGTTTCTTGCTAGTTTGATCGATTTCCATTGTTTTATTTGTGTGTGCATTGATTTATTATGTGATTAAACACGCAATTCTGCGAAAAAACAACGGAAATCGATGGATTTGGCGGATCGGTCTCTGTTCTTCCGCACGGGCAGGAGCTTCGCATCGTGCTGGCGGGGTTCATATTCGATTTATAGGCATAATCCTAGTGTGTTACTAAGTTCGCGTTCATGTTTGTGTTATTCCTCGACAGATTAATTTGCTAATACGATTGAAATTTTGGATAATTGGTCGAATTTCTCTCTATTCTTGCGCAAAAACGGCAAGGTCTCTGTCCTCTCGCTTCCGGATCAAAATTGTTGTGTTTTTGTTCGTGATTTTTCTGTTAATTTTGCAAGTTATGTGTTCTATGACACTAATCTGTATGAATTTTAGCTGATTAAGTTGTTAATTTTGAAGAATTTTAACTGGTTGATGCTTTTTGTGTTGGAGCGGGCGCCACGGGGTTGGTCGTTACTCAAGATGTTTTTTGAGTTTTTGCGCATTATGTAATTTTTAGAACTGCATCAGTCTGTGTTTTTCGTCTGCGAATCGTGGAAGGGGGGGACTAGGTAAGAGCGGGTCGTTAGTTTAATTAGTATTTTGCTTGGTCAAGCGCGGTGAACTACAGTAATATGCAATGCGAGCTGCACCTTGTCATGTTACCGCACTGCTTTATTTGTCGTTTTACTTCTTTTTTGGGGTTGTCTATATA
>LR738713.1:269279211-269391747 GCA_902687465.1 Secale cereale | reverse complement strand
ATATATATATATATATATATATGGCTGGGTCAATTGCCTCCCGCCCACCTTATCCCTGGCGGCTCCCCTCCTACCTTATCCTTGGCGGAGACATTGCCTCCTCTTTTGCCAACCCTCCTTGATCCGTCTTCTTCCCAACCAGACCCTACGTCTGGCAATGGATTGCTCGTGCGGCTGCCTGGCAAGGATGGAGCCCATGCTGGAGGCCTGCGTTTTTTTGAAGGGTTGGTTCTGAACCAGAGGCAGCGGCACAGCACGCTCTGTTCCCTGCTTTATTCTCCAATTATTGGATTTCGGGCTCCATTCGTCCATCAGATGACTGACGATGATGTCAATGATTCATGGGTATGTATTTTCTCGCATAGTCTTTTCATGTGTTGTGTGTAGTTAACACTATCTGAATATTTGTAGTAGTATTAGTTTCTGAAGAAACATTTTTCACCAAGTATAAGTGAACTGTTTCACATAGAGTTTTATTATGAATATTGTAGGAGCAGCATCAATTTGGTCTAGTCAATATTATTATCTGATGACATCAATATTTATTATGAAGATTGTAGCAGCAATTTAGTTTCTGAAGATTGTACCTTATTCTTATTTGTTCTTATTTTTTGTTCTTGTTCATTTCCTTGCAGAAATTCCCTTCTGGTCTAGTCAGGGTAACAGAAAGTTGTGTTAATTTGGTCTTGGTTAGCAAGAATGGATATCATAATGTTGATGTTATGTATTCTGTTGGCTCCGATGATTGTTTGGTTCTCAAAGATGTCTGGAAGGAATTGGTGGAGGAAGCTGGTCTTCAGGCTGGGGATGTTGTCATGGCTATGTTTTATAGGCATGCAAAGTGTTTGGAAATCAAGTTAAATTTGCTTTAGATCAGTCTTGCTTGAGCAGCAGCAGCATGAAACAATTTGTTGTAATAATTTGACATTTTTGTGTGGCTTCTAGTTTATTTTCTAGAAGAAATCTGAGTATAAGTGAACTGCTTTTCACAGATAGTTTTTTGTGTGCATCCTATTAGCAGCAGCAGTTGAAGCAATATACAGACTGGAAACACCCACTGAGCTTTCTGTTTTTCTGTAACCCACATATGGAACTACAGTGCTTAATAAAAGAGGACTGCATCAACCATTATAGTAGTAGCAGTTTTGTGAAGAAAACTCTCTGTGAACTGCTTTCATAGAGAGTTTTTATGTGTATCCTAGTAGCAGCAGCAGTTGAAGCAATATACAGACTGAAAGCACCCACTGAGAACTGCAAATTGTTGATAAATACAAACCAAGGTTCAGTGCTCATAATAAGCAAAGTACATCATCAAGCAAACTAAAGCAACATAAGCAAACATTATGCCAAAGCAAATTACAATGAAAGCAAACTAATCGACATAAGCAGAAGGAAACAAGTTGAGAAATTGTGACAGGAATCTTTGGCTATCAGCATCCGGCCTGCTTCATCGGTTCCACTCGGGCCAGGTGGAGGTGGAAGGTGATCCCCCCTGCTCCCCACCCCCAAGGATGACCTCGTGCGCTTCCTTGCCTTCTCTTTTATAGAGCGGGTGAGGCCATTCTGCACTGTGGTGATGCGGTTCCATATCCCGAACGCAATGTAGGCGTCCTTGGCAGCATACTCAATGTGCCTCCTACTGAGAACCCAAGTCTACTGGCGGTGCTCTTGGTCTGTCATCTTTCTCTTCATGTCTGCATAGTAGTCGTCGATGATGATGGCAGATACATCGCCAAGTGAGTCCAGTGTCTTCGTTGCTTCAGGCACCCTCCAGTTCGTTTGAATGTTGACGAAGTTGGGGATGTTCAGGTTGCAGCGTGAAAGCTTCTCCTTGTCTTGGTCGATGCAGAAACCAGCGAACTCGTACCTAAGTGAAGTGAACCACAAGTTATTCTTTTGCGAACTGCATACAGACGACAAATAGAACTGCATACAAATGACAAGGAGAGACCCATCGACCTGCAACTATATTTTACTCAGTAGAAAGAATGGCTTACTTTGGGTCGCTGAGGAACTTGTCGAAGGCGATGCATCTCTTGCCCATTGTAGCGCATACTTGGAAAAGCAGCACTGGGTGATTTTTGCCGATGGAGAGTTGAATCATGGCGGCGTCCCTCTTGTCAGGGGTGTACTCCAGGTCGATGCCGACGATCTTCTCGCGGTGCCCTCGGAGAACTTCCTTGTACTCGTCGACGTACCTCACCATGGCGTCCACGTCGTTGGTGTAGAACACCGTGAGCATGGTCTTCCCGTGCGCCTCGACATTCTCGAAGACCTTGGTGAACGGCATGGATGGAAAGAGGAGGAACAGGAGGAGGAAGCGCAGTGTTGTGTGTTTTGTGAATGATCAGGGTGATGGAGCGCGGAATTTAAAGGGGAGCGGCAACAACATCTGTCGAGCGCACGATCTCGTCCTCCAACCGGCATGCCGATCGTGTTTGTGTTCGTGGGGATCGTGGGCTTCGCGCGTTTTCCAACCGGCCAGATAGAGGAGCGGTCGCGCGGCGCTTCGCTTGTGTCGGGCGATCATGGGCACGTATATTTCGGGCAGTTTTAACAAGCATTCTGAAGTGAGGTTTGTTTGTTTGCAGGCGAACCGTTTCGTTGTTTGTAACCGAACTGCATCGTGTTAACCGAGCCGTTTTTTTCTTTTTGTCTATGACCTGTGGACCGTGCTCGTAGAGGAGGTTATTTTAATTTGCGCCGCTGATTCGTGGGCCCAGTCTTTTAGTCATTAAGATTCTCTTCTTCTCTGTTTCTCGCCGTCCCCTTCATTCCTCTCTCCCGCACGAAAATCCCTTCCTCTCGTGGCGGAGAGCGACGACGCCCGCAGCCGCCGTCGTCCGCAGGCGCGCCTCCTCCGCCGTCGCCGTCCGCAGCCTCCTCTTCCGGCCGTCACAGCATCTCACGGTGAGCCCCATATTTTCCCGTCTGCTCCGTCGATTTCGGCGCCGGAAATCGCCATGGGCGTTCCCGATCGGGTGCTAGGGTTTTTTTTGGAGCCAGCATCCTTTTCTTAACTTCATTTTGTATGCTCGAATCGTAATGACCTATGGATTGAAACTTTTGGTTGTGGTTTTTTGGCCTTCAAAATTTTAGCAATGTGCATCTAGGGTTTTTCTCTCTCTCTCTCTCTGTTTTTAGGTTGCTGTCTAGGGTTTAATTGTTATCCCTTTCTGTTTGCAGATACAACATGTCTTCTCCTACTAGAAGAAGTCCAAGATTTGGAGGGAAATGTAAGCGAACTGCTTTTGTAGTTCTATTATAATGCCGCTCCAGCCTGATACTTTTCTTTCTGTTTGTATCTCCGTTAGATAATACAACTTCTTCCTCCCCAATTGATGCCTCACCAGTCAGCATGGCTCCCTCATCTGGTAATACATCAAAGTGCACTGCATTTTTTATACACGGTCAATTGCTTGTTGAACGAAATAGTGCACTGCATCATAGATTCCCTTACCAAGGCCCATTTTCAGACATGTAGCAAACTGATATGAACTGCCTCAAGTTTTTTTGGCATGACATTAAGTTTCTTGTTATGTTTAATTGTTAAACATAAACTGCTAAGAGAGCACTGCATTTGTACATTGCTTTGTATTTTTTTTGTCTATCCACATGTGGTTGCCAAATTGATATGAGATGCATTAAGTTTAGTTTTTCCCTCTCACAGAACTGCATGAATTGGTTTTGTTTTGTATATCAAAGCGCACTTCATTTTATATGTGGTCAATTGCTTACTGAACGAATTAGTGCACTGCATCATATATCCCTTTATAAAGGTCCATTTCAGACACGCGGCAAATTGATATTCAAGTGACATGAACTGCATTAAGTTTTCTGTTATGTTTTAATTGTTAAACATAAACTGCTGAAGAGAGCACTGCATTTGTACATTGTGTGTCCAAATTGATATGAGCTGCATTAAGTTTACGTCTCCCTCTCACACACATATTTTCTTATATTTTTCTTACCTATAGTTTTATGTCCTAGTGGGTCCGGGGTGGTGGTGTTAACTATTTGATTACACGTTATTTCACAGCCGATGTTGTTGGTGGTGGGACATCTGATCAGGGCAGCATTCTACCTGAATTGAGTGAAACCCAGTCGCAATCTGTTGATGGCACAGAACCAGTTACACAGGATTGGATGGTCCCTGATCAGATTGCAGCTGATGTTGAGAAGAAAAGGCAGAAAGCGATTGTGCTCGGTAAGACTTTCGAGAAGGCTCATAAGGCGAAGCAAGTAAAGTTTGATGAGGGTAAGGAGATAAGAAGGAGGATTGCAGATTCAAAGAAGTCTGCTAAGTCTGCCTCCGCAAAGAATCATGTGAAGAGAAAACTCAACATTGTTGCAGAGGAAGGTTTAAGTTCTCCACGGCGGAGCCTGCGTGTTGATTACTCAAACATGCCTAATTATGCTGAGGTTGATGTGGATGGGATTCAAGGAAAGCGAACACGCGCGGACGATTACTCGGGTGTTGATTTTGAGCGTCCATATAAGCTGGCACGGGAAAATGCAGCTGGAGAAGCGCTGGACAATGATTCTGATGAGGAGGATGTTGATGTTAGGAAGGTATACGCTATTTATTTATTTTTACTGTTTTTAAGTTGTTTCGCATGAGTTGCAGATGTGAACTGCATTTTTTATTCTTTTTTGTAGATTGCTAAGAGTACCAAGAGGAAGAGGTCTGAAGATGATGTTGCGCATGAATGGCGTTTTAATAAGACTGTTCGGCTGTCCATTCCAAACGTATGCAAAGTTGTTGCCTTGTTGGATGAGCCGCACAGTACTTTGGTGCGGCAAGCAGGTTTTGGCATTGTTTTTGACCTGAAAGTAAAGAAGAATGTTTCTCGTGTTCTCATGTGCAAGCTGATGGGAAAGATCGACCCTGATACGATGAGATTGGACTGCGGGTCAAACAAGGTTCTGGAAATCAATCGTGAGGGTGTCCATCACATTTTTGATTTCCCTATGGGTTCTCACACTGCTCCCAGGCCAGCTGACAGCGGCCATGATGATTCGCTGGCTAATCTAAAGGATGAACTTGGTTTCAACCGTTCTCGTAGCATAGATGTGAAGGACCTTCTTATTTTACATCGCACGCTGGCTACGGACCCTGCGAAGGTTAATAAGACTGTGAAGGTTTTTTTCTCATTGTTTTCCAGAGCTTGCTTTGCCCCAGCCCTGCAACTCGGTTGTCCAAGGTAGCTGCCATGGTTGAAAACTTGGATTTTGCATCTATGGCTAGCATTGACTTTTGTCAGCTTGTTGTCGACGAGCTGCAGGCCACTGTGTACAAGTGGAATTATGAAGGGAGCAAGTAGAACTGCGCTGAGGGTTGTACCATCGTGCCCCTGTTCATGTACCTCGATTCATTGAATCTTCGCACTATATCGGTTATGCATACACGCACGCCACGTGCTGCAATACTGTCCCATGAGCAGTTGAAGAAGATTCACAACACCGACATTATTGTCAAGGGAAAGATACACCTGGATATTTACAAGTTTGGCAAGCTGCCGGTCAGTGCATAGCCAGGCTTTGTGTTTGTTTTATTCCTTTTTTTTTGCCATGCTAAATGTGAACCTCTTATGTACTTATTTGTGAACTGCATCTTTTTTTGTTAATTTGTTCAGTGGAAGGCGGAAGGGGACATTGTGTACAAGCGGACTCCAGTTGCCGACCTGCATGCAAGGTTTTGTGAGCCTCTTGCTAGGGGTTCTCCAATTCGACGGGTTCATGGTTTTGCTAGGGCGCCTGCTGGAGGTTTTTCTGGCGAGGCTTCTACTGACGGCAATAAATTTGTTCAGGTCGATGAGCTTCTCGACAGGGTCATCAATTTAACTTCTGATTTCCCAACATCCGGTTCCAGGATGAGGAATATTGCTAGATTGTTTCCTGAAGGCAAAGGCCCTTCTGAAGTAGAAATCGAGGCCGCTCATAACTTTGACCGTGGGTAGCTTGAATTCCTTAAGCAGACAGTTACGAATATCAGGTCTTCATTCGTTTAGTTTAAGCAGTCTCAGGATGACAAGTGTGTTAGGTATGAGCAGGAAGCTGAGGCAATTGTGAAGGAAATGAACAGGCGTGAACATGTTGTCCGGCCTTCTTTGCCTGACCGCGCAGCAGTGGATGTACGTCTTTTTTTCATATGTGAACAGTTTTTTTAACCATTTTGTTATTGATTTTTTCTATGTGTTGTGGCATTGACTATTTGTTTTCGCATCCTTTTGTTCTTTTCGCAGTGTGGAGGAGAATCTTCTAATGCTAACGCTTGCCGTGATGATGACCACCACGACCACTACGGTGTTGATTCTGATTTTTTGTTTGATAGGCCATTGTCCCCTGTTGACAAAGCTGCCAAAGACAATCCTCTTGACGAAGGCGTCATCGACAAGGTTTGATTTCTTCCTATTTTTTTACAGTGGACTTCATTGTTTAATTTTTTGTAGTGTCCAAAACAAAGAATCATAGTTGCACCAGCAGTGGCAGCGAACTGCAGTTTTAACTTTTTTTGTAGTGTCCACCAGTAGTGGTAGTGCACTGCAGTTGTTGTTTAGAGAAGAAGCGGCATTTAGCAGTGAACTGCATGATCTGGTGTTGGCTTTGTTATAGAACTACATTTTGTATAATAGTTTTATTTATGTTTTTGTTTTTTAGGACAGCGAATCAAACGTCGACATACATGGGAAGGAGGCAGAGGGTGACGTTGACAAGGACGACGAGGCTGACAAGTCTAAAGAGATGGAAGGCGATGCTTCTCTGGTGAGTATAGAGAATTTGCATTTTGTGTTTTATTTTTATTTTTCATGCGAGCTTCATGGTCCGTTTTCTTAGTGAACTGCATTCTCTCTTTGTGTAATGTGTTTTATTTTTAACTCATCAGAACTGCGGATTAAATGTTGAAATCCAAGCGAAGCGCACCATGGAGGATGATAATGTAGAAGGGAGAGAAGGAGAGGAGCCTAATGCGGAGGTTGATAAGGTAGAAGGTAGAGAAGGAGGGGAGTGTTCTGTTGAGGCTGATAAGGCACAAGAGAGAGAAGGAAGGGAGGATATTGTGGATGGTGATAAGCATGAAGAGAGAGAAGGAGCTCCTCGTGTTACAGTTGAAATGGCAGAAGAGAGAGAAGGATCTCCTAGAGTTGGATTTGATGCTGCGAGGACATCCGCTGGCATTGATGGTGTTGTTTGGCCTACTGTTTTGTTGCTTGGCGATGAGGTGCCTGAGAAATTTCGTGTCGCCCCTTGCGCCCCCGAGCAATCTGATGGCTATCTGGCTTTCCCAGCCGAGACAGCCAAAGTCCTAGCTGAGACAGTTTCGATTGGTTCTGAAGAGGAACAACTAAGACTCTCTCAGGACATGAGCAATCAAGCGTCTCTTGACGATGATATTACCGGGCTGGATCACTTGAGGCTCAGTGAAGACGGATCTGAGCAGCCACAGGAAGTGTATTCTGAAACCGAAGGTAAGCGAACTGCATTATTTTTGTTCTTTCCCGGGCGAATGGACCGTGTTGTTTTATTCTCTGGTATCGTTCCCACTCTGTATGCAGATGAGGAATTACCTGTTGTTACTCCTTCGAGCATTGATCCAGCTCTTCTGAGAAGATACAATGAGTTATATGACGCTGTTACGAGGGCTAGGAGGGATAATAAGAAGAAGTATGACATTTTTTGTCTTACACCCCGGTTATTTAATATGTTATTTTTTCAGGGACACCCATCTTATCACTTTTTGCTGGGCTTTTTTCTTCTTGTCTGAAGGCATCTAGTTGCATTCAAGGACGAGTTTGGTGATATTACTATCGGTCAGGTTGGCGAGTCTTTTTGGTCGTATGGAACGCTGAGCACGCGCCTCACAAATCTTGGCGTCTCTATGTTAGCTGAGAGGTTCAAAGGATCTCAAACGATGATTGTCCCGTACAACCTATGTGTAAGCATTTTCATTAATTTATATTTATCCCTTATCCAAGTTTATTGTGCTATAAGCATTTTCATTAACTCTCTGGTTTTGTCTTTTTGGCAGAATTCCATTTGGAACAGTGGTGCCACAAATAGGGCTTTGAAAAAGATGTTTTCTTCAAGCGTAGAGGAACGTGTGGACAAGAAAAACTTGGTAACGCATTTTGACCATTTTCGTCATCTTGAAATAAGTTTTTTGTTTTTCTATTTTCTCATCTGGTTTGTTTTATTCTTTTTTAATTCAGATTATGTTTGCAACATTTGATCCTCCTCCTGCAATAATGAAGGGCGCGATAGGCCACTACTGCTTGGTTACTTTGAACCTGCGAGAGAAGCGTTTTGAGTTTCTTGACTCATACAACGACGCCGACAACACTCCTGCAAATCTTGTCTTCAAGAAAATGGTTAGGAACATCAAAAAAGTTTGGAAAGATGGCAGCGCAAGCTGCGATGAGCCGTTGAACCCTCCCACCCTTGACGGCTTCATGCTGACTCATGTTAATGTCCCACAACAGGGAAACGGGTTTGTACTTGTTCTCCTTTCTTTTTCCTCCTTCAGTTTTTTTGTGTAAGTGAGCTGCATTGTTTTTACTAAATTAGAAGCACCTTTCCCTTGAGCGAACTACATTACTAATGTGTTATTAGTTGTTCTCCCTCGGTTTTGTGTGTAGGGAGCTGCATTGTTTTACTAACATCAGTAGCACTTCATTATTGAGTGAACTGCATTAGTAATGTGTTTATCTTGGTTTTCTTGCAGACATGATTGTGGATTTTACATGTTCCAATTCATGCAGACCTGGGATGGTGAAACGATTGCCAAGTTTGGGAAGGAGCACATTGGCTACAAGAGGAAGGCGATTCTCTATAGTTGGCTGACCTCGTCGCATTGTTGTCTGGACCTGACATCACTTTTAATTTTTAAAGAAGGTTATTACATTTTTTCAGTCACACACCCTTTTATTAAGTGAACTTCATTGATACAGAAAGGGGAGGTCCACTACTTTTGTTAAGCTTTTAGTAGAACTCCATTTGCATGTTAAAATGACTTTCGTTAGTGAACTTGATGATTCTTTTCATTTTGCTCATTATCCATTTTTTGTGTGCAGGCTTTGACGAAGGCGCACACCAAGGTGGTATTTCCTTGTTTGAAACTCAGGTTCACACTCCAATGATTCAGAATTTTGTCCTTGATGAACCCCCCGTTAAGCTTGGAAAAGAACCGGTGTGTAAGAGGTTGAGGAGTGGTGCCGACCCTTCGAATGAAAAAGCTCTTGAGAAATCTCCTGTCAAGGTCAAGCGTGGGAAGAAAGCAGTCAGCCCTCCGAATGCTGAAGATACTGATGATGATTTTGAGATGCCACCACCAGTGCGTAGGAGGACCAGTAGCGCAGCTGTGGAACGCCCAACCGACAGTGAGGCACTAGTTCTATCAAATAAGAGGCTTGTGCAGAAGCCATCAAAGTTTAGATCTCAGGTACAGAAGTTGAAGCCTGCGAGTTTCAGCTATGTTGCGGAGATGAGGATAGTCTTGCAACTCATCACGAGCACACCATTCAGGCAGAAATACAGCGAGTCAGTTCTTTTTTCGTTAGTTTTTTCGCTTTGATTTTTAATGTGTGTAATGTTTGTGTGTTTTTCCTTTGTGTTCCTAATCCCCCCACCCTCGCTGTTTGTTTTGTGCAGGTCCGCGCTTTTCATGCACATGAATCCTGTCGAAGTCTACACCGTGAATGTGGACTACATGTTCTTAACTTTCACCAGAGCTAGTTTCATGGACTCGGAATTGATGGATCATATCATCAGGTACTGGAAGAATGATGAGCATATGAATGTGGTTTATCGATCTGGCGAACGCGTTCTTCTGTCCCCTTTGTTTATCACGGTATTTCTCTTTTTCCCTTTTTTTTCTTTTTTCTACTGGAGTGAACTGCAGTTAATAGTGTCTAATAATTTGTTTTAGCAATGTACCGAACTGCATACATTATTGTGTTAACAAATGTATCTTAAATGAAACAAATTGGAGAAGTGTGAACTGCATACTGTTAGAGAAGTGTGATCTGTTTTTCATTAAGCGCCAGAGTGAACTTTGAGGGGGGACTGCATTAACATTCTCTTGTGAATTACCCACTCGCAGTATGTGCTTCAAATGAATGATCACGCGGATAGAGATAAAGATGGAAACATTGTGTTGCCTTTTATCCACAGCAAGTTTAATGTTGACGATGCAGTAAAGCAGTTCAAAGTTTTTGTTCGTGATGATGAGAACCTTCTTGATTGCAAATTAGTAAGTTATCAGATTTGCTGGTTCAGCCTTATGTACTTATTTTCTCTCCCATTTTTTCAAGTAACCCTTTTTCACTCATCAAACCCATAACAATTTTAATGAAACAAAATCAGATTTTGTTACCACGGATGAAAGACCAGCATTACTCACTATACACGATGGATAGGCACCGCGAGACCCTTGATATTCATGACACTAGGAGGTACAGCGGACTGTTTGATCAAACAATGAGGTGGCATAAGTCTGAATACCACAGCGACCGCACTGAAATGGTAATTTTTTCCTCTTTCACCTTCTTCTTCTTTTCATCTGTGCGCGTGTCGAACAACAGTTTTGTGATGTGTATTTTTGTTTTTTATTTTCACCAGATGATCAGGATGACTGCATTGTTGAAGAAGGTTTACGGAGAAAAGGGGTACAAGAGAAAGGAGTAGGTAGACTGGGTCGATGTTTCAAAGAAAGCTAGCTTTTTGGGCGCCCCTGAACAGGGCCCCAATGAGTGCAGCTTCTTTGTTCTGAAGATGGCTCGGTTTACGATGGCAAAAGCTTTGTTGTGAAATTCGCAAAGCGTAATGTAAGTATCTTTTTTAACCCAATAATAATCCCTCATTCTTTGATTTTTTTTGTTAGTTCTTTTTGTAGATGATCTTGTATTTTGTTTATTTTTTTTTGCTTCATCGCAGGAAGCTGGTGTTGAGGAATGGAAGGCCGAGTTCTTGTTCCAGATCCTGTTCCACCCTGATAACATGGTCGTAGTCACCGAGTTCCCGTAGGATCTAAGAAATCTCTGCATTTCTCTTGGCCTTCCTCCAAAACTGGATTCGCGGGAGCAGGATGAGGCATAGAATGATAGCAGATCTTTTACGTGTGTTGATGTCTTTTCGTGTGTGCTCCAAAACTTTCTGTAAATAGTATGTATGTCGATGTGTGTAGTTCTCGATCTGCAAAACTTTTCACACCATGTTGTGTGCTTTTGTATATTCCGGTCTAGTTAGTTTTGTGTTTTTCTTTTGTGGCAGACAGTGACAATGTCAAATATGCACATAATGGAGCTTTCAGCCAATTCCTCATGTGAATTGTAACATGTTCGTAGCGCACTGCATTCACTCATATGAGTAGCAGCCAAGTTTTTTTAAATATACGTATCCGCACTGCATCTCACCTTATCACATGGGACAGCAAAGAGGAATTCAACGTGTTTGTCGTCGAGGTTCAAAATTTTGGAAAAATTGTATTAGAAGACAGAAAATCAATTGTGTCTTCTAAGTGAGAGCTCAATTTTTACATTTTTGCACTAAGCGCACTGCATTGTATACTCGAAGCGGACTGCACTGTAAGCTTTAAATGCACCACACTGCACTGCACTGTACGTGAAGCCTAGTCTCACTCTATAGATTTTTCTTCTAACTGCATCCTATATTGTTTTTGTCATCTCAGATTCTATACGACGAAGAGAATTGCATTCTCAAAATGACATTCTGATCTCAGGGTTTTCATATAGAAGAGAACTGCATTCTGAGAATGACATTCTCATCTTATTTCTTTCATATAGAAGAGAACTGCATTTTATCAAGCATACCCCCGCAGCACATTGATCACAAAGTATATCTGTTTTATGTTATATCTATTCAGTTTGAACTTCAATATTACATGTTGAATTCTTTTTTTTTGCAGTCCACTGAACACAAGCTATATCTCATATACGATACGAGATATAAAAGGATGAAGTTAATATATTTAAAAGGTAAAATTGTATATGTGTTGAGCTATGTCCTCTTCCTGGTGCTTCTTGTCAAATTCTGCACTGCATTTATTTCAATGGTTGTTGCTGCTTCTGTTTTGTTCTTGTTGTTCGCATTACCCCTCGTAACGCGACCGTGTGACTGTGATGCTTGCCTACGCGCTGGATTCTGCATTCTGCCTCTCCCCCTCGTTTTTGATGATGGTTCTTCGATGTCTTCATCTTCTTCTTCTTCCTCATCTTCCTCTTCTGCTTCCTCATCTTCCTCTTCAGTTACATCAGCTTCGCTCTCTTCCTCGTTCTCTTCTTTGTCAGCATCTTCTTCGTCATCTTCTTCATCTTTTTCTTCTGTTCTATTTGGACAAGTTCTCGCGTTATGCTTCTCTCTCTTGTTGCAGATGCTACATAGTCTTCTCTTTGTCATATCATCTTGTTGGTCAGCTTGGTGGTCTGTGGCGGCATTTTCAGCCTGGATTTTTTTAGCCTCTCCTTACATGTTCTTGAGTTCTGTCCCACAATCTTATTGCATGATTTGCACATCCTTACCCCCAGTGGTCTTCCTTCGCTGTCCAGTTCTGGCTCAGGCCTGCTATTTTTTTCAGGACCTTTTTCATTTGCTGCAGCTTTTTTATTTGCTGATTTGCTCTCTTTCTTTCTCCCTTTTGTGTTTGAAACAGGTGGGGGAAGAATTGTGTCATCCATATTATGAGCTGCACCATCAGTGGCATGTTCGCGCTCCTCTCCTTGTTCTTCACTCCGCGCATCCCTGATGTTCTCTGCTTCTTCTTCTTCGTTTAGTACGTCGACTTCTTGTATGAGTGCTCTTATCCCAGCTAAAGCTCTGTTGTACCCTCTATCCGATTTGACACCCCTGTTTGCCAGGTCCATCGCTGTTTCTACAAGTAGTCTCCTATGGCAGAACATCGAACTCCCATCTGGAGCAGTTTGCTCATAGTCTCTGCGGTCAAAAGTTGCATTTTGGCGCGCGTTCCGTGTGTATCTCTTCAATATGTACTCTTCAGGTATCTTGTCCACCCGCAGCTGATCTAACATGCAAATGATGTGCACGCAGAATAGGCTTGCAGCAAAGAATTTTTTCGGTTGTTCGTGTCAGCAAACTTCACATAAATATGCAACATTCAATTTTGGTTTGTGAACTGCATTATAAATACGTCCTGGTTTTTCTCTTCTAGTGAACTTCACTAAGTTTTTTTTTGTTTTCATCTCTTGCTACTAGCAATAAGTGAAGTTCATTATGTTTTTTGTGTGCTTATTTTTGTTTCTTGTCTCACTGACCTGTTTGTGTCCACAGCTTGCATTTGCATTCGTAGATACCGTTCGTCACATCAGCAACTACCTGGAACTCGTGTCTTTCCCAATCAAAATCATAAGACTGGTTATAGTGGCGCACCAAATATTTCGTTGGGTTGTCAGGGGACTGCTCTGATCTGAATGCAGTGCTGCGGTAGTGCGTTTGCTTGAAGTCAGCAAAGACCGCCCTGGTGTAAATCTTGGAGAGCTGAACCTCGAAACCAAACTGAGTAGTAGTCTTTGTTTCCGTCTGTGAAACAAAGAAAACCAGTTAAGTAGTTGTTTTTCACAGCAAAAATCAAGAAAGTGATTAGTGTTTATTAATTGCTCATCCAGCTTAAAAACTTTGCTCTGGTTATATACCTCGTTAGCTATGGTCTCCGCGTGCTCGACGCCCTTCCTTGTCTGGATGCACCTGTCCACCTGCGATGCAAAGATGTGTAGGTCGTGTCTTTCCTTGACAAAGTTCCTCTTCAAGATCCGATTCATGCTCTCACTTCTCTGTGTCGACGTCATCCGTGCAGAGAACACCTCCTTGTAGTAAGCTGATATCCATTCTTTTCGGTCTGTCCAGAGCGCCTTCATAATTTCATCATTTTGTAGGTTATACTTCTCCATGAGCTCATGTCAAGCACGTTCAAACTCTGATGGCATTAGCGGGTGGTTGAGAACTGAGGTTATCTCATCTTTGAATGTCTCATATGCTTTGTACAGCAAGGACAGGTGATCCTTGTATTTTTTTCAGTATATGCCAACGACATAACTTGTGCAGCGTGCCTATTAGCGTACTTTTTATCGCGGCATCCATGGAGGGGCATTGATCTGCATGTTTTTGAAAAACCAAGAAGTGAGTTATTGAGAGAACTGCATATCTTTTTCTGCTTTTGCTGATTTTTCGTTGGATGGAAGAAATGGACTACAAAACTTGGCACTGAACTGTAGTGTTATTTAAACCCATTCTTTAGCATACCTGTAAGTATGCAGATTGGCCACTTGTTGTTCATGCAACTCAAGAACGTCCGGAACACCCACTCGAAAGTCGGTATTGTTTCGTCTCTGATGAGAGCCACAACAAATATTGTACTTTGGAGGTGGTGGTTGACTCAAACGAAGACGACCGGAGGCATGTGGAACTTGTTGGTCTTGTAGGTCGTGTCAAATGTGACACAATCTCCAAAATCTTCGTAGGATCCCCGGCAGCTCGCGTTCGCCCAGAAGATGTTTCGCACACGGTTATCGACATCTTTGTCGTAATCATAGAAGAATTCCGGGTTTATTTGTTGCATTTTCTCAAAGAAAGCCAGGAGTTTCTTCACATCGTCTTCTGTTTCCTCCCTCGCGAATTGGTGCTTCCTGCAGTTCGAAATAATAATATACTTGCAACATTAAAGACATACAGAAATGCACAAGCGAACTGCATGAAATAGACGAGATATTGTTTTTGTTTAGTGAACGTACTTGTTCACCCAGTCACGGCTAGTGCGCCCCATAAAGTGCAGCCCTCCTGACATTCTTGACAGGGTTGACATCATCTGCATGTGCGTCAGGTTGTCGCTCTGCATGTTCTTCACTAGTTTATCAAGTAACGGATCATCCGTCTTATGTGAGTGCATGTGCAGAAGCATAGCCGGGCTCTCAATCATCATGTGGTTGTGATTGAGCTCAATCTCTGCTATCACAAACACATCCTTGATTTTTTTCACTCTGATTCTCGCCTTGCAGCCAGTCCTCTTTGTTGTTTTCTCTCGCTTTCTGTCATAATCTGTGACAGTTTCCTTGCTTTTGCGTTCCTTTGAGCACACTATGTATCTATTTGTTTTGTATCCGCCATTTTTGCGTGTGTCGAAGCCTGCATGCCTCGCATACGTGTTGTAGAAGTTTTGCGCCGCAGCGTATGATGTGAATTGCATACCTTTCACAGGCACAAGTTCTTGGAGCCTGTTCTCATTCTGCACCACAATATGGAATGTTTTTTTGTTAATGAGAATGCACAAGTTGAAAGAATGCGTAAGTGAACTGCAGTAGTTAGGCAAGGAAGCTTACATGCATGTACTGTTTTTTCTCTAACGGTGTTTGCACCTCACCGATGTTTATTGGGCATGGAGGAGTGACAACAGATATGTGTAATTTAGGATCGCGAGGAGGCAGAAGTGTTGAGAACTTTACTTTTTTGGTTGCTTGTGGCTCTCCTTGATTTTGCTTCCGATTCTTTTGTTGCGCAGTAGGCGGCCTGGGTGGAATTCCACTATCTCTTCGTTGACGAATCGTTTGCTCATGAACTTGCCGAACTTGCTGGGTTTCAACATTGGCTTGTGGAGGTGCTATATCATCCGTTCTGATCTGCTGGCCAAATGTTTCAAAGACACGCGTGTACCTTGGCTGCATAACTGTTATGATTTGCTCTTCATCATCATCCTCCTCATCACCTTTCTGCGCATGCTCCCCCATGAAGACCAGATCGTCGTCGTCCTCCTCATCTTGCGCGCTTTTTGCTTCACTGCCTTCTCCATCTCGAGTGATCTTTGGTTCACTGTTTTCATCTTTATCCTCTACATATTCCTCCACCAAGTACGCGGTTCTGTTTGTTGTGTTAAAGAAACCCCTAGGTATTTCAGGTGTTATCCATCCAGTCATCTCCCACTCTTCTCTTCCAACGCAGTTCAGGGGCTTTGTGTTGTGAATCAATCGAGGTATCTTCTGGTTTGGAGGCATAGTAATTTCCTGCACATTATTAAGCCAAAGCGTTTTGCACGCTAACAATGAAATGAACTGCATTTTCGTACTATATATATCATTATATATGCAACTGGAGAAATTGCACTTCAATTTTTCATTCTATAGCAGGGGCACTGGGAGTTAACATGAAGAAACAATGCACTTCAGTTTTAAGCCACAGTGCTCTACATATGTAAGCCATGGTGGACTGCATTGTTCAGCCATAATGCATTTTCATTTTCGAAGTATCTTTCTTTTTTTTACTGGGAGATACATGGCACTGCAGTTGACGCAAGAGGGCACTGCATGGTAATAAAAAGGGCACTGCAATTTGAATTTCTCATCAAACACTAGAAAGCAACTGCACTATACTAAACTGGAGGTGGGGGGTTGGGTATGTGAATTTCTTACATTAACTGCAAGCGTGACTTTCCTCTTGAGAGCAGTTCTCTCCTTCTGCAGATGCAGATCGGCCTGCTGTTGGCGTGCATTCCACCTCCGCTGCAGGAACTCATGGGCTTATTCAACTTTCGCCATTGTCACGGGAGAAGGCTGGATGGGCGAAATGACCATTGCAGTTCGCATCCATGACGACTGCGAGGTTGCCGGAGAAGGCATCCTTGCAGTTCTCTTCCCCCTGTCATACATCACCGAGGCTGGATGCTTTAGCTGGGTGAACGGCGACATATCCCCCATGCGAGAGGCTCCGATCCGCGGGAGTGCTGCAGCTGGCGGTGCTTGAGGAGGCGGCGCACCAGTCATATCGCGGTAGTAGGAGCGTAGAAGCGTGCCGCCGGCGCTGTCCACGCTGATTTCGCGGAGGAGAGGAGCGGCGACGATTTCGGCGGCGATTTGGGGGCGATTGGGCGGACGAGAAGGGCGGCGGCACTGATTAGGCGCTGCCCCCGGAGAAGGGTCGCGTGATTCGATCTGCATCCTCCTGGGCCGCCGTCCGCCGGCGCTCCGCGCAAGAAGGCGGGGAGGGGAGGGGGTCGCCGCCGGCTGCGGGGGCGCTGCCGCGCTAGAAGGCGGGGTGGGGAGGGGGCCGTCGTCTGCGGGGTGGGGAGGGGGTTGCTGTCCTCGGGGCGCTGCCGCGCTAGAAACCTGTGTTAAGTGGGGGGTGTTATGAGAATAAGGCCTTTGTTATGAGAATAAGGTCTTAAGGGGTGTTATGAGAATAGACCCACCCTATATATATATATATATATATATATATATATATATATATATATATATATATATATATATATATATATATATATCAGGAACATATCTACCCTGAAATGGTCGAATATTCAATTTTTGTTTAGGGAGATGGTCATGATCTCATACCTAAGGGGGTGGTGCAGCCCTACCATTGAGATTATTTGCATGTGGACGACCTGGTGGTTGTGGTGCTGGTGGTTGCACGTAGTTCTAATTTTGATCAACCTCATGCTCGTAATCACCCTCATAAATGTCTTCCTCTTTGGCACCACCACCAGTAGCCATAGAAGTATCAATAGCAGCACCAACAGTTTGGCCAGGCTCAAGAGGGATACGAATCGCTCGACGGAGGGCTGTTTCGCGATTTGGAGGTGGTGGTTGTTGTTGTTGCAATGGTGCAGCAGGTGGAGGTAGACGTGCAAGCACTTCAGCAAATTTGGCATCCAACTTGGTGTCAATTGACTTCTCAATGTCATCCATCCTCGCTAGTGCGTTGCCAAAATTGGTCATCACATCTTCTACCTGTTGACCCACCATCTTCTGGAATTTATCATGGAGCTCCTTGTTTGTCATGTTCTCCCAGTCGAGCTCATCCGCTTGTGATCCTGGCATGGTTAGCATCAAGAGAAACACACAATATGATCCTACAGACTACTAGGAAGTGGCAGTGGTGTTGTGGAAATTCACAAATCCGTCAAGCGAATCTCAACCTCTTACTAGTTCTTACCCAACAGCAGGTGGTGATCGGCAACCGTTGTAGTCAAAACTCTCAAAGCTTGGACAAAGTTATTGCCAGGTGGTGTCAAACGCACGATGTAGATGTATGTGGAGCTGGGAAGTCTTATGATATGGTAGCAAAAATGTCAGTAATAATCAATTCAGAGATGCAAAGGTGAATAAACACTCAATGACGGTACTGTGCTGGTCCTAGGCTAGACTGTACTAGTGACTCGAGCCTAGATACTAACAAAATCATGGCGCTGCACATAATCAAGGGAGAAAGCACACTCTGATTTTTTAGGCACCTTTTTTTGCCGAAAACACTATAATGGCGAGTGTCTCAAAACTCTTCCCAAATCAAAATAACACAATCGGCACAAAAATCAGGGCAGCGACGACCAAAAAGTGCGACAAAAAATCACTAGGATGGCAAGTGTCTCAGAACGTTCCCAGAGACCTAAAAACAGGATAGGGAAAAAATATTTCCAGCTGCCGAAATTTTGGCCTAAAAACAGCCCGGTGGTTTCGAGAAAACACGAATCCGAAACTGGAGGGATCTCGAAAACAAACCTAATGTGAAAAGAACTCGGATTGGTGGTGGATATACGGAGATGGTATATGGCAGCGGTGGTAGGATATGGTAGCGGTGGTGGTATATGGCAGCAGTGGTAGGATATGGCATTGGTGGTGGTATATGGCAGCGGAGATGAATTTGATGCGGCTGCGGCGTGACAACCTGTGAACAGAACTCAAAACTCTAAAGAACTAAACGCTAAGACCAGCAACTCGACAAGACGATGCAACCGCAAATTCAGCTAAGCAAACACGGAAAATATTATGCAATGGCTCAGACTAGATCGGATATGATGAACTAACCCTAATTTTTTTTTGGCTTTTTCGTTGACTATAGGTACGAAGAACAGACTCGATCTAATCTATGAAAAACTATAAAATCTCACCAAGCAACCTGGAAATCCGATACCACTTGATAGAGGCAAAGGTGTCCCATCTCTCGATGTGATGGTTGCTATCGTTTTCGATGGAGTAGACTTCGACGATCCGACTATGATTGAGCGAGGACGTCGCGCCTTAGAAATCGCTAAACCAACTCCGAGAGGTTATTGACCATGCCAGAGCACGATCAACCTGACCACGAGGGTCTATTTCCTGCAAGCAAACGACGAACAAGCAAGAAACTAAGATTACAATCTGGATATTGCGAATATAAGAGGAATGCTTTATTGATCAAGGGGGGTTCTGTGACGCCTTTGTCTAGTCATCGAACACAAACGAAGTATGCGAAGTTGCAGCTATTGCAAACTTTAATCTATACAAAACCCAAATTCTAAACAATGCCCTAAGGGCTGTATATATGGAGAAAGAGAGGGGGAATTTCATGGACCCTTGGAGAAGGGGTCCGAAACCAACCCTAACTCTGTTTTCCCCACACATACGGACTCTATAAACAACCTATACTTTAGTATTTTGAAATTACATGGGCCTGTCCCAAAAATAAGGTGACGCATCACCTAAAATAAGCTATGGGCGAAATTTATGAAGGGGTATTTTGAATATTTTGTCCATGTCCTTGGAAGTCATCACGGAGGCTTCTAAGTATACAAATACGCACTAGAAACGCCGTTCTGGATCCCTTCGCATGCGCCTTCATCTCCATGCTTGATCCTACTCCAGTGTTCATCCCTCTTGTCGATACTAGGCCCTTCATTAGTAATCAACACAAATGTATCCAACTTAGGCAACGTCATATTCTCATGAACAATAGAATCATTACCAAGAAGCGAAAGTACTTGGTAATTTAATTGGCGTGCGTGAGCTCTATTAATGGGTCCAATATGTATAATAGCAGGGGCAGTGGGTGTAACAATGGTATTGATGTCCTTATCAAGACGTGAGCCTAGAACACTAACAAAATCATGACGCTGCACGTAAACAAGGGACGAGCACAACATGAATCTCTTATATTTTTGTTTTTGTTTTTCACCCTTTTCCTCTATTTTTTTGCTCCGCAATTTTCTTCTTCGAAAAAGTCTACAAATGGTCTAGAAACTGCCAAGCCAGAATTTTCCAAACTTAGTTTTTTTAACTGGAGTTATTTTTCTTCTGTAGGTAACACTAAAGATGGGGAGTCCGACTCTGTCATGACTCGTAAAACGAAAGAACAAATACTCGACTCGTACTAGAACTGGTGGCGGAGATGAATCTGGTGGAACTCGCAGTGGTGGCGGATATCTGTCGGGGCAGTGAAACACGGACCGCTGGCGAGTCTGTAATGGAGGTGGACTTGGATTGGTGGCAGATATGTGGTGGTATATTGCAACGGTGATGTATCTAGTGTGGTGGCGGTATATGCCAGTGGTGATGGATCTGGTATGGTGGTGGTATATGGCAGCCGTGATGGATCTGGTGTGGTGGTGGTATATGGCAGGGATGAAGACGGTGTAGCGGTGGCGTGTCACTTGTGAACAGAACTCGAAACTCTAAAGGACTAGACCCTAAGACCAGCAATTTGACACGATGATGCAACCGCAAATTCAATAAAGCAAAACACGGAAAACATTATGCAATGGCTCAGACTAGTTCCGATATCATGAACTAACCCTAATTTTTTTGGCTTTTTCGTGGAATGTAGATATGAAGAACATACTCAATCTAAACTATAAAAAACAGTGAAATCTCACCGAGCAACCTGGAAATCTGATACCACTTAATAGAGGCAAAGGTGTCCCGCCTTTCGCTGAGATGGTGATTATCATTTTCGGCGGATTTGTCTTTGATGACCCGACTACGAACGTGCGAAGATGTTGTGCCTTAGCAATCGCTAAACCAACTCCAAGAGGTTATTGACCATGCCGGAGCATGATCAACCTGACCACGAGGGTCTATTTCCTAAAAGCAAACGAAGAACACTCAAGAAACTGAGATTGCAATTTGGATATTGCGAATATAATAGCAAAACTTTATTCATCAAGGTGGGGTTCTGTGATGCCTTTGTCTAGTCTTTGAACACAAACAAAGTACATGAAGTTGCAGCTATGGTGAACTTTAAAATAAACAAAACCCAAAATCTAAACGATGCCATAAGGGATGTATATATGGAGGACTAGGGGGGAATTTCGTGACCCCTTGGAGGAGGGGTCTGAAACCAACCCTAACTCTGTTTGCACACACATACGGACTCTAAAAACAACCTATACCGAAGTATTTCGAAATTACATGGGCCTGGCCCAATAATAAGGTGACATAGCACCTATAATAGCCTCTGGACGAAATTTATGAAGTAGCATCTTGTATATTTCGTCCAAGCCTTCATGCACTCATTGCTTTAGAGTCCTGAAATCACCACTTGAAACTCTGTTGTTGTTCCCCTTGTGCATGCCCTCATCTCCATGCTTGATCATGCTCCAATGTTCATCTTTCTTGTCCAAGCTAGGCCCCTCATTTGTAAGCAAAACAAATGTATCCAATTTAGGCAACATCATATTCTCATAAACATTAGAATTGTTACCAAGAAACGAAAGCACCTGGTAATTTAATTGGCGTGCGTGAGCTCTAGTCGTTGGTCCAGTATGTATAGTGATGCGGAGCATCCTTCGTTCATCCCCATGTACACTACGACTACTACCCAAACCCCAAGTGGACACAAGGTGAACTCGTTCCTCGATGCTTCCCCTTTTCATTCATGCGAGACTTGGTTGCTACCTAATGCAAAGACACTACATGTGCTTAGGAACCGAGGAGACGACCAAGGAGATGCTCGAAGCATAGGACAAGTCCACACCGAAGCGGATCAAGAAGTGCCTCAAGTGGAGTCGCAGCGAAGCCACAGCAGCCGGACATCCGGCCGACCCCCGGACATCCGGCGCCCCGCGTCGAGCCGGACATCCGGCGCCAGCCCGGAAATCCGGCGCCCATCACAGAAGCTAGACCATTCCACCCCGGACATCCGGCCCCAGCGCCCGGACATCCGGCGTCTCGGGAAGGCCCGGACATCTAGCCCCCACCCGGACATCCGGTCCCTGTCTGCGCACAGTGTATCGGACCTGAGGCCCATGTATCCCTCTCCCACTTACCCCTTCGTGGACCTAGACTATATATACTCCTCCACCTCCTCCTAGTTAGGGTTAGCTTAGTGATAGCTCATTTGATACCTAGAGCTTTGCTCATCTAGTGGTTCATCTCCTCGAGAGTGACTGCAGCACCTCTTCGGAGAAGATCCACACGAATTCAAGACCTTCTTCATGGAGAAGATCCCGCGGGATACCCCAAGACCTCCTCACGGACAAGAACCGGTTACCCTCTATATCGTCCCTTGTTGATCATGGATCTTGTATCTCTTTGTGTTTCGAGGATCTAGCATATGTGTGACTTGTTCTTGTTGGTTTGAGTGATTTTCTCGTGTTTCCCCTCGTGTTCCCCTCTCGTGTTCTTCGTGTTCATCGTGGGATCCCATCCATTTCGTGAAAGATCAGCCATCTAGGGTTCCACCCTACATCATATGGTATCATGAGCCACGGTTTCTCACGAATTTGGAGCCCCCTCCACCGTTTTCTAGCATGTTTTTGTTGTGTTCTACCCGAATTTCGAAAATTCCCCAGCAAAAATAGCCCCAAATTTTTTTGTGATCTGTTGGTTTGATGAGATTTTGTTGATTTTGATCCGTGGATTTGCTTGGTTTCAAGTGGATCTAGCTTTCCCCCACTTCTCCCATCATTCCATCCACGAAATCTCTCAAATTTTGAGCCCCAAATCATCAATTTCCGCCCCCAATTCGAAAAGTTCGTCCTGATTCATATCTGGAATCTTCGGGCCGGACATCCGGGCCACTGGCCAGACATCCGGGCCATTGGGCCGGACATCCGGATCCTGGAGGGCAAAATCCCACGCGGTTCTGGACATCAGGTCCCGGAAATCCGGACCCGGCCCCGGATGTCCGACCCCTGGGAATTCAGCCACCCGTGTTTCACCGTTTTGTCCATAACTAATTCATCTGAACTCCGATTTCGACGTTCTTGAGCTCGTTTTTGAAGCTCTTGACATCCCCCATAACACCAAAATACCACCATAATCATTTGAATCCATCATATTATTGGAATTTTAACATCTTTGCCTAGGGCTTCCACCACATCATCCGCTATACCACCATCGACTTCCGCAACCTAACCATTTTGTCCCCGATAGCATTTGTGTTTGCTTGAGTAGTGATTTGAGTCTCCTAAGGTGTTTAGGCTACTTAGGGACAATTGCTTCTTCATCAACCACCACCACCACTTCCGCATACCCATTGCCCATTATACATAGCCAACCAAACTTAACCCAATTTTGTTCGAGCTTGTTTGAGTTGTGGCTTGTGTCTCCTAAGGTGTTTCGGCTACTTAGGGACCGTGACTTCAACTCCGACATCGTGTATAGCCCAACATTCAACTTCCGCAACCACCACGGCATTGCCGCTACCACCATTTGATATTTGTCCTTGAGATTTTGAGTTGTGGTTTTTCCGTTTCCTAAGGTGTTTCGGCTAATTAGGAATGGGTCTACATCAAGAGCACCACCTCTCATCATCGACACGGACGGTAACTTCGACGACATCATTGTATACTCCCTTGCAATTGCATTGTTAACCGCCTAGAGCATTTTTGCGTCACCTACCTATCGAGACTAGCCATTTGAGTATTGCCGGCAACGTGACTTGTGCACATTAGTGATCATACTTCCCATGTCATACATACCATATCACCGTGGTGAATCTCTTGGTATCATCTCTTGTGACACAAGGTTGTCATCGCATATACTCAATTGCTATCTTGGTTCGTGAAGTTTTGCCTGAGAAAAGAGCTCAAAAGAGAAAGAGCCAAACAAGCTTTTAAGCACAAAGAAAAAGATAAGCAAAGAGCTTTTAAGCAAGAACCATAGCATCATAGTACATTAAGATTGTCATACTCGATCATTTTGGATCATACCACCGGAATACCATACATATAGCATACTTGGGATAGAAGTCGTTGCATTTTTGCTTAGTAGGTTGTGCACAAGTTCGTATCCACCTATTGTGCAATCGCGCTAGCGTCTCTCTAGTGTTGTGCAACAAGAGCATTTTCGTGGATTCCACATTTTGGCTCATTCCTTGGTTGCACGACCCCATCTATCTATCCGTGTGTGTGTTTCCGTGTGCCACCCATATTGCTATTGGTCTACTTGTTTCACTTGCGAATTTGTGAATCTCTTTCAACTTTATTGACTCTTGCTAACATTTTGCATCAAATTTTTGTGCCACTATCCTCACCGAGCTACACCATAAGCTTTACTTGTGTAGGTGTGAGAAACTGACAAGAATTGGTACTAATTGTGCTATTTCCTTGTTCCACATTTGAGTGATCATTGATCCATCTTCAACATCGGTCAAGGTACATTTGGTATAGTTCTTCTCTTTCTCCCACTCATACTTGCTAGCATCTTGTGATGGATAGGCAAGGCATTTCATCTCCGGTCTTCGACATCGACGGCGCGAACAAGGACATCCACGTGAAAACCATCGGACTACAACGAGAAATGCAAGAGTGCTTGGGCAACATCGCCATCGAACTACGACACTCCGAGACAAGGACAATGGCTTCCTTCGACGACTTGTGCGACTCCTTCAACAAACAAATGGCGGAGCTCCGACACTTGGTGGTCGATTACAAGTCTTCTTCCCCTTCGTCATCCTCTCGGCAGTGACGTTCAAGTCACAAGTCTTCGGAGCGCAAACATGATGCAAGTGCAAGTCTTCCACGGCCACACCGCCATGGCGACCATCGACATCGTCATGAAGGGCAAGTCACCTCCAAGCATCATGTGCACGATGACGACGAACGACATCTACCAAGAGCTCAAGCACGACAACGACATCATCATCATGAAGATGCTCGACAAGCGCATACCTACAAGTCCGAAGAAGCTCTACATCACGCCAAGGCCAAGCTTCAAGAGCATAAGAGAAGACCGCGAGACAAGCACACCCAAGACGGAGCTACGGCTACAACCACCACTTCGGCATCTTCACCAAGTGCTATCAAGGCATCTTCGCCTTCGGACGTAAGGCATCTTCGCCTACTTCCCATGAGTTTGCCTACATTGACATCTCCAACTACAAGGCGACCACCTACGAGCGAGGGCGACACTTCCATCTTCGGAAGCTCCCCACATCAAGACGGCGACAAGATGGTCGATCAAGGGCCATCCCCTTCAACTACGGCGACGAGCATGAACCTCTTCAACAACATGAAGACGGCGCCCAAATATGAGGACTACTCCGAGTCAAGCTACGCGAGCGCACATGAGACATTTCCTTTGGTCTCGGAGGAGAGCGATGATTTGCCACACCCTACGGCATTCACCTTTGGAGGCATTATGGATGAGGCGGCGAAAGGAGTTGAGTTTGGAGACGTTTGCACCTACATCTCTCCGACACCCATATATCATGAGATGCCCCAATTTCCATGTGAGGAGAGACACCACATATGAGTGACATGAGTGACTCCACCATATGTGAGATCGAGAGCATTTCTTTTGAGAGGACGAGAGTGATCACCACTATCCCCGCACATGAGAGCATGCCACACATCATATGTGAGGTTGAGAGCCATTTGAGTGACTCCACCAACCATATGAGTGAGAGCATCCAGGAGGAAGTGAGTGAGCCACACCACTTAGTGAGTGAGGTAGTTGAGAGGGCATGTGAGGCCACTATGATTTCTAACGACTTAACCTCAACTCCAAGTGTGTTTTCTTTGGTGCTAGGTCTCCTACATGACGACGCGCCAATCCTCGACGAGTCCATCCCGCCAATGGAAAACCCGATGGCCATGGTGGAAGAAGATGCACCCCCCACATGGTACCATCAAGTTGCAACCTCACCTACAATACATGAGCGATGCTCCAAAGGTAACATAGGTGATGGTGCTTCTTTCGTCCCACTTGTGGAATATCTTGAGAATGATTGCTTGCATGATGTTGACACACCTATTCCCATGCTTCATGCTAGTGCGAACTCATCATGTCTTGACTTACCTATTTATGATGAATATGATGATGAGCATGTTGAGTTGCCTAGTTATGATGCCATGCTCCATAGGATATCATGTGAAAATTGTTTTGGTCACATCATGTTTGAGAATCCTTTAAACTTGTCATATGCTATGAGTGAGATCTCCCATATTGCATCATTTCAATCTCAACATAGTAACTATGCATGCCCCATTAAAGTAAATCCTATTTGCACTTGTGGCATAGATGACAAGATGATGGTCATTGGAATGTGTTTCTCTTGCGTTGATATTGCCATGCTTCCTTTACATGATTTGCGCAATTCATCTAATATACCATTCCATGATCACATTGCTCCGGATATGCATTGTTTTGGATGTTGTCAATATTCTCCATGTGTTGTTTCCGTTAATGCTCATGAGGAGACCCCCATAATTTCCTCATACATACTAGGAGATCTTGATGCATTCCATACCTTGCATGATTACCATGATTGTGTGCACCATATGCATTACATGAATAACAATGCTCTACCTACTTGTCATGATGCATTACACCATGTGAGTCTCCATTATGCTATACATAACAACAAACCTCTCATGATGGATGACATGTTTCTATATCACGCATCTCATTTGTTTGAGAATTGGATATTTTTTGCTAACCACCACACGCACGTGCGCATCATGATGGATGATGTGTACATATACCACGCACACACAATTTTTCCTTTGTCTTTGTTTTGTGTAGGTACTCATGAACACTTGTCAACCTCACAATCCCATGAGTTGACAAACGAGCTCTTGAGAGCAACAACGATTTCGGATCCCGTGGATTGTCCCTACCACCGTTCTCTTCGCGCAACCACTACGCGCATCTCTTTTACTTGGCTCTCACACGGCTATGGGCTATTTGCCACTTGTCACATTATGCCCATACTATCGTGTTCACTTTGCATGTTATGCCTCTTGCTATGATTTTGCCATGAAATTGTGACCCTTGCTTGCAATTACCCATGATTCACCATTATGATACTCCTATGTGTATTTGCACGCTTGGTGGAGACACTAGTAGCTATTGCCATGATTTCTTTGTGCCCCATTCTATTGTTGATTCTTGTGTTGGGAGAGTCATGATATCCCATTGCTATTTCCATATGGCCTCTCATCAACACGTTGATGCTATTTTGCTCATATCTTGCTTTCATGCTTGTGCCATGCCATGTGCATCATGTTTGCTCACTATTTGCACATATGACATGCTTGTCATGATTACCCCTAGTACGTTGCATCTTCACACTACTAGCTTGTTTGACTTGATCGCTAAGATTGCTTGCTATGTTGCATCACCCATGTTCCACTCTTACTTGCTTTCTTGGGTTGATGACATATATGTTCATGCCACTCACATGATATATCTTAATCATTGTCACTTGTCTCCATTAGTTGCATCTCTCATCACTTGTATTGAGTGAAACAATGTTATGTTTGTTAATCTTGGAGACTTTGAGACCCTTCTTGAGTTGCATACTTGCTTGATTGAGCCTATTGCACTTGGTTGTTCTCGCATCTTATGCCTACATACCATGCACCACACCCTTGTACTTTCTTATGATAAGAATGATGCAAGCACTTGTTAGGTATTTTCCCGCACGAATGCTAGGTTTTGCATTACGGCTAACCTCATTTGTTTTTTCGAGTGTTTGTCATGTTCTTTCATTTTGAAGGATTCACAAGGCGGTACCATCACGTGGCATCTTGGGCATGTTAAGGCATACACGTTGCGCGACAACAACATCTTCGAGAACATATATAAGGTGCATTCCTTCTTTGTGAGCCATCCTCACATATGCATATTGGATAGGCCATAATTTCATTGTTGTTTCCTTCTTGTTGTCTACATGATACATCTACGGGATGGAGGACCGACATTGAAGATGGACCCTTTGGATGCACCTTCGGACCTTCACTCATGCCAGGACTTTGAGCATTGGTATATCAACACTCCTTCGGCACATTGCACCAAAACCTCCATATTTGTTGATTGTGTGCCCACATGCCATGCTACATGGACATATCATTCCCATAACAAATTTGCATCTTGCGCATGGATTGACTCATCTTATGGTTGCCTTGTTCCATCGTGTATTCCCATGTCATCCATGATATATGAGCTTGTGCATTTCCTTAGCAAATTTGTTGTGATCTTTGTTGATGGCATATTCATACATCATGATCATATTGTCCTCCATCAATTGCATGATAACATACACATATTGAGCATCCATTGCCATGTTCATGCTCTTGATAAACCAGCACACTATGACATCATTTTGCACAATGGTAGAAATTGTAGCTTTATGCACCATGCCAATTACCCTACCTTTGTGTGCACAATAAATGAATTTGCTCACATGAATGCTTTACATCTCATACTATATCATCTTGCTAAGCTTCATGTACCTTGTCACACGGACTCATTCTTACATGATGGACACTTTGTGTGCGCTAACCATTGTATTCCCAAGTGTACTTTGTGTTTGCTCATTTTGCATGTACCACATACCGGAGACACCTTGGAGTACTTGGATTGTGACATGCCCTCAACTTCGTCCAACTTCAAGTCCGTTCACGACTACCGTTTCCATGGTGATGAGGTTTTGGATCCGAGGTCGGATCTTTCCCAAGGGAGGGGAGATGATGCGGAGCATCCTTCGTTCATCCCCATGTACACTACGACTACTACCCAAACCCCAAGTGGACACAAGGTGAACCCGTTCCTCGATGCTTCCCCTTTTCATTCACGTGAGACTTGGTTGCTACCTAATGCAAAGACACTACATGTGCTTAGGAACCGAGGAGACGACCAAGGAGATGCTCGAAGCATAGGACAAGTCCACACCGAAGCGGATCAAGAAGTGCCTCAAGTGGAGTCGCCGCGAAGCTACATCAGCCGGACATCCGGCCGACCCCCGGACATCCGGCGCCCCGCGTCGAGCCGGACATCCGGCGCCAGCCCGGAAATCCGGCGCCCATCACAGAAGCTGGACCATGCCACCCCGGACATCCGGCCCCAGCGCCCGGACATCCGGTGTCTCGGGAAGGCCCGGACATCTGGCCCCCGCCCGGACATCCGACCCCTGTCTGCGCACAGTGTATCGGGCCTGAGGCCCATGTATCCCTCTCCCACTTACCCCTTCGTGGACCTAGACTATATATACTCCTCCACCTCCTCCTAGTTAGGGTTAGCTTAGTGATAGCTCATTTGATACCTAGAGCTTTGCTCATCTAGTGGTTCATCTCCTCGAGAGTGACTGTGGCACCTCTTCGGAGAAGATCCACACGGATTCAAGACCTCCTTCACGGAGAAGATCCCGCGGGATACCCCAAGACCTCCTCACGGAGAAGAACCGGTTACCCTCTGTATCGTCCCTTGTTGATCGTGGATCTTGTATCTCTTTGTGTTTCGAGGATCTAGCATATGTGTGACTTGTTCTTGTTGGTTTGAGTGATTTTCTCGTGTTTCCCCTCGTCTTCCCCTCTCGTGTTCTTCGTGGGATCCCTTCCATTTCGTGAAAGATCAGCCATCTAGGGTTCCACCCTACATCATATAGCGACAGGGGATGTTGTTGTAATAATGGTATAGATGTCCTCATCATTGGCCCGTCAACTGGATGCTATGCTTTTGGGTCCACTTGAGGACCGGTTAGGATTTCTGTTTGCCAAAGCCCCATTTAATAGTACGATCTGATATTAGTTTCGGCATGTTAAAGGTCCATTTAACATTTCTGCCCTATATTTCTTTCGGCCTATTAGAAGCCCGTCATATAGTTGGGCCTAATTATGGTCTGCTTTGCATCCGGCCTTCTCACAGCCTATAATCTGATTGGGCCAAACAAGGACCGAGAATTTTTTTGGCTTGTTTACGGCCGGTGGTGTGATTGGCACAATCATGGGTTGGTGTCTATTTCGGCCTGCTGTCGGCTCGTGAGCTGTTCGGCACATTTCAGGCCCAACCTACTTTTCAAGCTACTAAAATCCCATTGAATTTTCTTGCCAACCTAGGGCCGGCGGTTTACTCGTCCTATTAAAGGCCCGAAACTACTAGTGGGTCAGTTTACATTTAGGCTTGTTAACGGACCGAGATGATTGGGCCCATGATGCGGCCCGTATATAGCGATTTGCATGCCGGCCCGATTATGTACCGCACTTTTATGTTTTGGCCCATTTACTTTTCATAGAGCGAAGACAAGATATATATATATACAGTAAAATAACTGCAACATCGTGAATAAGAAAAAACATAGACTATACAATAAATAAATCACGGCATATTACATCCACTGGGCATCAAAGTTCGCCACCAGTGATAATAAAGCACAAGCAGACAGCAAATTACATACACTGGGCATCAAAGATCGCTAGTAGTGCAAGTAAACACGCCGACAAAATAATATAAAAAAACCTACATCACTTAAGTAGAGTTCAAGAAAGGTTAGCCCTGCTCGGGAGCTGCAGCGCAAGCAGTTGAGCAAGCTGACGAGACTTCGCTTGTTTGATGCTTATATCATCCAACTCTTCGTGCATAGCATCAATGGATGCACTAAACTTCTCGTTGATCTTCCATAGAGATTGGAGTTCAAGCAGGGGTTCAGGTGAAAAATGTCTTACTGCTTGAAGTTGAGACTAAAGAAGTGTTAGAGATTCAGGTGGCGACTTCATCGAGCTTGTGTCACTTCTATTTGCGAGTAACTTCAACACTACATCAAGACATAACTTTGGAGTTATATTGCTATCTCCAAGATGTGATGCCTTCTTCCCTGCAATATATGTTAGAGGGACATGCAATGGGTTTGTCTCCCTATCATTGTGGTAGTTCTTCATGGGGTCAGAGGTTCACACTATCACTCTCAAAGAGAAACAAGCAGATAGATGACAAGCTTTGCACATATCCATACCTACTATTAAAGGGAATAGGTATTCTCGGTTTGGTTTAGTCCTTTTCGTTTGGTTTACACACGCTAAGCGATCTAGCCCAGGTACTTGTATGTTGATGGGCCTTTATGAACTTTCATAGAGACCACGAAAAATAATTGGGTCAAAATAAATAAATCAACATTGTGGGATAAAAAAGAATTATACTTAAATAAAATCTGTGGGAGATTATGCGCGTCAAAGAAAATATGAACACGGCTAAATTGCAACAAAAAATTTTATGGTCATTTTGTAGAAGGATGCTGCGTTGCAACATGTCCTTCATAGTGAATTCGGTGATGTGGGACATCATGCTTGCACAAAACATTAATTTTTCCCATTGCAACGCACGGGCATATGTGCTAGTAAGTATTAGCGGTCACAATTCATCACATTTCTCATTCGCTAATAAAGAGACATAGTTTAATATAGCAATAACACAATATGGTATTGTTAAGGTTAAGAATAGCAGGAAATGACATTGTGAAGGAGTTGGCAGCTTCACAAAACCACATGATTACAGATCAAGAACTCAAGCATACATGCGATGGTAAAGAACACATAAGTATCAATGGTTAGTGTGCTGTCAATTTATCCCATTTCAGATTGGAAAATAAATAGACGGTTTAAATAATAGTGGAATAATATGACATTGTTCATAGTTAAGACATTGCAGAATACGACATTGTGCTGTAGTGGGTAGTTTCACCACACCACTATATTACGGATCAAGAACAGAAGCATACATGCAGTGCATTAGAAGATCACTTGCTATGTATAGTTTAATTTATATGGTATGAAGAAGGAACTTGGTTATACAACTGAAAACTTAAATTGAGAAGGACAAACTTATGTTTATGAACTTCATAATAAAATTTAAACATGCAATTTGATGCAAACACCAAAAATAATCAGCTGTTGCAGTCATTCCTAACCAAATATACACAACAAAGTTGAAGGCTTGAGAAGGACAAACTTACATTAGTGGTGAAGACCGGCTCCATAAAGCCCTTGTCCATGCTGATGGGGGGGGGGGCAATTCAAGAAGTTTACCACATGATCTTCTTCATAAGCTTTTCCTTTATTCTACATTTTGTTAAGGGTAAATATAGATGTGATAATATAAGAAAAATGGAGAATATTTAAGGTAAGATTAAGAGTGATGCTACATAACCAAATAGCTATAAATGTAAGTACAACGATACATGCAAAAGGTACTGCCAAGAGCAATGCAGAGCTAAACTTCTTCAGTACCATTGGTTTTATCCAACCTTATGGTAAGAGTAAATATAGATATGATGTGTAAAAAATGGAGGGGAAAGGAAAATAAGCTGTAGAGTGATGGTACATGGACAACTAGCTGTCAATATAAGTACACTAATAAAGGTCAACATGTACTTACAAGAACAATGCAGAGCTGAAATTTTTCATTAGCATTGGGTATATTCTACATTAATGTAACCACTAATACATATATGATAATTTGGAGCGAACAATTGATAAGCAAGCTATCATGCATACTGTTGTCACATAATGAACTAGGTATGAATGCATGTACAGTGATGCAGGACACCAGGTACTAACATGAGCAAAGCAGCGAGCAACATATTTGCGATATCCCGTCGTCCTTTTCAAACCGGAATTCTTCTTCGAGCAGATTTCCTGCAAAAGAAATCTGTAAGGCACATGCGGAAAAGTAGAAGTTCAAATTGTCATGTGATATCATATACAGTGCCTCATCGTGGGAACTTTTGGAAATATGCCCTAGAGGCAATAATAAATTTGTTATGATCATATTTCCTTGTCCATGATAATAGTCTATTATCCATGCTAGAATTGTATTGATCAGAAACTCAAATACATGTGCGGATACATAGACAATAAGATGTCCCTAGTCAGCCTCTACCGGACTAGCTCGTTGATCAAAGATGGCTATGGTTTCCTAGCCATTGACATGAGTTTTCATTTGATAACGAGGTCACATCATTAGGAGAATGATGTGATGGACAAGCCCAATCTATAAACGTAGCATATGATCGTGTCAAGTTTATTGCTATCGTTTTCTGCATGTCAAGTATATGTTCCTATGACAATGAGATCATGCAACTTACTGACACCGGAGGAGTACCTTGTGTGTACCAAAGGTCGCAACGTAACTGGGTGACTATAAAGGTGTTCTAAAGGTATCTTCGAGGGTGTCTGTTGAGTTGGCATGGATCAAGACTGGGATATGTCACTCCGCATGACGGAGAGGTATCTCAGGGCCCACTCGATAATACAACATCACAAGAATCTTGCAAGCAATGTGACTGATGGTTTAGCCACGAGATCTTGTATTACGAAACAAGTAAAGTGACTTGCGAGTAACAAGATTGAACTAGGTATGGAGATACCGACGATCGAATCTCGGGAAAGTAACATAACGATAGACAAAGTGAACTACATACGGGATTGACTTAATCCTTGACATCGAGGTTCGACCGATAAGATCTTCATAGAATATGTGGGAACCAATATGGGCATCCAGGTCCCGATATTGGTTGCTGACCGTAGAGGTGTCTCGGTCATGTCTGCATAGTTCTTGAACCTGCAGGGTCTACACACTTAACGTTTGGTGATGATATAAGTATAGTTGAGTCATTATGGTGGTTTCGAAGGTTTTTCGGAGTCCCGGATGAGACCCCGGACATGACGAGGAACTCCGAAATGGTCCAGAGGTGAAGATCGATATGTTGGACGAAGGGTATTGGAGTCCGAAATTGTTTTGAAGGTACCTGGTGATGACCAACATGATCGAAAGGTGTTTCGGGGTCCCCCGGCAAGTGTTGGGGGCCTCATGTGCCAAGGGGAGGGGGAACCTGTTGGGGAACGTAGTTATAATTCAAAAAAATTCCTACGTGTCACCAAGATCAATCTAGGAGATGCTAGCAACGAGAGAGAGGGAGTGCATCTTCATACCCTTGAAGATCGCTAAGCGTAAGCGTTGCAAAGACCGCGGTTGATGGAGTCGTACTCGTGGCTATTCAAATCGTGGAAGATCCGATCTAGCACCGAACGGACGGCACCTCCGCGTTCAACACACGTACAGCCTGGGGATGTCTCCTCCCTCTTGATCCAGCAAAGGTGCAGGAGAAGTAGAGGGAGAGCTTCGGCAGCATGACCGTGTGGTGGCGGTGGAGCTCGCGATTCTCCGGCAGGGCTTCTCTAAGCACTACAGAGGAGGAGGAGGTGTAGGAAGGGGAAGGGTTGCACCAGCGGGAAGGGTGCAGCTGCCCTCCCACCCCCTCACTATATATAGGGGAAGGGGAGAGGGCGCCGGCCCCTCTAGATGCATCTAGAGGGGGCGGCCAGGGGGGAAACTTGCCCCCCAAGCTGGTGGGGGGCGCCCCCACCTCTAGGGTTACCAAGCCTAGGCGCCTTGGGCCCCTGGGGGGCGCACCAGCCCACTAAGGGGCAGGTCCTCACCCATATGCAGCCCATTAGGCCCTCCGGGGCAGATGGCCCCTCCCGGTGGACCCTCGGAACTCATTCGGTGGTCCCGGTACAATACCGATAACCCCTGAAACCTTTCCGGTGACTGAAACTGGACTTCCCATATATAAATCCTCACCTCTGGACCATTCCGAAACTTCTCGTGACATCCGGGATATCATCCAGGACTCCGAACAACTTTCGGTAACCACATACAATTCTAATTACAACTCTAGCGTCACCGAACCTTACCCTACGGGTTCGGGAACCATGCAGACATGACCGAGAAACCTCTCCGGCCAATAACCAATAGCGGGATCTGGATACCCATATTGGCTCCCACATGTTCCACGATGATCTCATCGGATGAACAACAATGTCGGGGATTCAATCAATCTCGTATACAATTCCCTTTGTCCATCGGTATGTTACTTGCCCGAGATTCGATCATCGGTATCCCCATACATTGTAAAATGTCGTTAGCAGCAAGTCTCTTTACTCGTTCCGTAACACATGATCCCGTGACTAACTCCTTAGTCACATTGAGCTCATTATGATGATGCATTACCGAGTGGGCCCAGAGATACCTCTCCGTTATATGGAGTGACAAATCCCAGTGTCAATTTGTGCCAACCCAACAGATACTTTCAGAGATGCCTGTAGTGCCCCTTTATAGTCACCCAGTTGGGTCTTGTCCATCGGATCATTATCCTAATGATGTGATCCCGTTATCAACGACATCCAATGTCCATGGTCAAGTCCCCACAACCATCTATTGATTAAAGAGCTAGTCAACTAGAGGCTAACTAGGGACATGTTATGGTCTATATATTCACAGATGCATTACGGTTTTCGGTTAAGACGATTATACCATGAACAATAGACAATTATCATGAACATGGAAATATAATAACCATTTTATTATTACCTCTAGGGCATATTTCCAACAGTCTCCCACTTGCACTAGAGTCAATAATCTAGTTACATTGTGATGAATCGAACACCCATAGAGTCCTGGTGCTGATTATGTTTTGCTCATGGAAGAGGTTTAGTCAATGGAGCTGCGACATTCAGATCCGTATGTACTTTACAAATATCTATGTCTCCATCTTGAATATAACCACGAATAGAGTTGAAGCGGCACTTGATGTGCTTGGTCTTCTTGTGAAAGATGTGCTCCTTGGCAATGGCAATAGCTCCAGTGTTGTCACAGAAGAGAGTCATCGGGCCTGACGCATTGGGAATTACCCCTAGGTCAGTGATGAACTCCTTCATCCAGACTCCTTCATGTGTTGCTTCCGAAGTGTAACACCCCAAAATTTAACCATGTTTTATTAATTAAAATTTTGCCAGGAAATTAAATTTTTCTTTTCTGGATATTTTCTTCTGATTTCAGAACCATTTCTTTCTTCTGAATTGTGGAATGTTTCCCTCAAGGGGGGAAACCTTTCAAGAATATTGTTGGACTTGTATACCTTATCAAGATCATTTCTTTTATCAGTGGAAATATTTCTGTAAATATTTCCCTAAAAACTTTATTGCTTTTAAGTGGGTTCTCATAAGTTTTAGAGTCTCTTTTGCACTACAACCCTTTTATAAATTCATTTAAAAATTCTACCAAAATTTGGAGATGTTGGTAGAAGTATATAACTCATTCCTATGCAAAAACCCAGTGGTGTTCTTTGGAAAATTTGAGCAAACCATCCTCCCTTGTGTTCTGGTCCAGTTTGGTGGTTTGTACTACAGCTCCATTTTTGCTTGCCCTTTTGCCTCTAAATTTTTCTCCTGCTTGTAGTCCACCCTACCAAACTCTTAAGTCCAGGAGATTGGACCCATTGGTATATTTTTGGTCCATGCAATGATGGCATACACTTTCTGTCCAGATTTAGTTTTCTCAAAAACTTGCACTAGGAAGTTTTGGCTTTTGACTAGCTAACCTTGCCACCCTCTTTATCATCTAAAGAGACCCCAACCTGGAGTTTTTGGTCACCAGAAGGAATGCCTAGATGCCCATGGCATTCTATCGAACACCTATAGTGCATGGCCAGTTTTGGCATGCTCTTAAGTGTGCATTGTGATCGTAACCCTCAGGACTAACCAGCATGTCCACTAGTTTCCTAGCCACCTCTAACCTTGTTCTGTTGTTTTGCATCACCACCCAAGCCCTCTAGCTAGCCCTGGCATTTCGCCGAACACCCGCCGTACATGCCCGGAGCGCGAGCAGAGCGCGCGTTTTGCACGTGCTCGCGTCCGAACCGACCTCGCCCCCTGATCCTTATCGGCCCGCAGAAAGTGCTGGAACACCACCGCCACCTCACCCCGTCCGCTAGCACCGCTCGACTGCTGCCCTGCGCAGTTCAGAGCCGACCACGATGGCCATCTTGGCGGCATGCCTTCGGCCGTAAGGCGCCCTGCAGCAGCAGCGCCGTCCAAGCGTCCTCCACTCGCCAGCTCGTCCAGGGAACAGCTCGAACTCGTCCTCGAACGCGTCCGCTAGCTGCGGCCATCGCCACGTCGCCCCGTGCAACAGGCCGTCGAGCTTATCCTCGGCCGCCGCCGTTCTTATCCTCGGAGCCGCGAAACCGACCTGCTGGCGCTATAAAAGGAGCCCATGAGCTCGTCCAGATCCTCAGGCAAGCCGCATAGTTCTTCCCCTCGCTCAAAACCATCTGGAGAAGGCAGTCTTCTCCATCTCCGGCAACCACGGCCGCCGCCAGGTGCCGGCAACATTCGATGTGACCAGGCCCTCCCCCACCCATCCAGTGCCGCCGTTGGCTTCCCCTTGACTCCACGGAGCTTCCCAACCACTCAACCGAGCTCCATCACCGCCGTAGCCCGAGACCCCAAATCATCCCGAAGCGCTGTCCGCCGCAGAGCTCGCCGCCGGCGAACCCCTTCGCCCCCGAGACCCTTTCGACCACTGGGAGGATCGCCCTGGAGCGGCGGATCCTTTCCCACCCTCGGATGGCTCCTAGGAGCCGTCGTCCGCCGGCGAGGATCGCCGGGCCTCCGCCCCGGCTCGGCCGCGGGAGGAAGGAGAAGGGCGACTGGTCAAATATGACCAGTGGACCCAAGGGCCCCACCCGTCTGTGACTCCAGGCTCGGCTGAGCGTTTTAAGTGAAAGCGTAAACCCTGCAGTACGTCTTTCTTTTCCCAAAAGCGTATTCTATTTCGAACCGTTTTCCTTTTCTGTTTTATTTAAAAAAACAGAATTTTGACTAAACTTTGACTGGGCATATCTTTTTAAATAAAACTCCAAATGAGTTGATTCTTTTTCCTACCACTCTCAAATTTCATGTAGTTTATTTTAGGATTTATTTCAAAAATAATTAGGACAACTTTTTGTACTGTTTTTAAAGTTATGTTGATTTGAATATTTTCAAAAATAGGAATTTGGAGGGAAGATCAAAACTTTCAAAAGTTTTGGAGTGCCCTCACCTCTCTGCACCTTGAAGGCAAGCATTCTGAACCCCGGCATAATATTATTGTGTGTTGTTTGACACGTTTACAACCCCACCTTGACACGGAGTACTAGTTATTTTATGTGATGGTATGATCATGCTCATGAGTGCCTGATGAAGATTTCTGGCTGTTGGAAATTGATATACTGGTGATAGTATTCACCCTCGTCTACCTCTCATGCCTACTGGAAGGAATCCGGGAAAGTCTCTGTCTTGGGTAGACACGAGCTTGCTACTGATATTTCGTTGAGACGAGTATAGTCAGTAAGGCATGTTGAGGTATGATAAGTGGTGATTCTGTCTGTTGGTGTGAGACATATTTACTATGCTAATCACGCAGGTGATACTTTAACCTCCTGAGACGACCATAGATCGAGTCTTGTTCCAGTAACCCCCACACTATTTCGTACTACCACTTGTCCCTGCCGCAGGTAGGGTACAGTCCAGTAAGTTGTCAACCCCTTTCTTGGCACACACCGTACAGAGAGGCCATGGTGGAAGATACCGGCTGCATCCGGTAGGCAGGCCACCTGGTCCGGGGGCATGGGTGTTTCCGGTTGGAGCCGAGGGGGTAGCTCCCCTAGTTTGCGCGCATTATAAATTCTGTGATCCCATGCTACTCGAGGTTGTAGCCTCCCCACTTAGAGTTTTGCTTGACAGGTGTCGTGGGTGATTCCAGTCACCGGTAAGTTAAGCTGGTGTGTGCGGGTCAGGTGCGTTTTCAACTAAAAGACTGTAAATGGAATTAGTCCCGGTGGACTAAAGGAATCCATTACTCGTGGGTAAAGAGTACACCCTCTGCAGAGTTTATATCTATTCGAATAGCCGTATCCGCGGTTAAGGACTACAGTCTGGGATGGGTCAAGTGTCGGTCTTAGTGTCGGTCTTCGGAGGAAAACTTCTAAACCAGAATAAATCACGACGTGTGACGAATGATGATTATGATTAATATTATTTTGGACTAACCATTTGTATTGTTTGAATTATTGAGTATCCCTGGGATGGTTCTACCTCCTGGATATTCCCCGTGATTATTCTCATATAAGCCCTTTATGTGGTGTCGCTCAGACGCCCGACTGTGGCATGCTTATTATTTATTTTCCGTATAAGCCCTTTATGTGGTGTCGCTCAGACGCCCGACTGTGGCATGCTTATTATTTATTTTCCGTATAAGCCCTTTATGTGGTGTCGCTCAGACGCCCGACTGTGGCATGCTTATTATTTATTTTCCATATAAGCCCTTTTTGTGGTGTCGCTCAGACGCCCGACTGTGGCAAGTTTGTTATTATTTTTCCTTTATAAGCCCTTTATGAGACGTCGCTCAGACGTCCGACTGAGGCATGCGTTATTTTATTATCCTTTCGAGGTGTCGCTTCAGACACCCGATCGGTGCATTTTATTCTTATTCTCTGGTTGCTCAATCATGCTTTATAAGAATAACCTGCTTGCGTGCGTCTTGAATTTTATTGCGTGACTAACAAAGTGATCAGGGAATGTTTCAGTGCATCATTTGTTATATTTTTCCTGTGTTCATAATGTTTGCGAGTACATTCAAAGTACTCACTGGCTTGTCCCTGGCTATTGTCTTGGCCAGATTTCTTGCTTGGAGAGGAGCGCTGCGATGGCAGTCCCGGAACCTAGGCAACGGTGATAGCAGCCTCGCGAAGATAGGAATTATCCAGGTCAGCTGTTCCTGTGGGAAATGGAGTCCCATAGACGCTGATGTATCGCAAACCGCTTCCGCCATCAACCACTAGAACCCCTTTTATTGTACTCATGGACCAGAATGGTCTTGTACTACATATTTTGTATTTTGCTTGGAATTTCTGTATCAAGTTTGTGTCTCATCAGCTAACAGTAATCCTGGGGCTGGTGAGCACAAGGGCCGTTTACTGGGAAATTTATATCCTGGAAAACCGGTCCTGACACGAAGCAGCTATGTACTCCGCTTCACATGTAGATGCCGCCACGATGCTTTGCTTACAACTGCACCGGCTGACTGCCCCACTATTCAAAATATACACGTATTCTGTTTGTGACTTGGAGTCATCCGGATCTGTGTCGAAGCTAGCATCGACGTAACCCTTTACGATGAGCTATTCGTCACCTCCATAAACGAGAAACATATCCTTAGTCCTTTTTAGGTACTTCAGGATATTCTTGACCGTTGTCCAGTGTTCCATTCCGGGATCACTTTGGTACCTCCCTACCAAACTTATGACGAGGTTCACATCAGGTCTGGTACATAGCATGGCATACATAATAGAGCCCATGGCTGAGGCATAGGGGATGACACTCATCTTTTCTCTATCTTCTGTCGAGGTCGGGCATTGAGCTGCGCTCAATCTCACACCTTGCAATACATCTTGTCAAGGTATGTGCTTTGTGAAAGACCATTGAGGCATCTCGATCTATCTCTATAGATCTATGCCTAATATGTAAGCAGCTTCTCCAAGGTCCTTCATTGAAAAACACTTATTGAAGTAGGCCTTTATGCTTTCCAAAAGTTCTATATCATTTCCCATCAACAATATGTCATCCACATATAATATGAGAAATGCTACAGAGCTCCCACTCACTTTCTTGTAAATACAGGCTTCTCCATAAGTTTGTATAAACCCAAATGCTTTGATCACTTCATCAAAGCGAATGTTCCAACTCCGAGATACTTGCACCAGCCCATAGATGGAGTGCTGGAGCTTGCATACCTTGTCAGCATTCTTAGGATTGACAAAACCTTCCAACTGCATCATATATAATTCTTCCTTAAGGAAACCGTTAAGGAATGTCGTTTTGACGTCCATTTGCCAGATCTCATAATCATAAAATGCGGCAATTGGTAACATGATTCGGATGGACTTCAGCACCGCTACGGGTGAGAAAGTCTCATCGTAGTCAATTCCTTGAACTTGTCGATAACCCTTAGCGACAAGCCGAGCCTTATAGACGGTCACATTACCATCCGCGGCAGTCTTCTTCTTAAAGAACCACTTATTCTCTATGGCTTACCGATCATCGGGAAAGTCCACCAAAGTCCATACTTTGTTCTCATACATGGTCCTATCTCGGATATCATGGTTTCAAGCCATTTGTTGGAGTCCGGGTCCGCCATTGCTTCTTCATAATTCGAAGGTTCACCATTTTCTAACAACCAAGGTTTTAAATAGTGGATAGCGGGGTGGTTGCAGATTGGGGTCATCACTGCGGATAGCGGATTGCGGGCGCTATTGCGGACGCTATTTCCGCATAGCAGATTTGTAAAATTGTGTATATTTCTAGATTTTTGAAAGGAAGATGGCAATTAATGTGAGTGTGTGAGAAATCATCATTACTTGTAACTGAAAATAAATGACAGAATTTTGGAGGTCATATATAGTTCCATACATCCATGGTCCATTTCAATAGGCAAATAGAAATAGTGGGTTACTCGTAACTCTCTCTAGGAGAGCACATATTAATCCAAAACAATGTTGTAGTTTGACATTGCATAGAAGAAACTGACACCTCACTCAACGAAATCCAAACACAAGGGATTTGTCACACGACTATACTATGACACGTAAAAACCTACATCAGTTAAACTACAATATGTCATAATAAGATTCGGCTGCTCCTCCAGCACTCTAGTCTTCTACAACAGCTAAACAACAATATTCCACAAACAGCTAGTGCTCCTAAATAATAAGTTTAGATTTCAGTCTACAACAACAATCAATTTTATACATCCATAATACATACACAAACGAAATGGAACAACACTCAGAGTTTGAGAGAATCAAAACGGCAATTTAGACTTCACTCTACGGGCTACAACACACATGAGTAATTAAATTTCAAAATCCGTAGTGCATACTACATCTACATTTATCCTCATGAAGACATCCTGCTAGCCTGTTACTGCAAAAGAAAAACATACATTTAAGTTAGATCCACCCTGAATAATACAGGTAAGGAACCACAACAACTAAAATTGAACCAATCTTTTTCATTTCCTTTTTGAACCTGAATCTAACCAAGGATTTTCCTTTTTGTAACTCAATCAAACCAGGAGGAAGAGGAATCGAGGATTGTCAGAAAAAAGAGGAAGAGGAATTAAGGACTTACCAGATTTGAGGCTTGGAGCTGGACTAGATGAGATACCGCACCCGCCAGCCGCTGCTGATGACCTGTAACGCCCAAGATGCGACTATATCTCCCACGTGTCGGGGCACGACTTAGAGGCATAATCGCATCTTAGTATGATCGCAAGAAGGTTATCTTCACACATTCCCATGTACAAGAACAAAGGAGGAAAATAAATACATAGTTGGCTTACAATCGCCACTTCACACAATGCATAAATAAGTCATACATTCATCCAAGTACAATCATAGTCTGACTACGGACAAGTTCAAATGAAAAGAAGATAACCACCCACTATGCCTGATCGGCCCTAGTAGGAACCACTACTGATCGTCGGGATACGTCATGTACATATGCCCACGTTCCTCATCGAACTCCCACTTGTGTTCCTGGCCATCAACTGAATCGTACTCGCCTGAACCTGCAACTGTGTTTGTAGTAAACTGTGAGTCATGAGGACTCATCAATCCCATTCCCGGGTATCAAAACTATTAAAGCTTTTGGGTAAGGTTAAAGTGTATAAGTGGGATGCTGCAAGCGCTAAGCGTAGATGAGGTGGCTAGCTTACGTATCATCAGAGCGAGAAGAGAAGTGAAAGCCATCGATCGTGAACTAAATCATGATCACTAAATGATCATGTGTACCTATGAGTCATCCATAACCCAGCCGTGTTCTCTTCCCGAACTCCCTCGAAAAGAGACCATCATGACTACTCACACGATAGTGTATTATGTTTGAGGTTCTGTGTCAAGTTATCTACAACCGGATATTAACAAATTCCTATCCGCCACATAACCGTGGGCACGGCGTTCGAAATATTATAACCCTGCAGGGGTGTCCCAACTTAGCCCATCACAAGCTCTCGTGATCAATAGAGGTAAAAAATCCCTTTTCTTAGGGACGACCCGATCAAACTCGGAATCCTGGTGTACAATATATTTCGATAATGGTAAAACAAGTCCAGCAAAGCCTCCCGACATGACGACACCCTGATAGGAGCCGCGCGTATCTCGTCTCAAGCCACAATTGGATAGGTCAAGCTACGGGTGAATACCAGATACCTCGGGTTTCTCCAAGGCGGCCCCGCAGGCTGCCCAGTTTGGACCAACACTCATGAGGAGCACTGGCCCGGGTTGTAAATTAAGTCCTCGGGTGCTTGCCAGTCCCTATGCAAGTTTTTAGTTATTAGGCAAATTGTAAAACCAAGGTTGGGCCTTGTTGGAAGAGTTTTATTCAAAGCGAACTATCAAGGGGTCCCCATATACCCAACCGCGCGAGGAACGCAAAATCAAGGAACATAACACTGGTTTATCGGTTCCTAAGGCGGCATGAGTGGAACAAAACACCGAGCAAAAGGCCAAGCCTTCCAGCCATTGCCAAGTATATAAGGTGCATTAATGTAATAATAGATATTGTGTTATTCCCAAAAACCAAATCCACATGGAGCAAACTTCGTCTTCACCTACAACTAGCAACGCTATAAGAGGGCTTGAGCAAAAGCGTACTTAGCCAAACAACGGTTTGCTAGGAGGGTAGTTAGAAGTTTCATGGCAAAGTGGGGCTGACATGCAAAAGGATAGGTATCACGATAAGCGTAGAGCGAGGCATCTAGCATAGCAACAATAGAGGTGATATCAAGGAATGGTCATCTTGCCCCGTAAGTCACCGGTGTACTCGGGACCTTGCTCTTCGCAATCGTACTCAGCGGCTGTCTCAACCTCGGACTCGAACTCGTCTCCCGATGCTTCCCAACATAACAAGCATCCAAATAAACACACTTGACAAGAAATAACACATGATATGCATGAGAGATGCAAGTATGATGCTACGGAGCTACCAGTATGAAGGGAGATGAAGCCGGGAAGGACATATGAAGACATGATGGATATGGGAAAGATCTTGGCAAACTAAGGATGCCACTGGATAGATTGAAAGATTTCGGTTGAAATCGATATAAAGATCATTGGAAACGGATGCACGGTTTGCAAATGACAAGCAAAACAAGATGCAATGCAAAACTGAAGTTAACAGCAACATGGCATCTTTGGAGCAAGGTATAATTATGCTACACCACCCAAACATGATGAAAAAAGGCATGTATGTGAAATAGACATGATTCTTAACAAGTATGAACTCAGAGCACACCCAAAAACTTACTGGAACACAATTAAATAAGCATGGCAAGATTCAATAAGTTAACAGAATTCTCAGACTTAGCAGTTTTTCACTAATTGTAAAAACAACAACATTGACATGGCATGTTTACAAGCTTGTTTAAGTCACCACAGAGCATATCATGGAAAACAAAATGCGCTACTTCAAAGATGACATGATTATGCTCCTAAAACATGTTGACATGTGGCTCAAAAGAAAATCACACAAAATGCTACGAAAAAGACAAATCGTCATCTTATAACAATTTCAGCAACTTAACATCCACAGGAACTTTTGCAACAGGGTAAACATGGCATAATGCAACCTAAAATTTATGCAAATGCATCCATCATGAAGAGCATCACAAGACGGACATTTTGACATATCATACACTCCATTTGGACCAACATGCATAAAGTTACGACCTCACAAACATGCACACTTATTGTTAACACAACTAGTGCTGAAAAATTAACATCACATTATAGTTTGGCAACGAATATTAAGACATCTAGATGAACCCTAACATGCACAAAACAGATGGCATCACGTAGAGCACTTCGAGACGAACATTTTGATATATCATATGCGCAAAACGGAGCTACGGTCATGGAGATACGACATGATGAAGGAGGCAACAAAACAACATGGATCTGGGACTTAGTGGATTTTTACCCTCCGAAAAAGTCAACGCGGGATGGGACAGAGCGGGACGGAGGGATCCGGGTGGACGAAGACGCGTTTGGTTGGAGCGACCGATGGATCTGATCTCGCCCGGATCAGATTGGAATCCAACCGAACTTCGGCGACGACGGGGCCGAGGAGCTTGCCGCCGGTGACCGTGGCGAGGAAAGACGGCGAGGTGGCCGGACTGACCGGACGAGGCGGCGGCGGGCGGAGGACGCCGCGGGCGGCCGACTCCGGTGGCGTGGTGGCGTGGTGCGGTGGCGGAGAAGCGGAGGGCGCCGGCGGCGGTGGCGGGTCGCGGCCGAGCTCGCCGGCGGCGGACGGCGGGGCGCGAGGCGTGGCCCGGCGGCGCGGGCGCGGCGGTCGCGCGCGGGCCGGGGGCGACTCGGGCCCTGGCGGGCCCTGGCCGGCGAGGAAGTGGGGCGACGCGGTGCCCAGTGGCGGCCTGCCACGTAGCGGCGGAGGAGGGAGGCAGACACGTCCGGCGCCCGATGGACGTGCCCGGCGGCGCGAGGAAGAGGAAGGCTAGGGTTTGCCCGAAAATTCGGGGGAGAGGGGTTATTTATAGATTCTGGGAGCTAGGAGAGTCCAGATGGGGTGCAGTTTTCACCCACACGATCACGATCCAACGATCGAGAGCATGGAGGGGGTTAGGATGGGCTTGTGGGCTATTGTGTAGGGGTGCTGGGCCAAATGAGATAGGGCTTCCGGTGTTGACGCGGTTAACCGTTGGAGTATCAAACGACCTCCAAACGAGACAAAATTTGACAGGCGGTCTACCGGTGATATACCAAGACCACTTGACAAGTCACGGCCCATTCCGAGGATGTTCATACCCCGCTCATGAAATGAAGACTAGAGAGGTGCGATGGGTGTCGTGCGAGAGAGTCGAATCAGAAACAGACAACGGAGAGGACGGAGACGATGCAACTACACACGGATGCAAGTGAGAATATGCCAATGCAATGCACATGATGGAGATGACATGGTGACATGCAACACGCGCACAAGGAAAAAAAATGAAGGAACCCGAAATGAAGGAGGATCACAGAATGGAATTGATTAAGTCAACGATGCATATATTGCCATCAATGGAATTGTTACATCTAGGGCGTTACATGACCAGAGTGCCGGAGGAGCCGTCGAATCAGAGAACGATGTCGCACGTGTCCCTGCACCCCGGGCGTGCCAACGGCGGCCGCTGCTCAAGGCGATGGCCGGGATGAAGATGAACGCGGCAAGCCATACAACCTCGGGGTAAAACTATGACCGGGGCTTGGCCATGGTGTTTGTTCTATGGAGTATGGACGGATGCACTAGAGATGGGGGAGGCGAGCGCCTTGCTAGCTGATACGTCTCCAACGTATCTATAATTTTTGATTGTTCCATGCTATTATATTATCCTTCTAGGATGTCTTATGGGCTTTATTATACACTTTTATATGATTTTTGGGACTTACCTATTAACCCAGAGCCTAGTGCCAGTTTCTGTTTTTCTCCTGTTTTAGGGTTTTACAGAAAAGGAATATCAAACGGAGTCCAATCGACGACCCAATTTTTTATGATTTTTTCTGGACCAAAAGAAGCCCCCGAAGCAAAAGAGTTGGGCGAGGAGAGCCACGGGCTTCCCTCGAGGGTGGAGGGCGCGCCCTGGGAAGGTGGTGGCGCCCTCCTATCTCGAGGTCAACCCAGAAGCACCCCTGACATGGGACCTACGCCAAAAATTCCTATAAATACTGAAACCTTCTGAAATTAACCTAGATTGGAAGTTCCGCTGCCGAAAGCCTCTATAACCATCGAAAACCAATCTAGACCCCGTTCCGGCACCCTGCCGAAGGGGGGAACCCTCACCGGTGGCCATCTTCATCATCCCGGCGCTCTCCATGACGAGGAGGGAGTAGTCCACCCTCGGGGCTGAGGGTATGTATCAGTAGCTATGTGTTTGATCTCTCTCTCTCTCTCTCTCTCATGTTCTTGAGATGGCACGATCTTGATGGATCGCGGGCTTTGCTATTCTAGTTGGATCTTATGATGCTTCTCCCCCTCTACTCTCTTGTAATGGATTGAGTTTTCCCTTTGGAGTTATCTTATCGGATTGAGTCTTTAAGGATTTGACGACACTTGATGTATGTCTTGCACGTGTTTATCTATGGTGACAATGGGATATCATGTGACCCACTTGATGTATGTTTTGGTGATCAACTTGCGGGTTTCGTTACCTTGGGAACCTATGCATAGGGGTTGGCACACGTTTTCGTCTTGACTCTCCGGTAGAAACTTTGGGGCACTCTTTGAAGTTCTATGTGCTGGTCGAATAGATGTTTCTGAGATCGTGTGATGCATATCATATAATCATGCCCACGGATACTTGAGGTGGCAATGGAGTATCTAGGTGACATTAGGGTTTTGGTTGATTTGTGTCTTAAGGTGTTATTCTGGTACGAACTCTATGATAGATTGAACGTTACTACAGACTCTTGAATAGATCGATCTGAAAGAATAGCTTTGAGGTGGTTTCGTACCCTACCATAATCTCTTTGTTTGTTCTCCGCTATTAGTTACTTTGGAGTGACTCTTTGTTGCATGTTGAGGGCTAGTAATATGATCCAATTATATTATCCTTGTTGAGAGAACTTGCACTAGTGAAAGTATGAACCCTAGGCCTTGTCTACAATCATTGCAACACCGTTTATGCTCACTTTTACCACTTGCTACCTTGCTGTTTTTATATTTTCAGTTTACAAAAACATATAACTACCATCCATATTGCACTTGTATCACCATCTCTTCACCGAACTAGTGCACCTATACAATTTACCATTGTATTGGGTGTGTTGGGGACACAAGAGACTCTTTGTTATTTGGTTGCAGGGTTGTTTGAGAGAGACCATCTTCATCCTACTCCTCCCACGGATTGATAAACCTTAGGTCATCCACTTGAGGGAAATTTGCTACTGTCCTACAAACCTCTGCACTTGGAGGCCCAACAACGTCCAAAAGAAGAAGGGTGCGCGGTAGACATCAAGCTCTTTTCTGGCGCCGTTGCCGGGGAGGTGAGTGCTTGAAGGTATATCTTTAGATCTTGCAATCGGATCTTTTAGTTTCTTGTTTTATCACTAGTTTAGTTTATAAAAGAAAACTACAAAAAATGGAAATAAGGTTACCTCACGTGCTTCATCTTTTTAATATCTTTCGTGAAAATGATGGAAAGGAAAATTGTCCTCAAGTACTACAAGAAGAATTACATAGAATGCTTGGCACTAAAGACTTGAATGATGAGCATGCTTGCAATGTTGTTAGTGTGAATCCTTTGAATATCCATGGTACTAATGATGATTGCACTAGTCATGATGAAAATATCTCATATAAGCATGTTGATTTTTGTGGAGTGTATAGAGTTTGCAAGTACATACCAAAGAGGGAAGATAGATTTTGTAAGAGGCATAAGTATTTAGAAACTAAATGGTTGCTACAGATGCTAGATGATTGTGCTGAAAATTTAAAATATCTTAGCCGTACTTGTGAACTTTGCAATGAACGTGGTCATTTCATTACCCAATGTGAATTGTTTCATGATCGAATCGTGTCCAAACATTGTGATGACTTGATTTCCCTTGCACATCATAATGAACTTATCTTGCTTTTGGTTTATGAAGAAATTAAATGTAGAACTAAGTTTCTTCCAGGATTTTCAATTGATAAACTTCTTGATTTTGATATAGAGGAAATATATATGTATTGTGCGGTGAATTGCATTGAAAATCCTTATATTGTCAATTACCTTAAGTCAAGAAAGCAAATAGGAGATGAAGAGAATACTAATGAAAGGGAAGAGATTCCCCAATATCCTCCTATTATTTCTTATGATGAATCAGGTAACGAGGAGGAGCCTCCTATTCTACCAATCTTAGTAGTAAGAAGCTCCAAAAAGAAGATTAAACCCACACATAATGAGAAGAAGAAAAAGAAAAGATGGAGAAGTAAAGACAAAAAGGTATCCCTTCCAAATGATTTTGCTCCTATTACTCATTGTGATGATGATAATTGTTATACTATTGGTGCTATCCATACTATTAATGATGAGATTGATTATGCTTATGATATGGAAAGGCCCAAGCTTGGGGATGCTATGTTTGATTAGAATGATATATTTGTGAATTTATTTGCTGAAGTTAATATTTGTCCCAAGCTTGGGGAGGCTACGTTTGATGAAGATGATATTTTTAGCCTCCCAAGTTTTGATGAGAAAAGCTATTATGATGAAAGCATGCCTCCTATTTATGATGATTATTGTGATGCCACTTATCCTATAAATAGTAGTGATGATTATACTGATAAAACTTGTCATGATTATGATTACCCTTTTTCTGAACATTACTCTTTTAATGTGGAAACAATCTATAGTATTCAAGTCTCTTATGATACTCCCACTATTCCAAATGAGAAGAATTTTGCTTATGTGGAGAGTAGTAAAATTTCTATGCAAGTAGATCATGAAAATAATGCTTTATGTGCTGGTTATATTGTTGAATTCATTCATGATGCTACTGAAAATTATTATGAGAGAGGATCATATGCTTGTAGGAATTGCAATAATATCAAGTTTCCTCTCTATGTGTTTAAAGTTTTGAAGCTATGCTTGTTTTCCCTTCCTATGCTAGTTGATTATTGCTCCCATAAGTTGTTTGATTACAAAATCCCTATGAATAGGAAGTGGGTTAGACTTAAATGTGCTAGTCATATTCTTCATGATGCTCTCTATATGTTGCAATTATTATCATTTACACGAGCATCATTGAAAGCATCATGCCTAGCTAGGGGCGTTAAACGATAGTGCTTGTTGGGAGGCAACCCAACTTTATTTTAGTTTCTTTGTTTATGCTGATGTTAGTGAATAAATATTGCATCTAGAATCTGTGTAGATGTGGTTTCATGTTTTGTTTAGTGTTTGTGCCAAGTAGAACCTTTGGGAAGACTTGTGTGAAGTTTATGTGATCTTGCTGTGAAAAACAGAATCGTTAGCGCTAGCTAAAGTGGTCTTCGTATTTTACTAGAGCGTGCTTTTTAGTTGATTATTTTTGCAGATGATTGGTAGACAAATTCCGCAAATTTACCAATTTAGTTTGAATTTTTTGGAGTACCAGAAGTAGGCGAAACCTGCAGATTACTACAGACTGTTCTGTTTTTGACAGATTCTGTTTTTCGTGTGTTGTTTGCTTATTCCGATGCATCTATGAGTAGTATTAGAGGATGTGAACCATAGAGAAGTTGGAATACAGTAGGTTTAACACCAATATAAACAAAGAATTAATGCATTGCTGCACTTTTGAGTAGTGGTTTGCTTTCTTATACTAACGGAGCTCACGAGAATTTTTGTCTAAGTTTTGTGTTGTGAAGTTTTCAAGTTTTGAGTATTGCTTTGATGGAATATGGAACAAGGAGTAGCAAAGGCCTAAGCTTGGGGATGCCCATTGCACCCCAAGTAAATTCAAGATAATCAAAAGCCCAGGCTTGGGGATGCCCCGGGAAGGCATCCCCTTTATCTGAAGTTCTTTAATGTTAGAGAGTCTTCACATAGTTACATAATTATTCAACTACTCATTGATCTTCACTTATATCTTTCGGAGTAGTTTGAAATTGCTCTAGTGCTTCACTTATATCATTTAGAGCACGACGGTGGTTATATTTTGAAGAAATTGTTGATCTCTCATGCTTCACTTATATCCTTTTGACAGTCTATTAAAACAGCATGGTAATGTGCTTTGGCTATAAAACTAGCCTTTGCATGATAGGCATCCAATGTCAATGTAGTAAAAAACTTCACTCCAAGTGCATTGAATAGAATGGGATGTTGGATGCTTGATAATTGTTTTGAGATATGAGGATACTGATATTAGAGCCATGCTAGTGGAGTTATTATGAAATTGAGAAATTCTTGTGTTAAGGTTAGTGATTCTCGTAGCATGCACGTATGGTGAACCGCTATGTGACGAAGTTAGAGCACGAGGTATTTCTAGAGTGTCATCCTTAATGTGGAGGTCGGGGGCGCGCGATTGTTAAATCTTACCAACCTCCCCCCTAGGAGCATGCGTTGATTGCTTTGTTTTGATGACTTGTAAATTTTTGCAATAAGTATATGAGTTCTTATGACTAATGTTGAGTCCATGGATTATACGCACTCTCACCCTTCCACCATTGCTAGCCTCTCTTGTACCGTGCAACTTTCGCCGGTGCCATAAACCCACTTTATATCCTTCCTCAAAACAGCCACCATATTGTTCCTCAAAACAGCCACCATACCTACCTATCATGGCATTTCCATAGCCATTCCGAGATATATTGCCATGCAACTTCCCACGGTTCCGTTCATATGACACGCATCATATTGTCATATTGCCATTGCATGATCATGTAGTTGACATCGTATTTGTGGCAAAGCCACCATGCATAATTTTTCTATACATGTCACTCTTGTTTCATTGTACATACCGGTACACCGCCGGAGGCATTCATATAGAGTCATACTTTGTTGTTGTAGTATCGAGTTGTAATATCGAGTTGTAATGAAAGTGTGATGATCATCATTATTAGAGCATTGTCCCATGGGAGGAAAGGCTAAATATATAAAGCCCCTCCGCAAAAAAAGGGAGAAAGGCCAAAGAAAAAAAGGCCCAAACAAAGAAAAGAAAAAGGGACAATTGCTATTATCTTTTTCCACACTTGTGCTTCAAAGTAGCACCATGTTCTTCATTGTAGAGAGTCTCATGTTTAGTCACTTTCATATCTAGTGGGAATTTTCATTATAGAACTTGGCTTGTATATTCCAACGATGGGCTTCCTCAAATGCCCTAGGTCTTCGTGAGCAAGCAAGTTGGATGCACACCCACTAGTTTCTTTTTATGAGCTTTCATTCATATTTAGCTCTAGTGCATCCGTTGCATGGCAATCCCTACTCACTCACATTGATATATATTTATGGGCATCTCCATAGCCCGTTGATATGCCTAGTAGATGTGAGACTATCTCCCTCCTTTTTGCCTTCTCCACAACCACCTCTATTCCACCCATAGTGCTATATCCATGGCTCACGCTCATGTATTGCGTGAAAGTTGAAAGGTTTGAAAAGATAGAGTATGAAAACAAATGCTTGGCTGAAATCGGGGTTGTGCATGATATGAATATTTTGTGTGATGAAGAGGGAGCATAGCCAGACTATATGATTTTGTAGGGATAACATTCTTTAGCCATAGTATTTTGAGAAGACATGATTGCTTTGTTAGTATCGCTTGAAGTATTGTTATTTCTTATGTCAATATAGACTTTTATCTTGAATCTTTCAGATCTGAACATTCATGCCATAATTAAGAGAATTACATTGAAAAACTATGTTGGTTAGCATTCCACATCAAAAATTCTGTTTTTATCATTTACCTACTCGAGGACGAGCAGGAATTAAGCTTGGGGATGCTGATACGTCTCCAACGTATCTATAATTTTTGATTGTTCCATGCTATTATATTATCCTTCAAGGATGTCTTATGGGCTTTATTATACACTTTTATATGATTTTTGGGACTAACTTATTAACCCAGAGCCTAGTGCCAGTTTCTGTTTTTCTCATGTTTTAGGGTTTTACAGAAAAGGAATATCAAACGGAGTCCAATTGACGAGCCAATTTTTTATGATTTTTTCTGGACCAAAAGAAGCCCCCGAAGTAAAAGAGTTGGGCCACGGGAGCCACGGGCTGCCCTCGAGGGTGGAGGGCGCGCCCCGGGAAGGTGGTGGCGCCCTCCTATCTCGAGGACAGCCCAGAAGCCCCCCTGATGTGGGACCTACGCCAAAAATTCCTATAAATACTGAAACCTTCGGAAATTAACCTAGATCGGGAGTTCCGCCGCCGAAAGCCTCTGTAGCCACCGAAAACCAATCTAGACCCCGTTCCGGCACCCTGCCGGAGGGGGGGAACCCTCACAGGTAGCCATCTTCATCATCCCGGCGCTCTCCATGACAAGGAGGAAGTAGTCCACCCTCGGGGCTGAGGGTATGTATCAGTAGCTATGTGTTTGATCTCTCTCTCTCTCTCTCTCTCTCTCTCTCTCTCTCTCTCTCTCTCTCTCTCTCTCTCTCTCTCGTGTTCTTGAGATGGCATGATCTTGATGTATCATGAGCTTCGCTATTCTAGTTGGATCTTATGATGCTTCTCCCCCTCTACTCTCTTGTAATGGATTGAGTTTTCCCTTTGAAGTTATCTTATCGGATTGAGTCTTTAAGGATTTGAGAACACTTGATGTATGTCTTGCACGTGTTTATCTGTGGTGACAATGGGATATCATGTGATCCACTTGATGTATATTTTGGTGATCAACTTGCGGGTTCCTTGACCTTGGGAACCTATGCATAGGGGTTGGCACACGTTTTCGTCTTGACTCTCCGGTAGAAACTTTGGGGCACTCTTTGAAGTTCTATGTGTTGGTTGAATAGATGTTTCTGAGATTGTGTGATGCATATCGTATAATCATGCCCACGGATACTTGAGGTGACAATGGAGTATCTAGGTGACATTAGGGTTTTGGTTGATTTGTGTCTTAAGGTGTTATTCTAGTACGAACTCTATGATAGATTGAACGTTACTACGGACTCTTGAATAGATCGATCAGAAAGAATAGCTTTGAGGTGGTTTCGTATCCTACCATAATCTCTTCGTTTGTTCTCCGCTATTAGTTACTTTGGAGTGACTCTTTGTTGCATGTTGAGGGCTAGTAATATGATCCAATTATGTTATCCTTGTTGAGAGAACTTACACTAGTGAAAGTATGAACCCTAGGCCTTGTCTACTATCATTGCAACACCGTTTATGCTCACTTTTACCACTTGCTACCTTGCTGTTTTTATATTTTCAGTTTACAAAGACCTATATCTACCATCCATATTGCACTTGTATCACCATCTCTTCGCTGAACTAGTGCACATATACAATTTACCATTGTATTGGTTGTGTTGGGGACACAAGAGACTCATTGTTATTTGGTTGCGGGGTTGCTTGAGAGAGACCATCTTCATCCTACGCCTCCCACAGATTGATAAACCTTAGGTCATCCAATTGAGGGAAATTTACTACTGTCCTACAAACCTCTGCACTTGGAGGCCCAACAACGTCTAATAGAAGAAGGGTGCGTAGTAGACATCACTAGCTGCTAGGAGGCCGGTAGCTGGAACCAAGGAGGGGGACGCGCATTGTACTTGGCAGGCTAGGAGCCGGGATGATGGATGGGGAGGGAAACCATGGGAGGTGTTCCGTGATTTCCTCTCCTTCCGGCGTGAACTGCTCCGGCGCCGCCGCTGGAGATGACGGTGGAAACAGTAGCCACGCCGCCACTGAGAACTTGGGGAGAGGGGAATCGGTTGATTTAGGTAAGAATTTGCATACACGTGCGCGGTGGAAAGTTATATGGGTCCAATTTTTCCTTCTTGTCCGCTATCTCCGCATTTTGCGCTACTAAAATCTCTGATATTGCGCGCTGACAAGCGCTATTGCGGGCGCATCATGACACTAGCGCTATATCTTAGGCTAGTCATAGTGGGGGTAACTTAGGTAGTAACTTAACATATCCCAAGACAATTTTGCTTATTTGGCACATATTTAATGAGGAAATAGGTGCTTGTGGTAACATAAGATGTTATTGTAACATAGCGCTTCCCGAGGCATAATGAGTCTATGAGCTAATAAATGAAGCCATCTATGACACTACCACTATGTTACTTTGCACTATGGAGGTAGTAACTTAGACTGGTGTCATATGCCTGACACTAGTATAAGTTACTCTCCACTATGACCAGCCTTAGCTCAACAGAAAACTAATAGCGTCGAGTGACCGCTACTGCAATAGCAGCCGCAATAGCGGGCATAGCTGCCGATATTTAAAACCTTGCTAACAATATGATTTCCAGGACACGGTTGCCGTACCACTCTGGTGCAGAACGTGTCCTCGTGGACCTACGAAGTTTAGTAGCAACTTGATCTGAAGTTTCATGATCATCATCATTAACATCATCTCTAGTCGGTGTAGACACCACAGAAACATCTTCCTGCACTGCGCTGCTCTCCCGTTCAAGAGGGGGTACAATTTCCTCATCAAGTTCTACTTTCCTCCCACTTACTTCTTTTGAGAGAAACTCTTTCTCTAGAAAGGATACATTCTTGGCAACAAAGATCTTGCCTTCAGATCTGAGGTAGAAGGTATACCCAATAATTTCCTTAGGGTATCCTATGAAGACACACTTTTTTGATTTGGGTTTGAGCTTTTCAGGCTGAAGTTTCTTGACATAAGCATCACATCCCCAAACTTTCAGAAACGACAGCTTAGGTTTCTTCCCAAACCATAATTCATACGGTGTCGTCTCAACATATTTAGACAGTGCCCTATTTAAAGTGAATGCGGTAGTCTCTAAAGCATAACCCCAAAATGACAGCGGTAGATCGGTAAGAGACATCATAGATCGCACCATATCCAATAGAGTGCGATTAGGATGTTTGGACACACCATTACACTGAGGTGTTCCAGGCGGCGTGAGTTGTGAAACAATTCCATATTTCCTTAAGTGCGTGCCAAACTCGTGACTCAAATATTCTCCTCCATGATCAGATCGTAAGAACTTTATTTTCCTGTCACGTTGATTTTCTACCTCCCTCTGAAATTCCTTGAACTTTTCAAAGGTCTCAGACTTGTGTTTCATTAAGTATACATACCCATATCTACTTAAGTCATCAGTGAGGGTGAGAACATAACGATAGCCACCACGAGCCTCAACGCTCATTGGACCGCATACATCAGTATGTATTATTTCCAACAAGTTGTTTGCTCGCTCCATTGTCCCAGAGAACAGAGTCTTGGTCATCTTGCCTAGGAGGAATGGTTCACACGTGTCATATGATTCATAATCAAGAGATTCCAAAAGTCCATCTCTATGGAGTTTCTTCATGCATTTGACACCGATATGACCAAGGCGGCAGTGCCACCAGTATGTGGGAATATCATTATCAACTTTACATCTTTTGGCATTCACACTATGAATATGTGTAACGTCACGTTCGAGATTTAATAAAAATAAACCATTAACCACCAGGGCATGACCATAAAACATATCTCTCATATAAATAGAAGAACCATTATTCTCGGATTTAAATGAGTAACCATCACGCATCAAACGAGATCCAGATACAATGTGCATGCTCAAAGCTAGTACTAAATAATAATTATTGAGGTTTAAAACTAACCCCGAAGGTAGATGCAGAGGTAGCATGCTGACGGCGATCACATCCACCTTGGAACCATTCCCGACGCACATCGTCACCTCATCCTTCGCCAGCCTCCGCTTATTCCGCGGCTCCTGTTTTGAGTTACAAATGTGAGCAACTACACTGGTATCAAATACCCAGGAGCTACTACGAGCACTGGTAAGGTACACATCAATAACATGTATATCATATATAACTTTGATGTTGCCGGCCTTCTTATCCGCTAATAACTTGAGGCAGTTCCGCTTCCCGTGACGATTTCCCTTGCAATAAACGCACCCAGTCTCAGGCTTGGGTCCATTCTTTGGCTTCTTCCCGGCAACTGGCTTATCGGGCGCGGCAACTCCCTTGCCGTCCTTCTTTAAGTTCTTCTTACCCTTGCCTCTCTTGAACTTAGTGGTCTTATTCACCATCAACACTTGATGTTCCTTTTTGATCTCTACCTCCGCTGATTTCAGCATCGAGTATAACTCAGGAATGGACTTCTCCATCCCTTGCATATTGTAGTTCATCAGAAGCTCTTGTAGCTAGGTGGAAGCGACTGGAGGATTCTGTCAATGACCGAGTCATCTCGAAGATTAACTCCCAGCTGAAACAAGCGGTTGTGCAACCCAGACATTTTGAATATATGCTCGCTGACAGAACTGTTTTCCTCCATCTTACAACTAAAGAACTTGTCAGAGACTTCATATCTCTCGACCCGGGCATGAGCTTGGAAAACCATTTTCAGCTCTTGGAACATCTCATATGCTCTGTGTTGCTCAAAACGCTTTTGCAGCCCCGGTTCTAAGCTGTAAAGCATGCCGCACTTAACCAGGGAGTAATCATCACTACGAGACTGCCAGACGTTCATAACGTCTTGAGCTGCTGGGAAAATGGGTGCGTCACCAAGCGGTGCTTCAAGGACATATGCTTTCTTGGAAGCTATGAGGATGATCCTCAAGTTACGGACCCAGTCTGTATAGTTGCTTCCATCGTCTTTCAGTTTGGTTTTCTCTAGGAATGCGTTGAAGTTGAGCGCAACATTAGCGTGGACCATTGGATCTACAAGATAGATTGTAAGGACAATTTTAGACTAAGTTCATGATAATAGAGTTCATCTAATCAAATTATTTAATGAACTGCCACTCAGATAGACATCCTCTAGTCATCTAACTGATACATGATCCAAATCGACTAGGCTGTGTCCGATCATCACGTGAGACAGACTAGTCATCAACGGTGAACATCTCCATGTTGATCACATCTACTATACGACTCATGTTCGACCTCGAAGACGGACTAGTCATCAACGGTGAACATCTCCATGTTGATCACATCTACTATACAATTCATCACATCCTTTTGGCCATATCACATCACATGGCATACCGTGCAAAAACAAGTTAGACGTCTTCTAATTGTTGTTGCATGTTTTACGTGGCTGCTATGGGTTTCTAGCAAGAACGTTTCTTACCTAAGCAAAAGCCACAACAGTGATTTGTCCATTGCTATTTACCCTTCGTAAGCACACTGTTCATTGAATCCGACCCGACTAAAGTGGGAGAGACAGACACCAGCTAGCCACCTTATTCAACAAGTGCATATCAGTCGGTGGAACCTGTATCCCGTAAGCGTATGTGTAAGGTCAGTCCGGGCCGCTTCATACCACAATGCCGCTGAATCAAGATAGTACTAGTAATGGTAAGAAAATTGACCAAATCATTGCCCACAACTACTTGTGTTCTACTCGTGCATAGAATCTACGCATAGACCTAGCTCATGATGCCACTGTTGGGGAACGTAGTAATAATTCAAAAAAATTCCTACATGTCACCATGATCAATCTAGGAGATGCTAGCAACGAGAGAGAGGGAGTGCATTTTCATACCCTTGAAGATCGCTAAGCGGAAGCGTTGGAAAGAACATGGTTGATGGAGTCGTACTCGTGGCGATTCAAATCGCAGAAGATCTGATCTAGCGTCGAACGGATGGTGCCTCTGCGTTCAACACACGTACAGCCCGGGGACGTCTCCTCCTTCTTGATCCAGCAAGGGGGGAGGAGAAGTTGAGGGAGAGCTCCGGCAACATGACGGCGTGGTGGGCTGGTGGAGGTGGAGCTCACGGTTCTCCGGTAGGGCTTCGCTAAGCACTACAGAGGAGGAGGAGGTGTAGGAAGGGGGAGGGTTGGGCCAGGGGGAAGGGTGCGGCTGCCCTCCCACCCTCTCACTATATATAGGGGGAAGGGGAGAGGGGGCCAGCCCCTCTAGATGCATCTAGAGGGGGGCGGCCAGGGGGGAAACTTGCCCCCAAGCTGGTGGGGCGCCCCCACGCCGAGGGTTTCCAACCCTAGGCGCCTTGGGACCCTCGGGGGCACACCAGCCCACTAAGGGGCTGGTCCCCACCCATATTCATCCCATTAGGCCCTCTGGGATAGGTGGCCCCTCCCGGTGGACCCCCAGAACCCTTTCGATGGTCCCGATACAATACCGATAACCCTCGAAACCTTTTCGGCGACTGAATCTGGACTTCCCATATATAAATCTTCACCTCCGGACCATTCTGGAACTCCTCGTGACGTCCGGGATCTCATCCGGGACTCCAAACAACTTTGGGTAATCACATACAATTCCTATTACAACTCTAGTGTCTCCGATCCTTAAGTGTGTTGACCCTACGAGTTCGGGAACCATGCAGACATGGCCGACAAACCTCTCCGACTAATAACCAATAGTAGGATTTGGATACCCATATTAGCTCCCACATGTTCCATGATGAACACATCGGATGAACCATGATGTCGGGTATTCAATCAATCCCGTATACAATTCCCTATATCCATCGGTATGTTAGTTGCTCGAGATTCGATCGTCGGTATTCCCATACCTTGTTCAATCTCGTTACGGGCAAGTCTCTTTACTCGTTCCGTAACACATGATCCCATGACTAACTCCTTAGTCACATTGCGCTCATTATGATGATGCATTACTGAGTGGACCCAGAGATACCTCTCCGTAATGCGAAGTGACAAATCCTAGTCTTGATTTGTGCCAACCCAACAGACACTTTTGGAAATACCTGTAGTGCACCTTTATAGTCACCCAGTTATGTTGTGATGCTTGATACACCCAAAGCATTCCTACAGTGTCCAGGAGTTGTACAATCTCATGGCCTAAGGAAATGATACTTGACATTAGAAAAGCTCTAGCAAACGAATTACTCGATCTTGTGTTGTGCTTAGGATTGGGTCTTGTCCATCACATCATTCTCCTTATGATGTGATCCCGTTATCAACGACATCTAATGTCCATGGTAAGGAAACCACAACCATCTATTGATCAACGAGCTAGTCAACTAGAGGCTCACTAGGGACATGTTATGGTCTATGTATTCACACATGCATTACGATTTCCGGTTAATACAGTTATAGCATCAACAACAGAGAATTATCATGAACAAGAAAATATAATAACAATTTTAATAGTGCCTCTAGGGCATATTTCCAAAAAAAGCATCTCACTAAGGGGTTGTGCGCCCCCCTCACCCTTTCCCACGTTGCCAGAGGAGGTGGGCGGCACCCTACGGTTCTCACTCCTTTGGCTTGGGGGCGAAGTCTCCTAAGGGGGAAAACCCATCTAGGGTTTCCCTCTAGTGGTCGTCGTCCCTAGATGGGATCTTCTAGGGGCTCCCCTCTCCCCCTTCCCTTTATATATAGAGATATAGAGATAGGGCAGTGATGCAGAGCATCCTATGGACATCACCATGTCAAGAGTTCTGTTGCTAAGAGACACGCCCAACCTCTACTTCGAGCATACTGAGGTGAACTCCATCCTCAATGCGTGTCTTCTCAGTCTGATAGAGGCAAAGGTGTCCCGTCTTTCGATAAGATGGTGGCTATCGTTTTGGAGGACGTCGACTTTGACGATCCGACTACGAACGTGCGAGGACGTCGCGCCTTAGCAATCGCTAAACCAACTCCGAGAGGTTATTGACCACGCCGGAGCACGATCAACCTGACCACGAAGGTCTGTTTCCTACAGGCAAACGAAGAACAAGCAAGAAAATAAGATTGCAATCTGGATACTGTAAATTCAAGAGGAAAGCTTTATTGATCAAGGTGGGGTTCTGTGACGTCTTTGTCTGGTCGTTGAACACAAACAAAGTACGCGAAGTTGCAGGTATGGCGAACTTTAATTAAACAAAACCCAAAGACTAAACGATGCCCTAAGGGCTGTATATATGGTGAAAGAGAGGGGGAATTTTGTGGCCCCTTGGAGAAGGGGTCCGAAACCAACCCTAACTCGGTTTTCCCCACACATACGGACTCTAAAAATAGCCTATACTTGTCTATTTCGAAATTACATGGGCCTGGCCCAATAATAAGGTGACGCAGCACCTATAACAGCCTCTGGACGAAATTTACGAAGTGGCATCTTGTATATTTCGTCCAAGGCTTTACGCACTCATTATGGTGGCTTCAAAGTCCTGAAATCATCACTTGTAACTCCGTTCTTGTTCCCCTTGCGCATGCCATCATCTCCATGCTTGATCTTGCTCCAATGTTCATCCTTCTTGTCCAAGCTAGGCCCTTCATTTGTAAGCAAGACAAATGTATCCAATTTAGGCAGCATCATATTCTCATGAACATTAGAATCATTACCAAGAAACAAAAGTACCTGGTAATTTAATTGGCGTGCGCGAGCTCTAGTAACTGGTCTTGTATATGTATCAGTTGGAGCTGTGGGTGTAACCTTGTTAGTGATGTCCTCATCATAGTCTCTTCGAGGATGGTATACTACATGACCCATCTCTTGTGTGCATACATAGATGTGAGCGGAACTACACATTCATCGAGGAGGAGTCCAAGAAGAAGCGAACATCTACACCATCCAAGAGGGAAGCCTGGAAGCGGAGAAGGAAGCGCCAAGAATAAGGCAGCAGCTCCCAGGCGACCCCGTGTACACGGCCCCCTCCAAACCTCGTGCCCACGGGCCTCCCAGCCGCCACGGTCCTGAAGACCCCATGCGCACGGACATGTATCGTGGGCATGGGACCCTCGTGCCCACGGGCCTCAGACCCTATGCACACGGGCTCATGCGCGAGGTCTCCCGTGACCCCGTGCGCACGGGGCCCCTATGTGTTAGTGCGGGCTTTGCCCTTGTATTCCCCATTTCTCCCCTCCTTACCCTTTCATCCCTTGGACCTATATATACTCCTTCCCCTCCTCCATTTAGTCTTAGCTAAGGATAGATCTAGACATTAGAGCCTAGCTCATGTATCTCCGCTTGTGGGATTCCACTTCTTGAGAGAGAGAGAGAGAGAGAGAGAGAGATAGAGAGAGAGAGAGAGAGAGAGAGAGAGAGAGAGAGAGAGGACACTCCATTGGTGTTCAAGGCCTCCATTGGAGAAGGATCCCTAGGATCATCAAGACCTCCTTAGGGGGAAAGGATTCCCCAAGTGAATCATCAAGACCTCATCTCCTTTGGATTTGGGATGAACTCTACCTTGTATCTTTCCCTTTGTTGTTCTTGTACCTTGTGGACCTATGTGTTTGTGAGTCTACTGGATGTCTGATTGGACTTGTTCTTAAGTGTTTCCCCTTGGGATTTCCCTTCGTTCTTCCATGTGTTCATCATATTCTTCATGTTCTTCATGGGAATCCACTCCGATCGTGAAAGATCGGCCAAAACCGAGTCTAGCCCCGTATCATATGGTATCTAGAGCCACGTTTATCAAGAATTTGGAGTCTTCCCCTTCGTTTTCTAGCCTAATTTTGCTTTTTCTTGCCCAATTTCAAAAATTCCCCAGAAAAAGAGCCATACCAATTTTTTCGTGATTTGTTGTTCTTAGTGAGTTTTGTTGATTTCAATCCATGGATATGGTGCCTATCAAGTAGATCCACCTCCTATTGCGTCCCCTTAGCCCAATTTTTCTTTACCCCCTTCGAATCTGAGCTCGAAATCGCGAATTTTTCGCCTACCCCGTGCCCACGGGCTCCCAACCCCATGCGCACGGACCCCCGCGTTATCCCAGGTGATCACGTGTCCACGGACCTTGTACTGTGCGCACAGGACTTGATGTCCATGGACCCTAGACCCCGTGCGCACGGCCCTCCCAAAAACAGCCGCACACGCTTTACATTTTTCCCATAACTTCCACTCCCGAACTCTGATTTGGGTGTTCTTTTGTTCGTTGAAAAGCTAGCGACGTGACCGAGATTCGCATATTGGTTTTACCACCATTTGAATTCATAAAATTTTGTGCATTTTCACATCTTTTGCATAGGCCATCCACCATATCTTCTGCATACCGCCGTAGCATTCCGCAAAACTAACCCATTTTGGTTCTTATTGCATTTGTGGTTGTTTGAGTTTGGATTTGAGTCTCCTAAGGTGTTTAGGCTACTTAGGGACGGTTACATCTTCATCAAGCACCGGCGACTTGTATCTTCCATCGACTACATCCGCCACGAGCTTCCCATCGACAAGGACCATTCATCCTTTGAGACCATCTTCAACCGGAAGCAATGCCGGTTACCCCCAACTTTGTGAAAGGTTAAGTGTGATGAAGGTATCCATTCCGTCATATACTTCTCCTTCCTTGCCATTTCATCTAGATAGCCCCACCATCTTGATAGCCCCACCATCTTTGTGAATACCTTCATACCTATTGAGACTAGTTATCCGAGTATTGCTGGGCTTCGCGAAAACTTTTGCACCATAGTGATACGATATCATATTGTTGCATCATCAGTTATATCATATAGTGCAATTTCTTGATCCCGTGCATATCTTGTGATACTTGTCCCACATATTTGGTTGCGGATCAATAAGAAAAGTGGAAAGGAAGAAAAGAGGAAAAATAAAGTCAAAGAAAAGCTTTTAAGCAAGAAAGAAAGATCATAAGCTTATAAGCAAAGAGTTGAGCATGAAAAGAGATACTTGTGCATGAGGATACATGGAATAGGAAACATTTAGCTTGCATACATATAGGTTGGTGCCAAGTGGTGAATCGTGCCCAAGTGTGCAATCAACCTAGTGTCTCTCCTAGTGTTTGTGCAACACGAGCTTAATCTTCGTTAGGCAATTTTGTATTGCTCATCCCTATAGTTGCACAAGCCCCATTATCCCACCGCTTGTGTTTCCTTATTGCCCTCCTCTATATATGTGATCACTTGCTTTGCATTTTGAGTCCTTTGGCTTGATTTCAACATTTACAAATCATGGACTTCAATTTGAATGAAATTTGTGCCACTTGTCCTAACCAAGCCACTCGATCGGATTTACTTTGTAGGTGTGAGTGAACAAGTCCAGTACCAATTCCACTATTCTTTCATTTCACATTGAGTGGCACGAGTTAAATTCTCAACTTTGGGAAACGGTAGCTTGGTATTGTTTATCTCATTTCCTACTCACCTTTGCTCGAGTCTTGTGATGGATAGGCAAAGCACATCATCTCCGGTCTACAACCACGACGACAAGTTCGATGCCATGACGAACATCATCGATGCCAAGATGGACAAGCACATGGAGGAGCTCAAGGCCCTCATCAACAACCGCAAGCGGTCTTCCTCATCTTTGAGAAGACACTCAAGTGCACATGCTTCTGAGCTACCATCTCCGGCAAGTACAAGTCGGCATTGACACCGATAAGAGTAAGACGCTCAAGTTCATCAAGGGAGTAACACAAGGACAGAAGAGCATCCTTCAGGATGAGCGCTGAATTCTATGCCACCCTCGTGCACACGGGCCTTCGACCCCCGTGCACACGGCCCTCTACGACCCCGTGCACACGGGCTATACAGAACCATGACACCGACCCCAAGGCTGCGATTTCGTCGACTACGTTGGCATCTTCGCCAAGTGACTTCAAGGCATCTTCACCTTTGGATGTACGACATCTTCGCCTACTCCGCGATCTCAAGTCCGCGACTTCCACGAGTTACTACGACTTTGACACCGACTACGAGATTTCATTCTTTCAAACTCAAGACCCCAAAGAGTACCTCTAGTGGGATCACAAGATGGATGACTACCTCAAGCTACATAAAGTCCCTTCAGAAGATGAAGTGAAGTGTGCCACAAGTACCTTCCATGACTATGCGTTGACATGGTGGCTTCATAGACCTTTGCTACTTCTCGAGCTTGCGTTGTATTCCCTCGAAGAGGAAAGGGAGATGCAGCATAGTAGCGTAAGTATTTCCCTCAGTTTTTGAGAACCAAGGTATCAATCCAGTAGGAGACCACGCGCGAGTCCCTCGCACCTGCACAAACAAATAAGAACTTCGCAGCCAACGCGATAAGGGGTTGTCAATCCCTTTATGGCCACTTACGAAAGTGAGATCTGATAGAGATGATAGTTTATATTTTTGGTATTTTTGTTTATAAGAATAGAAAGTAAAAGCGTAAAAAGTAAAGTAGATGTAGATTGATATGTTGAGAATAGACCCGGGGGCCATAGTGTTCTCTAATGGCTTCTCTCATTATAGCGATATTCTACGGCGGGTAAACAAATTATTGTCGAGCAATTGATAGAAAAGTGAATAATTATGAGACTATCTAGGCATGATCATTGTATATAGGAATCACGTCCGAGACAAGTAGACCGACTCCTGCCTGCATCTACTACTATTACTCCACACATCGACCGCTATCCAACATGCATCTAGTGTATTGAGTTCATAAAACAGAGTAACGCCTTAAGCAAGATGACATGATGTAGAGGGATAAACTCAAGCAATATGATATAAACCCCATCTTTTTATCCTCGATGGAAACAATACAATACGTGCCTTGCTGCCCCTACTGTCACTGGGAAAGGACACCGCAAGATTGAACCCAAAGCGAAGCACTTCTCCCATTGCAAGAACTATAGATCTAGTAGGTCAAACCAAACCACTAATTCGAAGAGACTTGCAAGGATATTATGAGCACACATAAAGAGTTCAGAGAAGAACCAAATATTTCTCATAGATAATCTTGATCATAAACTCACAATTCATCGGATCTCGACAAACACACCGCAAAAAGAGATTACATCGAAAAGATCTCCTCGAAGACCGAGGAGAACTTTGTATTGAGATCCAGAGAGAGAGAAGAAGCCATCTAGATACTATCTATGGACCCGAAGGTCTGTGGTAAACTACTCACAACTCATGGTGAGGGCGATGATGATGATGTAGAAGCACTCCGTGATGGATCCCCCCTCCGGCGGAGCTCCGGAACAGGCTCCAAGATGGGATCTCACGGGAACAGAAGGTTACAGCGGTGGAATTAGGGTTTTATCTCTGTTGCTGATGGTTTCGGGGTACGTAGACTTATATAGGAGGAAGGAGGACACCGGGGGAGTCACGGGGGCCCCACGAGGCAGGGGGCGCGCGCTGGGAAGGGGGCGCGCCCCCCACCCTCGTGGGCAGCCCGTAGCTCCCCTGACGCGTTTCTCAAGTTCCCTGTGCGATATTTTCTCCAAAAATATCTATCGCGAAGGTTTCATTCCGTTTGGACTCCGTTTGATATTCTTTTTCTACAAAACCCTGAAACAGGCAAAAAAACAGCAATCTAGACTGGGCCTTTGGGTTAGTAGGTTAGTCCTAAAAATGATATAAAAGTGTGTGACAAAGCCCATTAAACATCCATTACATCATAAATAATAGCATGGAACAATCAAAAATTATAGATACGTTGGAGACGTATCAAGCATCCCCAAGCTTAATTCCTGCTCGTCCTCGAGTAGGTAAATGATAAAGAAAGAATTTTTGATGTGGAATGCTAACCAACATAGTTTTTCAATGTAATTATCTTAATTCTGTCATGATTGTTCTGATCTGAAAGATTCGAGATAAAAGTCTATATCGACATAAGAAATAATAATAATTCAAGCATACTAACAAAGAAATCATGTCTTCTCAAAATACTATGGCTAAAGAAAGTTATCCCTACAAAATCATATAGTCTGGCTATGCTCCCTCTTCATCACACAAAATATTCATATCATGCACAACCCCGATTTCAGCCAAGCACTTGTTTTCATACTCTATTCTTTCAAACCTTTCAACTTTCACGCAATACATGAGCGTGAGCCATGGACATAGCACTATGGGTGGAATAGAGAGGTGGTTGTGGAGAAGACAAAAAGGAGGGAGATAGTCTCACATCAACTAGGCGTATCAACGGGCTATGGACATGCCCATCAATAGATATCAATGTGAGTGAGTATGGATTGCCATGCAACGGATGCACTAGAGCTAAAAATGTATGAAAGCTTAACAAAAAAACTAGTGGGTTTGCATCCAACTTGCTTGCTCACGAAGACCTAGGGCATTTGACGAAGCCCATCGTTGGAATATACAAGCCAAGTTCTATAACAAAAATTCCCACTAGTATATAAAGTGACTAAGCATGAGACTCTCTACAATGAAGAACATGGTGCTACTTTGAAGCAAAAGTGTGGAAAAGAGATAGTAGCAATTGTCCCTTTTTCTTTTCCTTCTTTTTTGGGCCTTTCTTTTTTTCTTTGGCCTTTTTTTGCGGACGGGCTTTATTGATTTAGCCTTTCCTCCCATGGGACGATGCTCTAATAATGATGATCATACACTTTCATTACAACTCGATATTACAACTCGATATTACAACTCGATACTACAACAATGGTCGACTCTATATGAATGCCTCCGGCGGTGTACCGATATGTGCAATGAAACAAGAGTGACATGTATGAAAAGTTATGCATGGTGGCCTTGCCACAAATACGATGTCAACTACATGATCATGCATGGCAATATGACAATATGATGCGTGTCATTTGAACGGAATGGTGGAAAGTTGCATGGCAATATATCTCGGAATGGCTATGGAAATGCCATGATAGGTAGATATGGTCGCTGTTTTGAGGAATAATATGGTGGCTGTTTTGATGAAGGATATATATTGGGTTTATGGTACCGGCGAAAGTTGCGCGGTACAAGAGAGGCTAGCAATGGAGGAAGGGTGAGAGTGCGTATAATCCATGGACTCAACATTAGTCATAAGAACTCATATACTTATTGCAAAAATCTACGAGTCATCAAAACAAAGCAATCAACGCATGCTCCTAGGGGGGAGGTTGGTAGGAGTTAACCATCGCTGTCGGGACCCCGATCCTAAGTCACACCGATCTAGCATGTAACACACCATATCACTTTGCGGCCTCACGCACGGAATCCCCATGGGTGCCACCTTACCTGGCCCGGGACCGTTTGCGCATTTTGGCTCACGTATATGATAGTGTCGCTAGCATCCATATGACAGAGAACCCGGGCCGACATGACCAGTTATAAACCAAAAGTGGCACTAAATTACAGAGACAGGCATTCATGCCCCATCAACGAACATGTCGGTCATCAACGTATGAACCCAAGTCGTAGCAAACTACAAGGACTTAAAGGAACAACGCGTGACATTTCCCCTAAGGGACAGACACAGGAACGAAGAAGGACACATGCTAGTCAGCCTAGGTGTTCCGGAGCAGTAGCAGGCTACCAAGGCTCAGTGGAAACACTAGGAGACATTTCCCTGTAAGATAGGCTACCAAGGGTAAACAACTAGGTGTCGGATCCCACACATACCATGCATTTCAATAACATACACACAATATGCTCAATATGTGCAAATACAACATGGCATCACAACAAGACTGTAATAAACAAAGTATTTATTCATTAGGCTCCGAGGAGCCAAATATTACAAACATGGGTCTCATGACCCAACATTCAGAGCATACAAGCAACAAGCGGAAGCACAACATGTCTGAGTACAGACATCTACAAATGAAAAAGGCTGAAGAGCCTGACTATCTACAACACTCGTCCAAGATCGTAGCTGAGGTAACAAGCTACTTGTCGAAGTCCAAGCGGAACTACTAGTGAGACATCAATCTCATCTGCAAAACATAAATTAAGCAAACATGAGTATAAAGGTACTCAGCAAGATTTACATCAGATCCTATCATACATGCACTTGTATCAAGATGGCAAAGTGGGGTTTAGTTGCAGCAAGCCAGCTTTGACTCAGTGGCTATCCTATTCTACGACTGCTGGTAACTCTTTTGAGGTGGCGCACACGAGTCCACTAAGCACCACACAATACACCACTATGGATTCATCCTCGTCTCCCTACGAGAAGGCCATCCATAGCACTCGCACCTGTCTTGAGTATTTTAGAGTATCCACTTCAAGTTGTCTATGTACCACGTAAGCATCCAAGAAGTCCATAACCGTGGACCCGGCTATTCGAATAGATCATGTTAACCCTGCAGGGGTGTACTTCTTCACACACGCTCTCGCCACTTACCGCCATGTACATCTCGTGTATCTCGGCAACCTTCAAGCGGAAGCCTGGCGAGGGTGTCGGCCACGACCTGACTAACCACACAAGACTCTAGTCCAGGTTTATCGCCTATTCGGGTTCCATCCGTGGGGAGATCCGGCCAGGGTGTCGCTCACGGCCCCAAATGATGTGCGCAAGGTTCCCAAGCCCACCTCGCCGAGTGGATCTATGCTTGGTACACCGTGCCACAGTGCCTAGTCTGTCCCAAGCCCGCTGGCCGAGTGCCACTTGGTAGACTACTAACACTACCTACAAACACCAGAAACTAGTTGCAACTCCTGGACAGAGACCAAGTCGGTTAATAAGTCGAGAGGGGCACTTAAGCATTCCAATGCGTGGTAGTAGCTGGTCATTGGACAACATACACAGAACTCAGTTCTTAGGGACGGTTCCAGTGAGACAACCCACCATGTACTCCTACATGGCCTCTCACCACTACCTTTACCAAATCGTGTTCACACACTTAACCCTCAGCATCAGAACATATCATTTCACTCCAATTCATTCCCGATGAATCAGACCTGACCCATTCTAAGCAATAGCAAGCAAGGCATGGTAAGATCATATCATGGCTTCAATCAACTCCTACACATGCTAGTGGGTTTCAACTATTTACTGTGGAATGACAGCTCATGCAGAGGAATGGGTTCAACTACTTCAGCATAAAGTAGCAGTTGAAGTCGTTGTTGTCCTAATGCAATAACAGGGAGCAGGAGCGCGAGAGGGGTTGTATCGGAATGAACAAGGGGGTTTGCTTGCCTAGTAAAACAACGTGCAGAGCACTGCTCCTCTGACAGGTACTCTGGATCGGTCTCCGGAGCTGGACCTATTGAGAAGAACGGTGCCGACAATCAAACACAAGCATATGCAACAATATGATGCATGAATATGGCATGAAGATATGATTTTTTTGAGCTAATGCAACTAGCATTTTGATCGGTTGAACTCCATTTGAACCAAGGGTTCAAATGCAACTCTAAAATAAGTATTTCTAAATGCCATACATGTGTTTTCATATAAACAGTAGGTTTAACTTCATTTGTCATGCATGAAAATGGTACAGATAGATAGATCGAATTTTTCTGATAATTTTTCATATATAAATTATTTCATTCTAAGCTACGGTTGAATTTCTGTGATTTTTTGAAGTTTAAGCCAATTTCTGAAATAAATAAATCATTTAAGATTTATTTAAATACCAGAACTGGTTTACTGCGTCAGCATGACACAAGCATGACGTCAGCAGGTCAAAGGGGCTGGTCCAGAGTCAAACCTGACAGTGGGGTCCACTGGTCAGTGACTCAGTTAATTAACTGAGTTAATTAACACTAAACTAATCCTAACAGAAAAATCAGCAGGGCTGGGCCCACATGTCAGTTGCTAAACTAATTAACCAAAACTAATTAATTAACTTAACGGTCAACTAACTAAAAGGGGTGGGGCCCACCTGTCATTGACCCAGGGAGTCAAATCCGGGTCAAACCGCAGCTAACACGCCGGCGTTGAGCCGCCGGCGGCAGCAAACGCGGCGGAGGGCATCGGGATTTCTGTTCCGGGGGTCTTCTGCGCAGCTGAGACCATGTACGGGGAGCTGGAGCTCACTCACAGCCATCCCAGCCAGCGGCAGCAGCTAGGGCGGCTGGAGCTCGCCGGAAACGAGCTCGCGGCGGCGCCGGAGTTCGGGCCTCATCGGGGTTGGAGCTACGGGGCACGGGGAGGCTAACGGAGAGGTGCTACGGGCTCCTAGCGAAGCACTAAGTGCAGTGACGTGCTCGGATTCGTGCTTGGGTGGCTGTGGCCACGGCGGCGGCGTCGTCGGCGGCGGTGAGGTCGGGCATCAGCGGAGAGTAGACCTAGAGGTCGCAAACGACTAGGGAAGAAGGGGGAAACGAACCGGGAGCTCACCGCGGTTTTGCTGGGGGGTTCAGTGGCTCGGGGAAGCTTCTGCTGCGGCGAATTCGTCGCCGGCGGTCGGCGGCGTCCGAGGAGGAAGACGATGACGACGGCGGCTCCACGGGGCGTCCGGCGTCTGGTGGCTTGACGGAGAGGACGAGGGAGTCGTGGCGGAGGTCGTGGGCTCTACGGAGGGGCGAGGGGAGGGCAGTGGCTACGGCAACGGCGATCGACGGCGACGGCGGCGTTCGGGAGTTGCGAGAGAGAGAGCGAGGGAGAGGAGGGGAGAGGTCCAGGAGAGTGCGAGAGGGTCGGGGAGATCGTGTGGCGCCTCCAGAAACGACCAGGCGACGAGGGGGAGTGAAGCAGGCAGGTGGCGTGGCGCTCCCGCCGTGTGCGCGCGCCGGCCACACGCCTCGGCCTACTGGCGCGAGGTAGGTGATGACTGGCTTGGCCAGTGGGCCGGGCCAGCTCTGCCTGGTGGGCAGCAGGTAAGCCAGGTAAGCTATTTCCTTTTATTTGCTTTTCTATTTTTCTGACTTTTGTTTTGATTTAATTTCTAAATTATATCAATTATTTTCTGCTGACATATTTATTTTGCAGGGACCTAGGAATTAATCCAAGCCCCTAAAAATAAAGAATCAGAATTTTGGACATATATAAAATATAATATATATATATATATATATATATATATCCAATGCAAATAACTATTGCATTAATTCCAAATGCCCAAAATAAATACTTATGAGCTCCAAATAATATTGGTTTGATTTTTATCTCTAACCAATATTTTCAGAGGGCCACATGAACATTTTCTTGGACCTTTTTGGAGCAATTTTTATTTGGGTCATTTTCAAAAAGGGTTTCTGAGGGTTTCACAAGTCCTCAATTCAATTTCATTTGAAAATTTAAACATGATGCAAACCACAAGACTAACCTAGTGCATACCAGAACTAGGGTTGTGTCAACTCGCCTCCACTCGAAAGAATCTCGTCCCAAGATTCAGGAGTAGGCGGAAAGAAGGTGGGGTACTCCAGTCGGAGACGATCTTCTCGCTCCCAAGTAGCTTCTCTCTCGGAATGATGAGACCACTGAACTTTGAGAAACTTGATGTTATGACGTCGAGTGACACGCTCTGCTTGATCCAGAATGCGAATGGGATACTCTCGATATGTGAGGTTATCTTGGAGATCGAGCGTATCGTGGTCCACTCCGCGGATGGGATCCGAGAAGCAACGCCTGAGTTGAGAGACGTGGAAGACATCATGAACTCGAGAAAGATGTGGGGGTAGTTCCAATTGGTAGGCAACCTCTCCTCGTTTAGCAAGAATGCGAAAAGGACCAATGTAACGAGGAGCCAACTTGCCCTTGATACCGAAACGATGGGTACCCTTCAAAGGAGTAACCCGAAGATAAGCTTTGTCGCCAACTTCATAAGCCACTTCCTTATGATGACGATCATACTGGCTCTTTTGACGAGACTGGGCTGATTTCAAATTATCACGAATGATGCGAACTTGCTCTTCTGCCTCCTGGATCATATCCGGTCCAAAGAATTGTCTTTCACCGGTTTCTGAACAGTTCAAAGGTGTTCGACATCTTCGTCCATAAAGAATCTCAAAAGGAGCTTGCTTGAGACTGGATTGATAGCTATTGTTATAAGCAAACTCGGCGAAAGGAAGACATTTCTCCCAATTCATACCGAATGAGATAACGCAAGCTCTAAGCATGTCTTCGAGAATTTGGTTAACCCGTTCCACTTGACCACTTGACTGAGGGTGGAAAGCGGTGCTGAAAGAAAGATGGGTGCCCATGGCAGTCTGGAAACTCTCCCAGAAATGCGAGGTGAAAAGACTACCACGGTCTGAATTGATCTCTAGTGGGACACCATGAAGTGACACTATTCGAGATATATACAGGTCAGCAAGCTGACTAGAAGTGATATTCTCTCGAATAGGTAGAAAGTGAGCCACTTTGGAGAGACGATCAATGACTACGAAGATAGCATTATTCCCTCTCTTGGTCCTGGGAAAGCCGGTGATGAAGTCCATACCAACTTTATCCCATTTCCACTCAGGAATAGCTAGAGGCTGAAGGGTGCCAGCAGGTCTTTGATGTTCTGCCTTAACGCGACGACAAACGTCACATTTAGCAATGAACTCAGCAATTTCTCTTTTCATCCTAGTCCACCAGAACCTCTGGCGTAGGTCCTGATACATCTTAGTACTACCGGGATGAATCGTGAGAGGAGATTCATGAGCCTCTTTAAGAATCAATTGTCGCAGATGTTGATTCTTGGGAACCACCAGGCGATTCTCAAAGAAAACAACACCTCGATCATCCATAGAGAAACATCCACCAACTCCCCTTTTAATGTTTCTCTTGATGCGGATAACACCCCTATCAAAATTATGGTCAGAAATGATCTGATCCTCGAGGGTAGGTTTCGCCACCAAAGTTGAAAGGAATCCGTGAGGAGCAATGTGAAGGTTAATCTTACATAATTCCTCATGGAGAAGTGGTTGGCCCTGCTGCAACATGAGATTGTTGCAATAGGATTTACGACTTAGCGCATCAGCCATGACATTTCCCTTGCCTTGTAATGCCCAGGATGGGACTATACCTCCTACGTGTCGAGGCACGACTTAAAGGTATACGCCCATACTAGAGTGATCTCAAGTTTGGTATCTTTGCACGACTCATGTAAAAGATGGATTAAGTTGCAAAAGAGGATAGTTGGCTTACACTCGCCACTTCACTCAATACAATACATAAGCAATACATCATTCAAAACATCACAGCCCATCTAAGGGTAAGATCCAAAAGAAAGATACCAAAACAACATAAAGCCACAGGTCAGGATCGAATCCTAGTAGAAACCACTACTGATCGTCGAAACATCACAAGCATACGGCCAAACTCTTCATCGAGCTCCCCGTGAAGAACTTGAGCCATCTTCTGCATCTTCTCGGCTGAACCTGCATCTGGTGTTGTAGTATCTGTGAGCCACGAGGACTCAGCAATACCATAACCATGGGTATCAAGACTAGCAAAGCTTTATGGGTAGGAAGAGGTAAAGTGGTGAGGTTGCAGCAGCGGCTAAGCATAATATGGTGGCTAACTTACGAGTACCAGAATAAGATGAGCATCTACGCAAACGGTCGAAAAAGGTGATCGCTAAAGATCTTGACTACATACGGTCAAACATAACCCCACCATGTTCTCTTCTCAAAGTGAAAAGAGACAGTCACGGTTACTCACACAGTTGTGTGTTTTACTTCGGATCCACTGCCAAGTTTTCTACAACCGAACATTAACAAATTCCAATCTGCCACATAACCGCGGGCATGGCTTTCGAAAGATCATAACCCTGCAGGGGTGTCCCAACTTAGCCCATCACAAGCTCTCACGATTAGCTGAAGTGATAAATATAATATCATCACCCCTTATCTTAGGGAAAATCCGATCAGGCTCGGCATCCCGGTAGCACAAGTCATTTCGACAATGGTAAAACAAGTCCAGCAAGACCTCCCGGCGTGCCGACACCCTAATAGTAGCCGCGCGTATCTCGTCTGAGGCCACGTCCGGATGGGCGATTCTACAGGTTATACCAGATACCTCGAGTTTCCCCAAGGCGGCCCCGCAGAACCCCCGTTTGGGACCAACACCATCAGCACTGGCCCCCCCTGCTATGTAGAATTAAGAATCCTCGGGGACGCGACCCCCTATGCAAATTTAATTAATTAATTAAGTTGTTATTATGAGGCAAATTAAAACCAATGTTGGGCCTTGCTGGAGGAGTTTTATTCAAAGTCGAACTGTCAAGGGGTCCCCATTTCACCCATCGTGTAAGGAATGCAAAATCAAGGAACATAATGCCGGTTTATCGGCGCCTAAGGTGGCATTAGTGGAACAAAACACCGAGCAAAAGGCCAAGCCTTCCACCCATGCCGAGTATATAGGTGTGTTAATAATAATTATAGATATTGTGATATACCAACAACAAGTTCCCTCCTGGAACGAACTTCATCTTCACCTGCAACTAACAACGCTATAAGAGGGGCTGAGCAAGCGGGTAACATAGCCAAACAGTGGTTTTGCTAGGAAGGTTTCAAATGTTAGAGGTTTCATGGCAACAAGGAGAGGCTGAAATAAAAGATGGGTAGCGCGACATGTAACGATAGCATCGAGACAACTAAGCATGGCAATGGTAGTAAAGGTATCCAAGGGTATGATCATCTTGCCTGGGATTCCACAAGGGAGAAGAACGGATCCATGAAGTAGACGGAGCAACAGACGAGCGAATCCTCACAACTCCGGAACGAAACCGAAGCTAACAAGAGAAGCAACCGGAAAGAAGCAAACAACACGGTAAACACACAAGCATAAACATGGCATACGATGCACATCCACGTATGATGCATGTCCGGTTTAAATATGCATGGCATGGCAAAGTGCACAAACAAAACTACAAGTTAAGTGGAGCTCAATATGCAACGAGTTGCATATTGACGAAACACCCCATTTAATTATTTAATTGACTCTCGTTATTAACAAGACAAGATTAAATGTTTTTAACATGGCAAGAGGTGAAGCAAAAACAAACTACACTATTTAGGCATTTTAAATGAGGCCGGAAAATAACAACAACATATCCGGAAAATCCCCATGAGCATGTTTAGTAATTATAAGCAAACAACAATTAAACATATTAATGTTGTTAACATGATGCAAATGACATGATCAAGTTTATGCAATTTTTATTAAAAGGTTAACATAAGAGATATGAAGCATTTGTCCCCGTGGTGGAAGGAAAAAGGTGCCACGGCAACAATCCGAAAATGATGCAATGCATCATATCGGTTCCGATACTCGTTGAGTCGAACAAGATGAAAGAGGTGGGGCGATCCCGTCACCGGGTTCCCACGAGTCGGTGACGAGGCAACCGAGGAACATGACAAACGGACGAAACGGCACGGAGCACACACGGGAAACATTTCATACAACCACAAGCAAGCATCACACGGGTCATCCACGGGGTCGTCTCATATACCTTTGAAGCGTGCGTTTCGGGGCGGTTCGAGACGTAGAGGAAGAAGGCGTTCACGTTCAGAGAGGAAGTAGTCGTTCCGTAGAGGTACACGTGTAGTCGTTCACATCCTGTTCGGAGAGGTACTTGTCATCGGAGGGGGTACTTGTCGCGTTGAAGTTGACGTCGGGGTACCGTTTTATGTAGTGGTACTTGGTCTCGGCGGCGGTATACGTTCACGTTACGTGTCGTGGTACTTGCGACGTCGGGGTACACGGGATCTCCATGTGTAGTCGAACTTGACGCATCCGAAGGGGTACTTGACGCGTCGTGTAGTGTCGTCGTGTAGGCGTTCCCGTTCGTAGATGTACTTGTCATCGTAGTCGTTCGGTCGTCGTGGTACTTGTCATAAGGTCGTCGTGGACGTAGTGGAACTTGGTCTCGGCGACGGTAGTGTAACTCGACGGATCCAAGCTCTTCGAGGGTCGTCGTGGTACTTGCCGCATCGACGTCGTGGTACTTGGCAGACTTGGTTCCCTCGTTTTGAACTTGGAAACGACAAGGGCAGCAAGGTTTGGCGAACAACAGTAGCAACAAAACAACATGGCAGCAAGGAGGCAACACGGCAGAGGCAGGGGCCGCGGGATCCGGTGCTGGACGACGGCGAGGCGGGGCCTGGCCGCGGTGCTAGAGAGGACGTAGGAGGTCCTGGTGTTGCTTGAGACGCGGCTCCCATGGCGAGGCGGCACTGGACGCTGCAGAGGCAAGGTCGGGCGCCGGCGTGCGCGCTGGACGGAGGGAGGCCAGAGGACCTAGCCTTGGCGATGGGGACGGACGGCGCTGTCCCCTGGAGAGGAGGGCGCAGGGCTCCTGGCGCGGACCGGCGCTGGCGAGGAGCAGAGGCGCTGGAGGGCGCGGCGCGGGCGAGGGTCGGCCTAACGCTGGAGGCGGGACGACCGGAAGGGTCCTGCTCGCCGGGCCGGCGGGCGGCACGGCAAGGCCGTCGTGGAGCTGAGGAAAAAGGGGCGGCGGCTCGCCCGCGGGGCGCCAAGGGGCGAGGCTGGAGGGAGCCTAGGGACGCGGCCTGCCTGGCCGAGGCGGGGCGGCTTCCTGGCCGTCGCGGACGAGGCGCTGGAGGGTCGGCCTGAGAGGGAGATCGAAGAGGAGGGATTCGCTGCGAGGGGTTCGGGCGACGAGGCAAGGGAGCGAGACGAGTGGGGCTCGGGCTCGAGGGAAAGAGATGGGAGATCGAAGGGAGTGGCGGCGGCTCGGGAGGAACGAGAGGAGATGGTGCGATGGGGTGCGGCTGCAGCTAGGGTTAGGAAGCGAAGGGAGTGGGCCTTGGGCCGGCTGGCTAGGGGAAGAGGAGGCCCAAGAGGCTGGCTAGGCTCTCTTAATAAAAGAGAGAAAAGGAAAAAAATAGAGACAAAGAAAGAAAAAGATAGATGGGGTTAGGAGCAGAATTTGCACAAGGGAGTATTTTTCTCGGGCATCATAAAAAGAGCACGGTCCGAGAAAAATAGAAAAGGCGTGAACGAAAATAATTCAAACATATTTGAATTTAATTCAAATAGGTTTGAACTAAGACTTGAATATTGAAGCGTCCAAAAATGTTCAAATTTTTGGAGGAACCTCGAAACAACGGAAAGAATTATTGGCAAGGTTTTCAAAGGAGAAACTCGAAGTGAAATAGACATGGGGAAAATATGCAAGTGTGTTATGCTTAATTCCAAGAATGGAATATTTATTTATATAGCTCCCTAATAATATTGGGAGGCTTTCATATGTTATAAAGAGAAGACATTCTTCCCTCGATTTAAATGGACCGAAGGTCCACACGATTTATTTAAGTTGAGATGCAAAAGAAATATGACATGATGGCATGATGACATGATGCAATGCAAAATAAATAACACAAGCACAAATAACACACACGGGCAACCCGAAACATCTGGAATCTTCTGGAATCTTCTGGAATCTTCTGGGACGTCGGTCTTCGGGCGTCACAACTCTCCCACACTAACAGAGGATCTCGACCCGAGATCCTAGAGATAGCACCGGGTAAAAATGGAAGAGGAAGAAGTAAAACAAAGTTGCTTCTTTGACAGACGAGTGAAACCAAGGATCCTTGAGAGGTTGATCAAAATGAAAGAAGAATACACGGAGATGAACGAATATGAAAACTCCATTAGAAAAGAGGAACAAGGAACATTACGAGAACCTTGTAGGTTGAAAGACATGAAACAAGAGCTTACGAACCAAAGAATATGAAGCTGCAATGGTATAGCCAAGGAATAAGAATGACAGAATTTGGACAGCACTCCGTCTGAAAATGGAAGGAATTAACAAGAACTTTAGAAGATGGAATGATACTTGATGAAAACAACAACACACAGCCTCCGGAACAATAGAAAGAATGGCACAAGAGGTAAGAAAAGATTTAGACAGCACTCCGGTTAAAAGAGAGGCAAACTTGATAAGATGAGGAAACTTGAATGAAGAATACAACACTCCGGTTAAAAGATAAGCAAGGAACATGATCTCGATAAAACGATATGATGGTTTGGAGAGAGCAACATCACAATGCCTCCGGAATGAAAGAATATATGCTAGAACGTTGGGAAGAAAGAACGGAGAAGAAAATGACAACTTCTCTCAAAATTGAATTTGAAAGAGCATCCTTACGAAGAGAGTTGAACAGAGTTGATTTTAAAAAATCAACAACGAAAACGAATAAGCTTGAAGTGGGCTTATGGAAAACATCTCAAAATTAAGAGGTGACAACCAGCCACTAACGGAAATATATGAATGGATTGAGATCAACAAGGAGATGAAAAACTTATTTCACCGGAATGAAAAATGAAGAACTTGGGTCATTATTAAGCACAACAATACAACAATCCTTAGGGAAAGCTTTTAGGTGAATTATAACCCAAGATAACTCCAACGAATAAATTGAAGGGTTGAAAACATCTCCTGAACAAGGAAAAATGATGGTTTTAAATATCTCATTCTTGAAACTCGTGAATCATAAAACATGAAGGAATTGTCAAGAATGACATAACACCATCTCTAAAGATAAGGGAGAAAGGATTGCAATCGGAAGCATGATGAAGAATGCTTGAGCTCCAACAAGAATCTTGATGAAGACTTCAAGGATGAATTAAAACATGATGAACCACCATGAAGAACTCCGGTAATGAAAGCATGAGAAGTGAAGATGAAAAAAAAAGATTCAAGGCCTGCGATTAATTAGATGGAGCTTTGAAAAGATATAATTGAAATAACTTGGAACTCCGGAAAACAAGATGGACAACTTAGAACCAAGGATATGATATGATGAACACGCTGGAGACAAAAGAATTAAATCACCTTGAAGGAATAAGAATAAGATTTATGTTATGCATCTCCTTCACCAATTTAAATTGATGACAACCAAAGGATTTGGCATACTACTTATTCTCGTTGGAAAGGATTTAGAGCGATCTCGCACAAGCTTGGGTAAATCTTCAACGAACCACCGGTAGGATTGTGAAAAGAACAAATGAATTAACGATAACAACGGAAGGGTAACTTGAAAGAACCACCGTAAGAATAGGGAGACGAACGAAAAGACATCAATGAAGAATAGTTGGAGGACGAAGTTGAAAACTGAGAACGAAAATCTTCTGAAATGATGGCCTTTGGAGGATCACAAAGAAAAGAATTCATGAAATGCTTCGGATGGGTATAAAAAGAATTCCTCACAATCGGAACAATAATGAGGATGGCAAGAAGCTAGAACCACGAATCTGAGGGAAAAGACCAAGATTTAAGAGAGCTCTTCTCCGGTCTCCAAATGTTGAGAATGAAGACGAGAAATGCCATAAGAATTGTTGAGCACTCCGAATGAAGAATTAAAAGGTTGAACCAACGATGGAAAGAATTTGAAAGCGATTTTGGAGAAGTCATATGACTGATGGAAATCATTCTTACGTCACACTTTGAAAGAATTTGAGTATAACTCCGGAAAATTAGAAGAGTCAGGTAAGATCCTGGGAAAAGCCTGTGGGTTAGGGCCCACTCAAAGAAAATCACCATTGAAAAGATTGCTTAAGAGATATTGCACCGGTTGAATTAAATGGCTTGGATAAGATGACAATCCTCAAAAATAATTTGAACGGATTAAGAATGGAATTATGAATCTTCTGAGATATCTTCAGCTCTCCAGATATGAATAGCAAGAGGAGAAAGATTAATTGATGCACCGGAATAAGAAAGCATTGTGAAAAGAGGAAAAGGATAAGATCAACACCGAAATCTTGAATTACATCCACCAGAGAAGAAACGAGAACGAAGAATGATGAACTTGAAGCTCTTGAGCATCTTCACGAGAATCACCCGATAAGAACATTAAAGGAAAAGAATGAAGAAATATCACATGAATAAAATGGATACTTCATTTGAGAATTCCAGCTCCATAAGAAAAGGGTGGGAGGGTGGGGAAAACAAAGACAACTTGGGAAGAATGAAACAGACAAATCGTCAGATTTCTCAACGGCGTCCGTATGGAATAACTTGAAGAGAAGGCACACCGGTTGAAAAAGGATTAACATGAAGATCTTGATGATCAAGAAGGACTAGCACTCCCATAGAAATATGAGAACACCGATTAAGAAAGGTATGGAATCAACATTTGACATCGAAGCAACTCGAATACCAGAATCAAAAAAAAAACAAAGGATAGATATGCAACACGATCTTCACAATATCATCCGAACAGAGAATTGAACGAATGAATTCCGCAGGTACATCAACTAGACGAGAAGCCACTTGGGAGAAGGAAAAGGTAAATAAAAAGGAACAAGGATCAGATAGGACAAATACAAGATAGAAGCTTCGTTCCGACATATTCGTGCTGAAAGCTCATGGAACGTGTTACAAAAGGGTTTTGCAATCCCCGGATCAGCATAGCCAAGGACCCTTTAAGATGCAACTCCCGATCGGAACAAGCCCATAAAACCACTTCACTCAATGTAGAACCCCAAACTTCATATCATGCATTCGTTGGAAGAATGCCTAGAACTACTGGATGAACCCACCTATTAATTTCCGAAAGTTTCCAGTTATGCAATCAAGTGTTGGGGATACAGGGGAAGCACCGCGCAATCAACTCTAAACCTACATCCAGCTGTATCCATCCTTCAACACATAACCAGTTGTTCTCGGAAACCGTTTACCTCGGACCTTCGAAACGCATCCACTATACAAGCTATGGCAATACTCCCGAACTACCTCCCCAGTACTGGGTGATGTCGGGGTTATCTTGCCACTAACCGCATAGGAGAGTTTTCGATGTCGGTCGTCTTAAGTATTCTAGTACTGCCGCGATGGATTTGTGACGACAACACCTCGGAGCTCAACTCCCCGGGACACTGCCACAACCCCTAATGACAGGAGGCATCGAGAACAATGTTCTCGTCACAAAGACATCGGAACAATCCAAACAATACTCGCGAGATCCTAAAAAAAATTTGGTGCATTTTTTGAAAGTAGAAGAGGCAAGAGTAATCGTCAGGAGTCCTCACCAGAGTGAAAAGAGATGAGGAGCAAAAGAAATCCTACTCTCCGATATAAATATAGGACTCAAAACATTTTCAAGTGTGTGCCTAGACTCAACCGTCAACGATTCGATCAATCAGTGGGGGCTTCTAGGTCGGAGAAGGCTCTGAATACCAACTTTTAATGCCCAGGATGGGACTATACCTCCTACGTGTCGAGGCATGACTTAAAGGTATAAGCCCATACTAGAGTGATCTCAAGTTTGGTATCTTTGCACGACTCATGTAAAAGATGGATTAAATTGCAAAAGAGGATAGTTGGCTTACACTCGCCACTTCACTCAATACAATACATAAGCAATACATCATTCAAAACATCACAGCCCATCTAAGGGTAAGATCCAAAAGAAAGATACCATAACAACATAAAGCCACAGGTCAGGATCGAATCCTAGTAGAAACCACTACTGATCGTCGAAACATCACAAGCATACGGCCAAACTCTTCATCGAGCTCCCCGTGAAGAACTTGAGCCATCTTCTGCATCTTCTCGGCTAAACCTGCATCTGGTGTTGTAGTATCTGTGAGCCACGAGGACTCAGCAATCCCATAACCATGGGTATCAAGACTAGCAAAGCTTTATGGGTAGGAAGGGTAAAGTGGTGAGGTTGCAGCAGCGGCTAAGCATAATATGGTGGCTAACTTACGAGTACCAGAATAAGATGAGCATCTACGCAAACGGTCGAAAAAGGTGATCGCTAAAGATCCTGACTACATACGGTCAAACATAACCCCACCGTGTTCTCTTCTCAAAGTGAAAAGAGACAGTCACGGTTACTCACACAGTTGTGTGTTTTACTTCGGATCCACTGCCAAGTTTTCTACAACCGGACATTAACAAATTCCAATCTGCCACATAACCGCGGGCACGGCTTTCGAAAGATCATAACCCTGCAGGGGTGTCCCAACTTAGCCCATCACAAGCTCTCACGATTAGCTGAAGTGATAAATATAATATCATCACCCCTTATCTTAGGGAAAATCCGATCAGGCTCGGCACACCGGTAGCACAAGTCATTTCGACAATGGTAAATCAAGTCTAGCAAGACCTCCCGGCGTGCCGACACCCTGATAGTAGCCGCGCGTATCTCGTCTCAGGCCACGTCCGGATGGGCGATTCTACAGGTTATACCAGATACCTCGAGTTTCCCCAAGGCGGCCCCGCAGAACCCCCGTTTGGGACCAACACCATCAGCACTGGCCCCCCTGCTATGTATAATTAAGAATCCTCGGGGACGCGACCCCCTATGCAAATTTAATTAATTAATTAAGTTGTTATTATGAGGCAAATTAAAACCAATGTTGGGCCTTGCTGGAGGAGTTTTATTCAAAGTCGAACTGTCAAGGGGTCCCCATTTCACCCATCGTGTAAGGAACGCAAAATCAAGGAACATAATGCCGGTTTATCGGCGCCTAAGGTGGCATGAGTGGAACAAAACACCGAGCAAAAGGCCAAGCCTTCCACCCATGCCGAGTATATAGGTGTGTTAATAATAATTATAGATATTGTGATATACCAACAACAAGTTCCCTCCTGGAACGAACTTCATCTTCACCTGCAACTAACAACGCTATAAGAGGGGCTGAGCAAGCGGGTAACATAGCCAAACAGTGGTTTTGCTAGGAAGGTTTCAAATGTTAGAGGTTTCATGGCAACAAGGAGAGGCTGACATAAAAGATGGGTAGCGCGACATGTAACGATAGCATCGAGACAACTAAGCATGGCAATGGTAGTAAAGGTATCCAAGGGTATGATCATCTTGCCTGGGATTCCACAAGGGAGAAGAACGGATCCATGAAGTAGACGGAGCAACAGACGAGCAAATCCTCACAACTCCAGAATGAAACCGAAGCTAACAAGAGAAGCAACCGGAAAGAAGCAAACAACACGGTAAACACACAAGCATAAACATGGCATACGATGCACATCCACGTATGATGCATGTCCGGTTTAAATATGCATGGCATGGCAAAGTGCACAAACAAAACTACAAGTTAAGTGGAGCTCAATATGCAACGAGTTGCATATTGACGAAACACCCCATTTAATTATTTAATTGAATCTCGTTATTAACAAGACAAGATTAAATGTTTTTAACATGGCAAGAGGTGAAGCAAAAACAAACTACACTATTTAGGCATTTTAAATGATGCCGGAAAATAACAACAACATATCCGGAAAATCCCCATGAGCATGTTTAGTAATTATAAGCAAACAACAATTATACATATTAATGTTGTTAACATGATGCGGATGACATGATCAAGTTTATGCAATTTTTATTAAAAGGTTAACATAAGAGATATGAAGCATTTGTCCCCGTGGTGGAAGGAAAAAGGTGCCACGGCAACAATCCGAAAATGATGCAACGCATCATATCGGTTTCGATACTCGTTGAGAGACCGGTGCAAAAGATGACGGAGAGCGTGAGCGATCAAGTCGAACAAGATGAAAGAGGTGGGGCGATCCCGTCACCGGGTTCCCATGAGTCGGTGACGAGGCAACCGAGGAACATGACAAACGGACGAAATGGCACGGAGCACACACGGGAAACATTTCATACAACCACAAGCAAGCATCACACGGGCCATCCACGGGGTCGTCTCATATACCTTTGAAGCGTGCGTTTCGGGGCGGTTCGAGACGTAGAGGAAGAAGGCGTTCACGTTCGGAGAGGAAGTAGTCGTTCCGTAGAGTTACACGTGTAGTCGTTCACATCCCGTTCGGAGAGGTACTTGTCATCGGAGGGGGTACTTGTCGCGTCGAAGTTGACGTCGGGGTACACGTTTTATGTAGTGGTACTTGGTCTCGGCGACGGTAGATGTTCACGTTACGTGTTGTGGTACTTGCGACGTCGGGGTACACGGGATCTCCATGTGTAGTCGAACTTGACGCATCCGAAGGGGTACTTGACGCGTCGGGTAGTGTCGTCGTGTAGGCGTTCCCGTTCGTAGATGTACTTGTCATCGTAATCGTTCGGTCGTCGTGGTACTTGTCATAAGGTCGTCGTGGACGTAGTGGAACTTGGTCTCGGCGACGGTAGTGTAACTCGACGGATCCGAGCTCTTCGAGGGTCGTCGTGGTACTTGCCGCATCGACGTCGTGGTACTTGGCAGACTTGGTTCCCTCGTTTTGAACTTGGAAACGACAAGGGCAGCAAGGTTTGGCGAACAACAGTAGCAACAAAACAACATGGCAGCAAGGAGGCAACACGGCAGAGGCAGGGGCCGCGGGATCCGGTGCTGGACGACGGCGAGGCGGGGCCTGGCCGCGGCGCTAGAGAGGACGTAGGAGGTCTTGGTGTTGCTGGAGACGCGGCTCCCATGGCGAGGCGGCGCTGGACGCTACAGAGGCAAGGTCGGGCGCCGGCGCGCGCGCTGGACGGAGGGAGGCCAGAGGACCTGGCCTTGGCGATGGGGACGGACGGCGCTGTCGGCTGGAGAGGAGGGCGCAGGGCTCCTGGCGCGGACCGGCGCTGGCGAGGAGCAGAGGCGCTGGAGGGCGCGGCGCGGGCGAGGGTCGGCCTAACGCTGGAGGCGGGGCGACCGAAAGGGTCCTGCTCGCCGGGCCGGCGGGCGGCACGGCAAGGCCGTCGTGGAGCTGAGGAAAAAGGGGCGGCGGCTCGCCCGCGGGGCGCCAAGGGGCGAGGCCGGAGGGAGCCTAGGGACGCGGCCTGCCTGGCCGAGGCGGGGCGGCTTCCTGGCCGTCGCGGACGAGGCGCTGGAGGGTCGGCCTGAGAGGGAGATCGAAGAGGAGGGATTCGCTGCGAGGGGTTTGGGCGACGAGGCAAGGGAGCGAGACGAGTGGGGCTCGGGCTCGAGGGAAAGAGATGGGAGATCGAAGGGAGTGGCGGCGGCTCGGGAGGAACGAGAGGAGATGGTGCGATGGGGTGCGGCTGCAGCTAGGGTTAGGAAGCGAAGGGAGTGGGCCTTGGGCCGGCTGGCTAGGGGAAGAGGAGGCCCAAGAGGCTGGCTAGGCTCTCTTAATAAAAGAGAGAAAAGGAAAAAATAGAGACAAAGAAAGAAAAAGATAGAGGGGGTTAGGAGCAGAATTTGCACAAGGGAGTATTTTTCTCGGGCATCATAAAAAGAGCACGGTCCGAGAAAAATAGAAAAGGCATGAACGAAAATAATTCAAACATATTTGAATTTAATTCAAATAGGTTTGAACTAAGACTTGAATATTGAAGTGTCCAAAAATGTTCAAATTTTTGGAGGAACCTTGAAACAACGGAAAGAATTATTGGCAAGGATTTCAAAGGAGAAACTCGAAGTGAAATAGACATGGGGAAAATATGCAAGTGTGTTATGCTTAATTCCAAGAATGGAATATTTATTTATATAGCTCCCTAATAATATTGGGAGGCTTTCATATGTTATAAAGAGAAGACATTCTTCCCTCGATTTAAATGGACCGAAGGTCTACACGATTTATTTAAGTTGAGATGCAAAAGAAATATGACATGATGGCATGATGACATGATGCAATGCAAAATAAATAACACAAGCACAAATAACACACACGGGCAACCCGGAACATCTGGAATCTTCTGGAATCTTCTGGAATCTTCTGGAATCTTATGGGACGTCGGTCTTCGGGCGTCACATGCCTGGGGTGTAGGTAATCCCTAAGTCGTAATCTGAGATCAACTCCAACCAACGTCTTTCCCTAAGATTCAAATCTGGTTGGGTGAAGATATACTTGAGACTCTGGTGATCGGTGTAGATCTCGCAACGATTACCAAGGAGGTAATGTCGCCAGGTCTTAAGTGCATAGACTACGGCTGCAAGTTCTAGATCATGTGTAGGATAGTTCTCCTCATGTGGATGCAACTGTCGAGATGCATAAGCAATCACACGACGATCCTGCATAAGGATGCAACCTAGTCCCTGTCGTGAGGCATCACAGTAGATAACAAAGTCCTTGGTGAAATCCGGTGGCACAAGTATGGGAGCAGAAGTCAGGCGTCTTTTCAGTTCCTGAAAACTGTGCTCACACTGTGGGTACCACTCAAACTTTTTATCTTTCTTAAGAACTTCCGTGAGAGGTTTGGCCACTTTAGAGAAGTTCTCAACAAAGCGGCGACAATAACTGGCTAGACCAAGGAAACTCCTAACTTGTTTAACTATTTCAGGTGGAGTCCAATCAAGAACAGCCTGAACTCTCTCGGGGTTGACAGCAATGCCCTTACCAGAGATTACATGGCCGAGATAGGTCACTTCTGGCAACCAAAATTCGCACTTGGAGAACTTGGCATAAAGGCGGTGCTCTCTGAGTTTTTCTAGAACAAGTCTAAGATGTTCGGCATGCTCTTCCTCGTTCTTCGAGTAAATAAGAATATCATCGAGATAAACCACGACGAACTTATCTAAATACTCCATGAAGATCGAGTTCATCAAGCGGGAGAAGGTGGCTGGAGCATTTGTTAGACCGAAGGACATGATGGTGTACTCGTACTGACCATAACGAGTGACGAAAGCCGTCTTGGGGATGTCCCCATTTCGAATCTTGATTTGATGGTATCCTAACCTCAAATCCATCTTGGAGAAGACTGAGGATCCAGCGAGCTGATCATACAGGTCGTTGATCCTGGGAAGCGGATACTTGTTCTTTACCGTGACCAAATTAACGGGACGATAATCTACAACCATCCGATCTGTACCATCCTTCTTCTTAACGAAGAGGACGGGGCAAGCCCAAGGAGAAGAACTAGGATGGATGAAACCCTTTTGCAAGGACTCATCAAGTTGTTTCTTAAGCTCAGCTAGTTCTAAGGGTGCCATTTTGTAGGGTCTCCTAGAGATTGGAGCGGTTCCTGGGATAAGCTCTATAACAAACTCTACATCTCGGTCGGGTGGAACACCTGGCAGTTCCTCTGGAAAGACATCCGGAAAGTCACGGACTACCGGAACATCTTCAAGATCTGGAAGAGGGCTGGCATTAAGAGAATAGAGTTGACGCTTTGCAACTCTAGTGGTGACGGTGACTATCTTACCAGATGGATGTGTAAGCTGAACAGACCTAGTGAAGCAATCAATCTTGGCATGATGAGCTGTCATCCAGTCCATACCCAAGATGATATTAATATCTGAAGACTTGAGGGCTACAAGTGATGCAAGGAATACAAGTCTGTCGACAAGGATTTCATTACCATGGCTTACACTAGAAGTTTGCCATTTGGAACCAGGAGTTTGAATGAGTAGTGGGGAGGGCATATCACAAAATGACATGTCGTGCAAGCGGGCATAACTTTCAGAAATGAAAGAATGAGACGCTCCAGTATCGAATAGAACCGATGCCGGATGACAATTAACAAGGAGTGTACCAAGAACGACATCTGGATCATCATGAGCTTCTTTGGCTGAGACGTGATGCACACGTCCATGTTCGGTGGGAGCTGACTTAACACTGATCATCTTGCGTGATGATTTATCACGTCTAACAGATTTCTCGGACTGGGATGGAGCAACACGGGTCTGAGTGCAAATACGGGCAATGTGTCCCGGTTCTCCGCACTTGTAGCAAATCCTGGAGGTAGGACGTGGACCCGCATTGGCAAATGGTCTATCAATAGGCCTGGGTGGAGCATACTGCTGAACTGGAAGAGGTACCACACGAGATGGCCTCGGAGGATAAGTGGGTGGAAGAAGAGAGTTCGGAACCCAAATCCGGCGCTTCTGAGAACTAGTACCAGAGGAAGATCCCAAATCAAGGGTGTGCTTACGAGACTCATCGTAAGTGAGTTGAGTTGTCTCTGCATTGATGGCCTTGTTCACAAGAGCCTGGAATGTGTTGCAATGATGCAAGTGAAGATCACGACGCAGTTTGGGGTTGAGACCCTTTCGGAACCTAGCCTGCTTCTTGGCGTCCGTGGACACTTCTTCTGTAGCATAGCGGGCGAGGTTCTCAAACTCTCGACTATAATCATCAACAGCCATCTTAGCCTGTGTAAGATTACAGAACTCTTCTCTCTTACGATCGATAAGGGCTTGAGGGATATGATGCTCACGAAAAGCCTCGGTGAAATCTCTCCAGGTAGGAATCTGGCCAGCTGGAATCATGGCCTCATAGTTCTGCCACCAAAGACTAGCAGGACCTTCCAGGTGATAAGTGGCATAGATGACCTTGTCATCTTCAGCTACGTTCGCAGAACGCAGCTTGTGAGTGATACTACGGAGCCAGTCATCTGCATCGAGTGGCTCAATGGAATGATGGAAAGTGGGTGGTTTCAGACGAATGAAGTCATGGATGGTTGCTGATTCCTTGCACTGATGTGCGGTGTTCTCCTCAATACGTGCCAACAAGCGGTTAGACTCACGCTTGTTTCTCTCCATCTCTAACATTAACTCTGCCAACGAAGGCTGGTCGGGAGGATCCTCCTCATCCCTACCACCTCCGTGGTTCTGTCTACGAGCAGCTGAGCTTCGCTTAACCGAAGACATCCTGAGAAGCACAACCGAAGACGGAAACATCAACAACTATAGGATGCATAAGGTAGAACAAGAAATTAGTATCTCTCGAACTACTAGGATAATTCCGGCAGCATAACGGCAGTAAAATGCTCAGAATGAGACATCCTGCTAACAAAGGGTAGTACAACATCTCAACATCATCTCTCAAGGTTCTGTGATAGTACTAAAACAAACTATACTGGAAGAACTTGAAACAAGAATAGGACTCTGATCAACCAATCCTAAGGGACTACGGAGTAGTAACTCGTGATCCTGATAGACGGAAGAGAAAGCCTAGTTCCTTAACCCCTTAGGAAAGGTAGGATGACTCAGATCAGAAGACATGAGGTATAAGGAGTAAAAAGAGCCTTACGTTCCCTTCCACAATCAATTCCCTTATATAACTAAAGAATTTCTAGACTCAACTTCGACCATTTTGGCTTTGTAATCCTACAGGCAGTCAGGCTCTGATACCAACGCTGTCGGGACCCCGATCCTAAGTCTCACCGATCTAGGATGTAACACACCATATCACTTTGCGGCCTCACGCACGGAATCCCCACGGGTGCCACCTTACCTGGCCCGGGACCGTTTGCGCATTTTGGCTCACGTATATGATAGTGTCGCTAGCATCCATATGACAGAGAACCCGGGCCGACATGACCAGTTATAAACCAAAAGTGGCACTAAATTACAGAGACAGGCATTCATGACCCAGCAACGAACGTGTTGGTCATCAACGTATGAACCCCAGTCGTAGCAAGCTACAAGGACTTAAAGGAACAACACATGACATTTCCCCTAAGGGACAGACACAGGAACGAAGAAGGACACATGCCGGTCAGCCTAGGTGTTCCGGAGCAGTAGCAGGCTACCAAGGCTCAGTGGAAACACTAGGAGACATTTCCCTGTAAGATAGGCTACCAAGGGTAAACAACTAGGTGTCGGATCCCACACATACCAAGCATTTCAATAACATACACACAATATGCTCAATATGTGCAAATACAACATGGCATCACAACAAGACTCTAATAAACAAAGTATTTATTCATTAGGCTCCGAGGAGCCAAATATTACAAACATGGGTCTCATGACCCAACATTGAGAGCATACAAGCAACAAGCGGAAGCACAACATGTCTGAGTACAGACATCTACAAATGAAAAAGGCTGAAGAGCCTGACTATCTACAACACTCGTCCAAGATCGTAGCTGAGGTAACAAGCTAGTTGTCGAAGTCGAAGCGAAACTAAGTGAGACGTCAATCTCATCTGCAAAACATAAATTAAGCAAACATGAGTACAAAGGTACTCAGCAAGACTTACATCAGATCCTATCATACATGCACTTGTATCAAGATGGCAAAGTGGGGTTTAGTTGCAGCAAGCCAGCTTTGACTCAGTGGCTATCCTATTCTACGACTGCTGGTAACTCTTTTGAGGTGGCGCACACGAGTCCACTAAGCACCACACAATACACCACTACGGATTCATCCCCGTCTCCCTATGAGAAGGCCATCCATAGCACTCACACTTGTCTTGAGTATTTTAGAGTATCCACTTCAAGTTGTCTATGTACCACGTAAGCATCCAAGAAGTCCATAACCGTGGACCCGGCTATTCGAATAGATCATGTTAACCCTGCAGGGGTGTACTTCTTCACACACGCTCTCGCCACTTACCGCCATGTACATCTCGTGTATCTCAGCAACCTTCAAGCGAAAGCCTGGCGAGGGTGTCGGCTACGACCTGACTAACCACACAAGACTCTAGTCCAGGTTTATCAGCTATTCGGGTTCCATCCGTGGGGAGATCCGGCCGGGGTGTCGCTCACGGCCCCAAATGATGTGCGCAGGGTTTCCAAGCCCACCTCGCCGAGTGGATCTACGCTTGGTACACCGTGCCACGGTGCCTAGTCTGTCCCAAGCCCACTGGCCGAGTGCCACTTGGTAGACTACTAACACTACCTACAAACACCAGAAACTAGTTGCAACTTCTGGACAGAGACCAAGTCGGTTAATAAGTCGAGATGGGCACTTAAGCATTCCAATGCGTGGTAGTAGCTGGTCATTGGACAACATACACAGAACTCAGTTCTTAGGGACGGTTCCAGTGAGACAACCCACCATGTACTCCTACATGGCCTCTCACCACTACCTTTACCAAATCGTGTTCACACACTTAACCCTCAGCATCAGAACATATCATTTCACTCCAATTCATTACCGATGAATCAGACCTGACCCACTCTAAGCAATAGCAAGCAAGGCATGGTAAGATCATATCATGGCTTCAATCAACTCCTACACATGCTAGTGGGTTTCAACTATTTACTGTGGAATGACAGGTCATGCAGAGGAATGGGTTCAACTACCGCAGCATAAAGTAGCAGTTGAAGTCGTTGTTGTCCTAATGCAATAACAGGGAGCGGCAGCGAGAGAGGGGTTGTATCGGAATGAACAAGGGGGTTTGCTTGCCTGGTAAAACAACGTGCAGAGCACTGCTCCTCTGACAGGTACTCTGGATCGGTCTCCGGAGCTGGATCTATCGAGAAGAACGGTGCCGACAATCAAACACAAGCATATGCAACAATATGATGCATGAATATGGCATGAAGATATGATGTTGTTGAGCTAATGCAACTAGCATTTTGATTGGTTGAACTCCATTTGAACCAAGGGTTCAAATGCAACTCTAAAATAAGTGTTTCTAAATGCCATATATGTGTTTTCATATAAACAGTAGGTTTAACTTCATTTTTCATGCATGAAAATGGTACAAATGGATAGATTGAATTTTTTTGATAATTTTTCATATATAAATTATTTCATTCTGAGCTACGGTTGAATTTCTGTGTTTTTTTGAAGTTTAAGCCAATTTCTGAAATAAATAAATCATTTAAGATTTATTTAAATACCAGAATTGGTTTACTGCGTCAGCATGACACAACCATGACGTCAGCAGGTCAAAGGGGCTGGTCCAGAGTCAAACCTGACAGTGGGGTCCACTGGTCAGTGACTCAGTTAATTAACTGAGTTAATTAACACTAAACTAATCCTAACAGAAAAATCAGCAGGGCTGGGCCCACATGTCAGTGGCTAAACTAATTAACCAAAACTAATTAATTAACTTAATGGTCAACTAACTAAAAGGGGTGGGGGCCCACCTGTCATTGACCCAGGGAGTCAAATCCGGGTCAAACCGCAGCTAACACGCCGGCGTTGAGCCGTCGGCGGCAGCAAACGCGGCGGAGGGCATCGGGATTCTGTTCCGGGGGTCTTCTGCGCAGCTGAGACCATGTACGGGGAGCTGGAGCTCACCCACATCCATCCCAGCCAGCGGCAGCAGCTAGGGCGGCCGGAGCTCGCCGGAAACGAGCTCGCGGCGGCGCCGGAGTTCGGGCCTCGTCGGGGTTGGAGCTACGGGGCACGGGGAGGCTAACGGAGAGGTGCTACGGGCTCCTAGCGAAGCACTAAGTGCAGTGACGTGCTCGGATTCGTGCTTGGGTGGCTGTGGCCACGACGGCGGCATCGCCGGCGGCGGTGAGGTCGGGCATCAGCGGAGAGTAGACCTAGAGGTCGCAAACGACTAGGGAAGAAGGGGGAAACGAACGGGAGCTCACCGCGGTTTTGGTGGGGGGGTTCAGTGGCTCGGGGAAGCTTCTGCTGCGGCGAATTCGTCGCCGGCGGTCGGCAGCGTCCGAGGAGGAAGACGATGACGACGGCGGCTCCACAGGGCGTCCGGCATCTGGTGGCTTGACGGAGAGGACGAGGGAGTCGTGGCGGAGCTCGTGGGCTCTATGGAGGGGCGAGGGGAGGGCAGTGGCTACGGCAACGGCGATCGACGGCGACGGCGGCGTTCGGGAGTTGCGAGAGAGAGCGAGGGAGAGGAGGGGAGAGGTCCAGGAGAGTGCGAGAGCGTCGGGGAGATCGCGTGGCGCCTCCAGAAACGACCAGGCGGCGAGGGGGAGTGAAGCAGGCAGGTGGCGTGGCGCTCCCGCCGTGTGCGCGCGCCGGCCACATGCCTCGGCCTACTGGCGCGAGGTAGGTGATGACTGGCTTGGCCAGTGGGCCGGGCCAGCTCTGCCTGGTGGGCTGCAGGTAAGCCAGGTAAGCTATTTCTTTTATTTGCTTTTCTATTTTTCTGACATTTGTTTTGATTTAATTTCTAAATTAAATCAATTATTTTCTGCTGACATATTTATTTTGGAGGGACCTAGGAATTAATCCAAGCCCCTAAAAATAAAGAATCAGAATTATGGACATATATAAAATATATAATATATATATATCCAATGCAAATAACTATTGCATTAATTCCAAATGCCCAAAATAAATACTTATGAGCTCCCAATAATATTGGTTTGATTTTTTTCTCTAACCAATATTTTCAGAGGGCCACATGAACATTTTCTTGGACCTTTTTGGAGCAATTTTTATTTGGGTCATTTTCAAAAAGGGTTTCTGAGGGCTTCACAAGTCCTCAATTCAATTTGATTTGAAAATTTAAACATGATGCAAACCACAAGACTAACCTAGTGCATACCAGAACTAGGGTTGTGACAATCGCGCGCCCCCTACCTCCACACAAAGGTTGGCACTTTACAAATACCTCATGCTCTAAATTCGTCACATAGTGGTTCACCATACGTGCATGCTACGGGAATCACTAACCTTAACACAAGTATTTCTCAATTTCATAATAACTCTGCTAGCATGACTCTAATATCACTATCCTCATATCTCAAAACAATTATCAAGCATCCAACATCTCATCATATTCAATCCACTTAGTGTGGAAGTTTTTACTACATTGACATTAGATGTCTATGATGTGAAGACTAGTTTTTTTAGCCTAAACACATTACCATGCGGTTTTAATAGACTCTCAAATAGATATAAGTGAAGCATGAGAGTTCAACAAATTCTACAAAATATAACCACCACCGTGCTATAAAAGATATAAGTGAAGCACTAGAGCAAAACTATTCAACTCAAAAGATATAAGTGAAGCACATAGAGTGTTCTAACGATTCCTAGGCCATATTTAACTCTCTCAAATAGGTGTGTACATCAAGGATGATTGTGGCAAACTAGCAAGCAAAGACTCAAATTATACAAGACGCTCCAAGCAAAACACATATCATGTGGTGAATAAAAATATAGCTCCAAGTATAGTTACCTATGGATGAAGACGAAAGAGGGGATGCCTTCCCAGGGCATCCCCAAGCTTAGGCTTTTGATTATCCTTGAATTTTACTTGGGGTGCCATGGGCATCCCCAAGCTTAGGCCTTTGCTACTCTTTGTTCCATAGTCCATCAAAGCAATGCTCAAAACTTGAAAACTTCACAACACAAAACTTAGACAAAAATTCTCCTGAGCTCCGTTAGTATAAGAAAACAAATCACTACTCAAAGGTACTTCAATGAATTCATTATTTGTTTATATTGGTGTTAAACCTACTGCATTCCAACTTCTCTATGGTTCATACTTGCCAATACTACTCATAGATGCATTGAAATAAGCAAACAACACACGCAAAACAGAATCTATCAAAAACAGAACAGTCTGTAGTAATCTGCAGGTTTCATATACTTTTGTAACTCCAAAAAATTCAAACTAAATTAGTAAACGTGAGGAATTTGTCTATTAATCATCTGCAAAAAGAATCAACTAAATAGCACGCTCCAGTAAAATCTGACGACCATTCTAGTGAGCGCTAAAAATAAAACATGAAACCACATCTAAACAGAAGCTAGATGCAATATTTATTCCCTAACAGCAGCAAAAACAAAACAAAAATAAAATTGGATTGCCTCCCAACAAGCGCTATCATTTTACGCCCCTAGCTAGGCACAATACAAGATAGATATAGGTATTGCCATCTTTGGAAGGCAATCCATAAGTGCTCTCATGATAGATTCATCTGGTATTTTGATTTTCTTTCTAGGAAAGTGTTACATGCCTTTCCTTAACGGAAATTGGAATCTAATATTTCCTTCCTTCATATCAATAATTGCACCAATCGTTCTAAGGAAAGGTCTACCAAGAATAATAGGACATGAAGGATTGCAATCTATATCAGGAACAATGAAATCTATGGGCACATAATTCCTATTGGCAACAATAAGAACATCATTAATCCTCCCCATAGGTTTCTTGATAGTGGAATCCGCAAGATGCAAATTTAAAGAACAATCATCAAGCTCATGGAAACCTAGCAAATCACACAAAGTTTTTGGGATAGTGGAGACACTTGCACCCAAATCACACAAAGTATTGCATTCATGATCTTTTATTTTTATTTTAATAGTAGGTTCCCACTCATCATAAAGCTTTCTAGGGATAGAAACTTCCAACTCAAGTTTTTCTTCATAAGATTGCATCAAAGCATCAACTATGTGTTTGGTGAAAGCTTTATTTTGACTATAAGCATGCGGAGAATTTAGTACGGATTGCAACAAGGAAATACAATCAATCAAAGAGCAATCATCATAATTGAATCCCTTGAAATCCAAAGTAGTGGGTTCATCACTATGCAAAGTTTTAATCTCTTCACTCCCACTTTTAACAATTTTAGCATCAAGATCTAAAAACTCTGAATCATTGGGACACCTTATAGAAGAATCATATCCAATCCTATCTTCCTCAAGATTTATACTAGAAAACAAGGATCTAATAGGAGACACATCAATAACTTTCCGATTTTCATCTTTATTTTCATGATAACCAATGTTCAAGAAACCGTTAACTGGTAGCTGCTCGGTCGGTTTAGGAGTAGCGATTAATCGGTGAATCGGCCTATTAACTGGATTAATCGGTCGACCATTAATCGGTAGATTGAATAGGAACTTGCCAACATATATCAAGATTTTTTTATGTATTATACCATATTCCCAAGATCACAGGTAGGTAGTATACTAAAACATGCTTCCTTAGACATATGAAAATCATAGAGAGGAGGTAAAATTATTAATCCTAGCTATTAAGGAGCGGGATGGGGATGGAAGGGGTTACGGGTCAAAATTTTGGGCTTTGTTTGCCCACCCATTAATGAACCGGCAGGGATTAATCGGCATGACAACTGATTAATCGGTCTAACTGGCCAATTAATCGGCATGACAACTGATTAATCGGTCTAACTCGATGAATAGGTGTTATTCGATTCGGCCATGCGGTGAGTAGCGATTAACTGGCCCGTTAACTGATTAATCGGGTGAATTCTTGAACAGTGATGATAACTAGAAGAACACGCTTTAATATAATCCTCTCTTTTAGCACACATCCTAACGGTTTTTTCTTTGCATTCATCAATGGAAATTCTCATGCCCTTGAGAGACTCATTGATATCATGCTTAGGTGGGATAGATCTAAGTTTCAAAGAATCAACATCAAGAGTAATTCTATCCATACTTCTAGCCAATTCATCAATCTTAAGCAATTTCTCTTCAAGCATAGCATTGCAATTCTTTTACGAAATCATAAACTCCTTAACACTAGTTTCAAATTCAGAAGGCATCTTTCCATAAGATTTGATGTAGGAATTACCATAATTATTAGAGGAATTAGTAGGAAAAGGCCTAGGATTAAAATTCCCTCTATAAGCATTGTTACCAAAATTATTCCTACCAACAAAATTCACATCCAAAGATTCATTGTTATTTTCAATCAAAGTGGACAAAGGCATATCATTAGGATCAGAAGAAGCACTCTTAGCAGCAAATAATTTCATAAGTTCATCCATCTTTCCACTCAAAACACTACTCTCTTCAATAGCATGCACTTTTTTACTAGTAGATCTTTTGGTGTGCCATTGAGAATAATTAACCATAATATTATCTAGGAGTTTGGTAGCTTCTCCTAAGGTAGTTTCCATGATAGTGCCTCCCGCGGCCGAATCTAAAAGATTTCTAGAAGCAAAATTCAAGCCAGCATAAAAGTTCTAAATAATCATCCATAGATTCAAACCATGTGTAGGGCAATTACGTATCATTAATTTCATTCTCTCCCAAGCTTGAGCAACATGCTCATGATCTAGTTGCTTAAAATTCATAATATCGTTTCTAAGAGAGATGATCTTACCAGGAGGGAAATACTTAGAGATAAAAGCATCTTTGCACTTATTCCATGAATCAATACTATTTCTAGGCAAAGAGGAAAACCAAGTTTTAGCACGATCTCTAAGTTAAAACGGAAATAACTTCAATTTAACAATATCGTTATCCGTATCCCTTTTCTTTTGCATATCACACAAATCAACAAAGTTGTTTAGATGGGTAGCGGCATCTTCACTAGGAAGGCCGGAGAATTGATCTTTGATGACAAGATTCAACAAAGCAGCATTGATCTCACAAGATTCAGTATCAGTAATAGGAGCAATCGGAGTGCTAATAAAATCATTATTGTTGGTATTGGAGAAGTCACACAATTTGGTATTGTTCTGAGCCATAGTGACAAGCAAGCAATCCAACACACAAGCAAACAAGAAGAAAGCAAACGATAAACACACGGCAGAAGAAGGGCAAATAAAACGGCAAGGGTGAAGTGGGGGAGAGGAAAACGAGAGGCAAAAAATGTAATGCGAAGGATAAGGGTTTGTGATAGGTACTTGGTATATGAATTTTGCGTAGGTAATGGTGCTAGAAATTCTTCTTGCTACTTCTTGAGCTTGCGTTGTATTCCCTCAAAGAGGAAAGGGAGATGCAGCACAATAGCGTAAGTATTTCCCTCAGTTTTTGAGAACCAAGGTATCAATCCAGTAGGAGACCACGCGCAGTCCCTCGCACCTGCACAAACAAATAAGAACTTCGCAGCCAACGCGATAAGGGGTTGTCAATCCCTTTACGGTCACTTACGAAAGTGAGATCTGATAGAGATGATAGTTTATATTTTTGGTATTTTTGTTTATAAGAACAGAAAGTAAAAGCATAAAAAGTAAAGTAGATGTAGACTGATATGTTGAGAATAGACCCGGGGGCCATAGTGTTCTCTAGTGGCTTCTCTCATGATAGCGATATTCTACTGCGGGTAAACAAATTACTGTCGAGCAATTGATAGAAAAGCGAATAATTATGAGACTATATAGGCATGATCATTGTATATAGGCATCACGTCCGAGACAAGTAGACCGACTCTTGCCTGCATCTACTACTATTACTCCACACATCGACCCCTATCTAGCATGCATCTAGTGTATTGAGTTCATAGAACAGAGTAACACCTTAAGCAAGATCACATGATGTAGAGGGATAAACTCAAGAAATATGATATAAACCCCATATTTTTATCCTCGATGGCAACAATACAATATGTGCCTTGCTGCCCCTACTGTCACTGGGAAAGGACACCGCAAGATTGAACCCAAAGCCAAGCACTTCTCCCATTGCAAGAACTATAGATATAGTAGGCCAAACCAAACCAATAATTCGAAGAGACTTGCCCCATTACTTGTCTTGATTGCGGTATGTCATGTGCATTGTGTATGCCTATTATTTGCCCACATGACATGATTGCCATGATTTCCTCTATTGTGTTGCATCTTCGCTACACTAGTTTGCACGACTTGATTTCTATGTTCGCGTATGTTGCATCATCGATGACTCATACTTGCTCGTTTCATGAGGTTGATGGCACATATTCCCATTCTTTGCACATGCTTGCTAGTCCATGTTGTCATATCTCTCCATATGTTGCATCTCTCATGCTAGATGATTTACCATGTATTGAGTGCAACAATGCTTTTCGTCTTGTGAACGAGATTGCCCCTATAGCTTTCTCACATATATTTGGAGACTTTGACATATTTCTAGTGAAGCATGCTTGTCTTCTTTCTTTGCACCATATGCCTAGTGCCATGAATATTGCCATTGTTGCATCATATTGTTCATGCACTTTTGCTTCTAATGCTTATGTGCAAGAGAAGAGAACCATCATGATGGATGATGTGTTTATCTACCATGCACATACATTCTTTTCTTTGTTTTGTGCATATGTAGGATGCTTCGACTACATGTCAACTTCTACTCCATGTGAGTAGACAATTCGAGCTCTTGAGAGTGAGCCTCATACTTTCGACCACGACTCGCTTCTACACCAAATTTCCTTGTGCTTCGGCATTGTGAAGGATACCCAAGGACACGCCTTCAAGGTGACATCTTTCTTGAGCATGGATAATGCGAATCATACTACTTGTGTTTCTTGCACCATGATACTTATTGTCCATCTTGGACTACTTGATTGCACACATGTTAGAGATCTTCCTAGGACTTGCCATTTTCAAATTTCCATGCCTCGCGACATATATGCCTTGTGTGTTGCATCCAACCTATTGCCTACTTGCTCATATCACATGCCTGGTTGCACCAATGTCATCACTTCACATATGCCATGTCCCTTTTCCTGTCACATGCTTGACTTATTTGCCTCACACATGTTGAACAATTGCTCTTTCTATTGTGTTCAGTGCCACGCTATTTTCGCTACACCCTATGCACATTATGCTTGGATTGTCTTACACTTAACCTGTGCGTTTAGACACTTCATTTTATTTGGTGTTGTGAATAATTCTTATGCCTACCATAGACCTTTCATTGAGTGCTTTGTGCATGTTTGCTATGACCATGAGGTAGATGCTTGTTCACTTCTGAAACAAATTTGCATCTCTATCTCACACTTGCATGCTTGTTTCCATGATGTACTTGATTGTGCTCGACTTATATGCTTAATTGTCATGCCACACTTCTTTGTCACAACATATGATATGCTTGATGACAACATTTGTTGGGTGAATCACCTCTTATATGCTTGGTTTTGCACTAACGCTGACCACATTTGTTTTTCCAAGTGCTTGTTGTCTTTGCTCCTTTTGAAGGAATTACAAGACGGTGCGACATTGGAGAGTGTGACGAGGTTACAGACCTAGGGTTGGGTCACATGCCTGACCAAGATAACCTACCCAAGGTCACTACCCCAGAAGATCAAAAGACAAAACCTACGATGGTAAAGACAGTCTACTGAGACGGCCCAAGAGGACATCCCACTCGACTGGACATCACCTACAAGACGACTCAACTCCACTCGACCCATCCAAGGCACTCGACCCCCGAAGGTCAAAGGTCTCTTAGGACAACAACGGTTTGGTATTTACTTGCCGTAGTGAATGCCTTTATTACTCTTTACTACAGACGTCCTTAATGTACATTGAACCCTTAGTAATGTGGAGCATGGCTGGGGTCCCGGCGCACTATATAAGCCACCCCCTCCTCCAGTACGGGGGTTCGCATCCTTGTAACTAACACATATACACACTTCAGTCGACCGCCTCTGGGCACCGAGACGTCGGGCTGTTACTTCCTCCGGGAAGGGCCTGAACTCGTAAAACACCTTGTGTACGACTTCGCCATAGCTAGGGCCTTGCCTCCTCAATTGTAACCCCTACTAGTACCGTCAGACCTAGAACCACGACAGTTGGCGCCCACCGTGGGGCAAGGCGTCTTAGCGACTTCTGGTGAGGTTGCAATCTTTTCTCCGACCTCCTTCATCATGGTTTCTGGCGGTGGTCTGGCGTTGGACTGCGAGATCCGACTCGGCGCGCTCATCTTCGTCGCCGACGACTCCGCTTGGCTCCAGGAGGCCCCTCTCGACATCGAGGCTCTGCCCGTCCACGGGGCTGCGCACTTCCGCGCCAGCGCCTGCGGTGTCCTCCTTTGGAAGCCGTCGACTCAATACCTGCCGAACCCTACATCGTCCCCCATCCCCGGCGGACGCCGTCGCAAGCGATCCGGTCGCTCATGGCTCCAGCGGTGGGTGAAACACGCGGTGGCCCGTCAGGCGGCCACCCCTCAGGTCGCGGCCATCGAGCCCGACGGTTACCTCTACGGGCCGATCGATCCATCGGTCGAGCTCGTGGGTTCAGTTTCTGAGTGCGGGAGCAGCGATCCCGCAGCGGAGGTCCTCATGGTAGACTCATGCTGCAGCCCACCGGGTTTTCCTCGTGGTGGCGACGGCGGCAGTGGTGGCGGCCGTTCATACGACAACGACGGATACATTCCTCAACCCCTCACCGCCGAGCAAAGGGACGAGCTCTGTCGCCGCAACGAAGACGTGCTCTTCACTCCCATCGTGGGAGATTCTCTAGAGGCTCTGGCCCTGGAGGCCACGCGCTTGGCCACCGTGGCCGAGCGCGCACGCTTGGAAAATATCCAGCGCGCACTCAACGAACAGGCCCGCCGACTGGCCCCCGAGTCTAGTCGACGACCGCGGCAATCGCAGCCACGCGAGACTCAGGTGTTCCGCACACCAGTCCAGAACCTCGAAGCCGCGGCTCGCATCGCGGAGTCTATTCAACCATCTCAGTCAGAGGCTGGGAGAGGCCTTCAGCTGATCCAAGCGTTGCTCCGGACAGCTGAAGAGCAAAACGCGGATGTTTCTCAGTCGCGCAATAGGATTCACAGCAGATCGGTGGCTGCAGACACCGTTTGGTCAGCCCACAGTCCAAGATCGCCCCCAAGGCGTGAGGAACGTGGCCTGTGGCAAGACTGTCATCTGGGTCGGAGTGACGAGCAATATGACCGTCGACCCGGTCATCATGACCACCGTCGAGTGCCTACGCCTCCTTCGGGAAGCGGATTGTTCTCGCCCCAACGGCACGAAGGCAGGCGCCTGCGCGACGACGAGCGGAGGATTCCCCCAGATCCCCGGAGGCCGGGCTTCAATGCGAGGTCTATCCTTGTGCAGGGGCTGGTCGACCGGAACAGGGCATTCAAAGAAGAGCAAGGCAGAGATCGTCCGAATGGAAGCCGAGCACATGCCTCTGGACCCGAGTGTTTCTGCAGTGTCATCAGGGCCGCTGAGATCCCCCCAAACTTCAGGTTGGCGGCGGGGGTAAATAAGTTCACCGGCAAGTCAAAACCAGACACCTGGCTAGAAGACTACCGAGTGGCTGTGCAGATCGGAGGCGGCAACGATGACGTAGCCATGAAGCACCTTCCTCTGATGCTAGGCGGTTCAGCTCGGGCGTGGCTCAATCAGTTGGCCCCTGGGAGTATTTACAGTTGGGAAGAGCTGGCCCGAGTGTTTATTCGGACCTTCGAGGGCACCTGTAAGCGGCCTGCTGGTCTCGCAGAGCTTCAGCATTGCGCGCAGAAGTCGAATGAAACCTTGAGGGATTACATCCAATGATGGACCACCTTGCATCACACAGTGGGAAATGTGTCTGAGCACCAGGCAGTTTGCGCCTTCAAGGAGGGCGTGCGTAACCGAGAGCTGAATCTGAAGTTCGGTCGAATGGGCGATATGTCCCTGTCTCGGATGATGGAGATTGCCAGTCAGTACGCTAACGGCGAAGAGGCCGGTTGGCTCCGCAGTGGCAAGAAACCAGTCGAACAGGATGATCAGAATTCCAATCGAAAGAACAAGCGCAAGGCCGAGCCAGCTGCTCAGGGCGAAGCTGCAGTGGTCAACCAAGGGAAAGGCAAAGGGAAGCCGAAGGGGCCCTGGGCTCCTAAGAAAGTAAAGGATCAAGCTGGGAATGATGTACTCGACCAGCCGTGTCCCATTCACATGAAGAAAGATGAAGAGGGAAACTTGATATATCCCAAGCACACCACTCGACAGTGCCGGCTCCTGATCCAGAACTTATAGAAAGATCAGTCGCCTGAGAACGGAAAGGAATCAGAGGAGTCCGAAGACAAGGAAGGGGAAGGAGGATACCCCCAGATCAACACCACTTTGGTGATCTTCGCAGACGTCGAGAGAAAAAGTCGACTGAAAGTCATCAACAGAGAAGTCAACATGGTTGCCCCGGCAACCACCACATTTCTGAAGTGGTCCAAGACCCCCATCACATTCGACCAGTCTGATCACCCTGCGCACATTGCCACCCCCGGGCGGCAGACGCTGATGGTCGACCCAGTGGTCAAGGGCACACGTCTGACCAGGGTCCTGATGGATGGAGGTAGTGGTTTGAATATTCTGTATGCAGCAACCCTCCGGGATATGGGCATCCCGATGTCCCAGCTGAGTGAAAGCAACATGAGGTTCCACTGGGTCATCCCCGGGAAGAAGGCCGATTCACTTGGCCAAATCACACTCGACGTAGTCTTTGGCGACTCGAAGAATTTTCGCAAAGAGAAGCTGACGTTTGAAGTGGTGGACTTCAACAGCGCTTATCATGTCATTCTGGGTAGGCCCGCCTACGCCAGGTTCATGGCTCGACCGTGTTATGTATACCTCAAGCTGAAGATGCCGGGACCCAACGGCGTTATAACCGTCACTGGGAACTGTCAGAAAGCGGAAGAGTGCTTCCAGAAAGGCTCGAAGCGTGGATCCGAGTGACTTGCTGAGGGCCAAGCAGCGGGCTTTCGAGTCAGCTTTCCAGTCGGCTGGGGAGACGAAGCCCGTACACATTCACCCCACCGACCCCAATGCAGCACCGACCCACATTTCCACTACACTCGACAGCAAATAGGAAGAAGCGCTCATCCAGTTCCTCCGTGAGAACTGGAACATCTTCACATGAAAACCATCAGACATGCCAGGTGTACCCATGTGACTAGTTGAGCACCATTTGCGTGTCGACCCAAAAGTGAAGCCTGCGAAGGAACATCTCCGTCGGTCCATCGTGGAGAAGAGAAAGGCAATTGGCGAGGAAGTGGCTCGGCTCCTGGCAGCTGAGTTTATCCGCGAGATCTACCACTCCGAGTGGCTCGCCAATGTCGTCATGGTCCCCAAGAAGGACAAGTCTCTCCGCATGTGCATCGGTTTCAAGCATATCAATCGGGCCTGTCCGAATGATCTTTTTCCTCTCCCTCGCATCGATCAGATAGTTGACACGACTGTGGGATGCGAGCGTTTGTCCTTTCTGGACGCGTACTCTGGGTACCATCAGATCCGTCTATTTGAACCCGATGAAATCAAGACAACTTTCATCACCCCTTTTGGGTGTTTCTGTTATGTCACCATGCCTTTCGGTCTCAAAAATGCCGGCGCTTCCTTCATGCGCATGATCCAGAAGTGCCTGATAAAGCAAATTAGTTGGAACGTCAAAGCATACATGGATGACATTGTGGTCAAGTCACAGAAAGGTTCCGACCTACTGACTGACCTCGCTGAGACATTCGCAAATTTGAGAAGCTATGATATCAAGCTCAATCCGTCGAAGTGTACATTTGGAGTTCCTGGCGGCAAGTTACTCGGTTTTCTCGTTTCCGAACGGGGAATCGACGCCAACCGAGAGAAGGTCGGAACCATCCTCCGAATGAAACGCCCCGAGCGTATACACGACGTCCAGAAGCTTACTGGTTGCTTGGCCGCATTGAGTCGATTCATTTCTCATCTCGGTGAGAAGGCATTGCCTGTCTACCGACTGATGAAGAAATCAGAAAAGTTTTCAAGTGGAATTTCGAAGCCGAAGCAGCATTTGAAGAGCTCAAAGCCCTGCTGTCCACCCAGCCAGTGCTTGCTGCCCCAGTCAGCAAAGAGCCTCTCCTACTATACATTGCAGCCATCGGACAAGTTGTCAGCACTGTACTCATGGTCGAGCGGGAAGAAGAGGGCAAGGCCTACAAGGTCCAGCGCCCAATCTATTACATATCCAAAGTTTTCACTCCCTCCAAGCAAAGGTACCCACATTACCAGAAGCTCGTGTATGGGATTTATTTGACGGCAAAGAAGGTTGCCCACTACTTCGCGGATCATACAATCTCAGTCGTCAGCGATGCCCCTCTGTCAGAGATTCTGAACAACCGAGAGGCAACCGGTCGAGTGGCAAAATGGGCGATTGAACTTCTTCTGTTAGATATCAAGTTTGAGGCGAAGAAAGCCATCAAGTCTCAGGTTATAGCGGATTTCGTGGCCTAGTGGATAGAGCAAGAGTTGCCGACTCAAGTTCAATCGTATCACTGGACTATGTTCTTCGATGGATCCAAGATGTTGAATGGATCCGACGCAGGCGTGGTCCTGGTATCTCCCAGGGGCGACAAGCTCAGTTACGTCCTTCAAATCCACTTTGACTCATCGAACAACGAGGCTGAGTACGAAGCACTTTTGTATGGATTGCGCATGGCCATCTCACTCGGCGTCCGTCACCTGATGGTCTATGGCGACTCAAACTTAGTGGTGAACCAAGTGATGAAGGAATGGGACGTCAGGAGCCCGGCAATGACCAGTTATTGCAGTGCGGTACGGAAGCTTGAGAAGAAGTTCGAAGGTTTAGAGCTCCATCACGTGCCCAGAGCCAAGAACCAGCTCGCCGATGACCTCGCGAAAATTGGGTCAACTCGGAAGCCTATTCCCAAGAATGTGTTTCTGGAACACCTGCACACCCCTTATGTCAAAGAAGACCCCTTCACGGAAGAACCCCCACAGCCAGTCAGTGCGTCGGATCCGACTGAAGCCCAAGTGCCTGTAGTGGTCGACTCGATTATGGAGGTTTTAGTGATTACGCCTGACTGGACTGTGCCATACATAGCATATCTGCTCAGGCAAGAACTCCCGGAAGATGAAGAAGAAGCACACCAAATCGTCTGTCGATCCAAGGCGTTCACCGTCATTCAGGGTCAACTCTATAGAGAAAGCGTCACCGAAGTCGCTCAGCGCTGCATCACCCCAGAGGAAGGTCGACTGATTCTGAATGAGATTCACTCGGGAACTTGTGGCCACCACGCTTCCTCTCGGACTATAGTGGCCAAAGCGTACCGAGCCGTGTTTTATTGGCCCCGAGCCAACGAGATGGCCAAAGATATTGTGGATAAGTGCGAAGGCTGCTAGTTCTACTCCAACATGTCCCACAAGCCAGCGTCTGCTCTAAAGACCATTCCACTAGTCTGGCCCTTTGCCGTTTGGGGCTTGGATATGGTTGGCCCCTTCGAAATAGGCAGAAGCGGATTCACTCACCTGCTCGTAGCAGTCGACAGGTTCACCAAATGGATTGAGGCCAAGCCCATCAAGAACCTCGGGTCGAGCACCGCCATCAGCTTCATCAGAGAATTGACATATAGATATGGGGTCCCCCACAACATCATCACGAATAACGGCTCCAACTTTGACTCGGATGAATTTAGAGCTTTCTGTGCTTCTCAAGGAACACGAGTCGACTACGCCTCCGTGGCGCATCCGCAGTCGAATGGACAGGCAGAAAGGGCAAACGGTTTGATTCTCCAAGGCCTGAAGCCATGGCTCATGCGTGACCTTAAGCATGACGCTGGGGCTTGGGTAACCGAACTACCGTCTATCTTATGGGGTCTGAGGACAACTCCAAACCGGTCGACTGGCCGTACCCCTTTCTTCATGGTCTATGGAGCTGAAGCCGTGCTGCCAAGTGATTTGTTACATAATGCCCCCCGAGTGGAACTGTTCTCCGAAGCCGAAGCAGAGCAAGCGCGTCAGGATGTAGTCGACCTCTTGGAGGAGGAATGAGAGATGGCCCTGATCCGGTCGACCATCTATCAGCAAGACCTGCGTCGATTCCATGCTCCCAACGTTCTAAGCCGAGCATTTCAGGAAGGAGACCTGGTTCTTCGAGTGTATCATAAACGACCACACAAGCTTGCCCCGGCCTGGGAAGGCCCCTTCATCGTCACCAAGGTACTGCACAACGGAGCATATCACCTCTACAAGGTCGCCAAGAAGAAAGACGAACCTCGTTCGTGGAACGCGAACCTGCTCCGCCGCTTCTACACTTGAAACACTCGAACAGTCGAGTTGTAATAAAGATTTTCCGGTTTATTTCAAAGACAAGTTTGCAGCGATCCCTTAATGATTGTTGTTTTCTAAGATGCTGGTCTTAAAAATACCGCAGTGGGTACTTAGCCGCGAAACCGATTCGCCTAAGTTATAAAAAACCATTCCGAGTGAAGAGCAACCCTCTCACTCGGGGGCTTAGCCGCGAACCCGATTCGCCTAAGTTACAAAAACTACCCCGAGTGCAGAGCAACCCTCTCACTCGGGGGCTTAGCCGCGAACCTGATTCGCCTAAGTTTCAAAAACCACTCCGAGTGAAGAGCAACCCTCTCACTCGGGGGATTAGCTGGGACCCCGTGATTTTCCTAAGTTACAAACAACCACTCCGAGTGAAGAGCGACCTTCTCACTCGGGGGCTTAGCTGCGGTCCTCCAAGCTGCATCATAAGAATAATGTGGCTCTATCTTCCGAGCTCCGCCACAAATACAACGTAGCTTGGAATCGCCTAAGTTACAAACAACCACTCGGAGTGAAGAGCAACCCTCTCACTCGGGGGCTTAGTTGCGACCCCGTGACTCTCCTAAGTTACAAACCTCCACTCCGAGTGAAGAGCAACCCTCTCACTCGGGGGCTTAGCTGCGGTCCTCCAAGATGCGTCATACCACAAATACAACGTAGCTTGGAATCGCCTAAGTTACAAACCACCACTCCGAGTGACGAGCAACCCTCTCACTCGGGGGCTTAGCTGCGACCCCGTGATTCGCCTAAGTTACACAACCATTCCGAGTGAAGAGCGACCCGCTCACTCGGAGGCTTAGCTGCGGTCCTCCGAGCTGCGTCATAAGTATAACGTGGTTCTGTCTTCCTAGCTCCGCCACAAATACAACGTACCTTGGAATCGCATAAGTTACAAACCACCATTCTGAGTGACGAGCAACCCTCTCACTCGGGGGCTTAGCTGCGACCCCGTGATTTGCCTAAGTTACAAACAACCACTCCGAGTGAAAAGCGACCCTCTCACTCGGAGGCTTATCTGCGGTCCTCTGAGCTGCGTCATAAGTATAATGTGGCTCTGTCTTTTGAGCTCCGCCACAAATACAACGTAGCTTGGAATCGCCTAAGTTACAAACAACCACTCCGAATGAAGAGCAACCCTCTCACTCGGGGGCTTAGCTGCGCTCCTCCGAGCTTCGCCGCAAGCACAACGTTGCCGTCAAGACGTCGACTCAAAATCCAAGCGATCAAAGAGAGTCGGAAGCAAAGCAAGCAAACGCAAAAAGAGCCAAATCCAGACAAAAGCCCTGCAAGATTCGGGCAAAGGTACTTGGGCCACGAGCCCACAAGAGTTTAACGGTTACAGGATCACTCGGCATTCCGAGGAAAATCGAATCAAAGTACCAAAGTTTATTCACTCCTCTGGAGCGGGCGGGCTCGCAGGTGCAACAAACTCGTCCAGGTCGATCCCATCGGCGATGCGGGTCGCAGCTTCCAAGAAAGTCTCCATGAAGGACTGGAACTGGAGCTCCTTCGTATTGGCGACCTTGAGCGCCGCGAGCCTTCTCTCCTTCACTTCATTGCAGTGCACACGGACCAAGGATAGCGCTAAGTCGGCTCCGCAGTGGGCAGATGACTTCTTCCACTTTTGCACTCGACCAGGGATCTCATTGAGTCGAGTCATCAGAGACTCGAGGTCGTTCTCCGGCACGACTCCCCTCGAGAGTGCGGCGTCGATCCGAGCCATCACTGCTTTCAGCCGGCCCAGGTAGCCTGTGGCAGCGGTAAGGCGAGACTCCAGTCTCAAGATATTCATGGCAGCTTCGTCCTTGATAATGGAATTAGCTGGGTCCAGACCGGGTTCGACCCGCCCAGTCTCTTCCTCAAAGTTGCGGCAGAATTCTACACAACCAAGAACGCGTCGAGTCAGCAAGCAGGTTATGGGTTGACCAATCCAACTAAGTCTTAACAAAAGAGATATACCTTCAAGTACGAGATACCACTTCTTGGTGAGGTCGCTCAGATAAGCTTCCAGATCGTTCTTCTTCTGGAAGAGGCCCTCGTATTTGTCGTTCAGGGCATTCTTGGCGTTCTTCAGTCGATTCACTTCTTGGTTAGCCGCGTCGAGACAACCCTTCAACCTGATGATCTCCGCCTCGAGCGTACCGACGGAAGCCAGCTTCTGCTCTGCCAGTTCGGTTTTCTCCTCAGCCTGCTGCTGCGCTGCCGCCAAGTCGAGGTCTTTCTGCTCCAAGTCCGCCTTCAGTTGGCCTACAAGGGAAATCACTAGACAGATGAACACGAGGGAACACAGGACATACTTATCAAAGGTCAGTCGATGAGTTGCTCGCGTCAGTTAGCAGCTGCTTCGTCCTGCGTCTTCTTCAGCTGGTCCCGAGCCAGCTGCACGTCGAGATTGAGCTGGATCTGCTTCTTCTCAAGATCTGCTAATTTGGCTCCAAACTCGCAAGATCTCTGCATCAACACAATAAAACAGGATTCTAAGACTACAGTAGAGTCAAACACTCAACCGCAGACTCGGGGACTACGCCCAGTGGGTGCACTGAGCGTGCCCCCACTGGTTCTCGCCTGGCCAAGATCAGTCTGGCACGAGCTCAAAAAAATAAGGAGGAAAGTTCTATTATCAGACCATGGTCGACTACCAGCAGTCGACCACGGTCTCGGGGACTACACCCAGTGGGTGCACTGAGCGTGCCCCCACTGGTTCTCGCTCGGCCAAGATCAGTCTGGCCCGAGCTCAAGTGAAGTTCAAAGCAAACAAGTAATTCTAAAGACCACAGTCGACCGATGACTTCAGTCGACCATGGCCTCGGGGACTACACCCACTGGGCGCACTAAGCGTGCCCCCAGTGGTACTATCGGACGACCTTCAAACGCTAAAAGCTACAAGGCAAGATACCCAGTGGGTGTGGCATCATCTTACGAACAAAGCAGTAGATTTCTCAAACCGAAGACTACTCCAACACAGCAAATCAATCAGTCGGAAGAAGCAAACCTGGACATTGGTCCGAAGGGCGGAACTAGCGTCGTAAGCAGCCATGCTAGCCTCATACGCCGCCTTCGTCTTCTCCATCATCAGCCCTGCCTGACGAACGGCTTCTTGAGTCGCGCCCACGGGATCCTCCGGGAGGCGATAGGTGGAGAAGAGAACGGACGATGGAGCAGGCGCTGGGTCAACGGCCGAAGCAGGCACTCGACAGCTGGAGTAGGCACTGGGTCGATGGCCCCTCCAGCCGACGAAGGTGGGCGCACAGTCGACACGGGGACGGCGAAGGAGATCGTGGTCCGGACCACGTCTTCCTGTTGCTGGGCCTCTGGGCCAGAAGGCACCTTCCGGCTCTTCCTCCCCGTGCATCGTCGAGCCACTCCTGAGCGCTCATCATCGTCATCATCATCGTCTGGGAGCTCTATGACATGGCGTAGCACTTCAAAACAGACAATTATGAGGTTCAGTCGACCATCAGCTCAAATCGACGAAAAGCAAAGCACGATCTACAACTCGCACCTGCGCGGGACATAGCAGCATCCGCGGTCTCCTCATCGTCCTGGCCTTTGTCGATGTCCATCGAGGTCGCGGAAGCAGCAGCACTGAAGAATTTCCTTGAAGATGAGTCGACGAAGAAAGAGTCGACCTCCAGAAGGCAGAAGGAAACAAAGCTGAACAGCACTTACGTGGAGGCGATGGGAACATCCACCTTGATCTTGGGCAGGGCCTTCCGGGGCTTGGCGGCGGTGACCTTGGGTTGCTTGGGCGCCTTCTCAGATGGGTTAGGAGTGGCTGTACGAGCCCGCTTTGGCGCCTGGGAGCTGGAGGGACCCGTCCGAGAGCGCACAACCCCTAGGTCGTGCTTCTCCTTGGATCGCTTCTCTCCACGGGGAGGTGACTCGACCTCCTCCCCGCTGCTGTAGTCCTCGCTCTCCTCTTCGGTCTCTTCGTCAGACTTCCACTCAGAGATGTCGCCCACACCCTCTTCGACCTGATCCCCGTTGGGCACCGAGTACATTTTAGTATAGATCTGCAGAGAAGAAAGCTCAGCTAAATGTCAGTCGGACTCGTCAAGACAACTGCAAGCGAGTAACAAGAACACCACTCGGAAGCCAAGGATAGACCTTGTCAGGAAGATGGTCGGCGTCGAATGGGAGAACCCTCCCGGACCCCCTGGGGTTGTCTTTGTTCCCCGTGATGCACTTCAGGCACTGCGCCACATACTTCATGTCCGCCGCCTCTGGGTGGACTCGTGACGAGTCGTCGGTGCCGGAGTACAGCCACATCAGGTGGTCCCGAGCCTGGAGAGGCTGGATCCTCCGCATGAGGTACACCTCAAGCAGGTCCAACGCTGTGACTCCCTCGCGGACCAATTGGACGACCCGTTCCACCAGCATGTCCACTTCCGCCCTCTCGGCCCGACCCACAATCAATGACGGAGATTGGCTGGCTCGACCAAGAGAGAAAGCGGGGAGTCCGGTCGACTGACCAGGAGTCGGACTATCCTTATAATAGAACCAACTCGACTGCCAGCCCCGAATCGACTCCGGAAGAATCGTAGCAGGAAAAGCGCTCCTATTCCTAAGCTGGATGCCGAGCCCGCCGCACGCCTAGAGGACGTGCATCTTCTCGTCACTCACGTTCGCCTTCTTGACGGTTTGCGAGCGACAAGATGTGTTTGAACAAACCCCAATGCGGCCGACAACCGAGGAAGTTCTCTCACATAGAGGTAAACGCGGCAAGGAAGGCAATGGAATTGGGCGTGAAGTAATGCAGCTGAGCGCCGAAGAAGTTCAGGAAAGCGTGAAAGAAAGGGTGCGGCGGCATGGAGGAACCTCGGTCGACGTGGGTCGTGAGGAGGATGCACTCGCCCTCCCGCGGCCGGGGCTCGAGCTTGCCCTCCTGCACCCGCCAGGAGCCGCGGGCGACCAGCCCCTCTTCCTCCAGCTCCTCCAAGTCCTCCATCGTGATGGTGGACCTGATCCAATCCCCCTAGATCCAACCAGGAGGGAGCCCGGACCTCGACGACGATCCGCTGCGGCCGGACCACTTCCCCTTCCCCGTCGCCGCCTTCTTCGAGCGCTCCATCGTCGCGGTCTTGTCCCAGCCCATGGGACGCGAGCCGGCGGTGGCTGTGGAGAAAGAGAGAAGGAGCAGAGGCGCGGCGGAGAGGCACAGGCGAAGAAACAGAGAATGGGCACACAGTGCCCTCGCTTCGGGCTCGGCGCGCATTTATATCACCACGGTCGAGTGACTGACCGGTGGGCCCGAGCGATCTTATCAAATCCCGCAACAGGCGCGGACGCGATACGTGGCAAAAAAAGGCGGTGCGAGGATCGAGGCGTCCCGAGCATATCCGTCCGATTGCCGCGGCACGACCCGCCCCGCGCGCTTCCCCAAATTTCGAAATCCCGCAAAATCCGGCGACCAGAGGACAACCAATCCCACCGAAAACTGCGCACGCTAACGGCGCTCGACTCCTAGCGCAAAGTTCAGTCGACGTACAATGCAACAAACACACTCGACGGTTCCAGAATCGATCAAGGCGACCAAGACGAGATAGAGAAAAAATAGCCTATTCCACAAGCTCAGAGAAGACTACCCCAAGGGTGTCGAGCCAGGACCAAGGCTCTCTTCAGCACTCTCTCCTGCTCAAGCCTCAATCCATTCGGGGGCTACTGACGAGGTTACAGATCTAGGGTAGGGTCACAGGCCTGACCAAGATACCCTACCCAAGGTTACTACCCCACAAGATCAAAAGAAAAAAACCTACGATGGTAAAGACAGTCGACTGAGACGGCCCAAGTGGACATCCCACTCGACTGGACATCACCTACAAGACAACTCAACTCCACTCGACCCATCCAAGGCACTCGACCCCCGAAGGTCAAAGGTCTCTTAGGACAACAACGGTTTGGTATTTACTCGCCATAGTGAATGCCTTTATTACTCTTTACTACAGACGTCACCAGTAACGTCTGCCTTAATGTACATTGAACCCTTAGTAACGTGGAGCATGGCTGGGGTCCCGGCGCACTATATAAGCCACCCCCCTCCTCCAGTATGGGGGTTCGCATCCTTGTATCTCACACATATACACACTTCAGTCGACCACCTCCGCGCACCGAGACGTAGGGTTGTTACTTCCTCCGAGAAGGGCCTGAACTCGTAAAACACCTTGTGTACGACTTCACCATAGCTAGGGCCTTGCCTCCTCATTCTTATCCCTACTAGTACTGTCAGACCTAGAACCACGACAGAGTGCCCATTTCGAACTTCAAGATGATGAACGCTTGGTGATCGTCAACTTATACATGGCGACGACATCTCTTTCCCATGGTGATTTGGATTTTGATCCGAGGTCGGATCTTTCCAAAGCGGGGGGGG
>LR738713.1:269182534-269268496 GCA_902687465.1 Secale cereale | reverse complement strand
TGAGAGGGTTGCTCTTCACTCGGAGTAGTTTTTGTAACTTAGGCGATTACGAGCTACGTGGTACTTGTGGCGGTGCTCGGAGGATAGAGCCACGTTGTACTTATGACGTAGCTCCGAGGACCGCATCTAAGCCCCCGAGTGAGAGGGCTGCTCTTCACTCGGAGTAGTTTTTGTAACTTAGGCGATTACGGGGTCGCAGCTAAGCCTCCGAGTGAGAGGGTTGCTCTTCACTCGGAGTAGTTTTTGTAACTTAGGAGAATCGGGTTCGCGGCTAAGCCCCCGAGTGAGAGGGTTGCTCTTCACTCGAAGTATATTTTGTAACTTAGGCGAATCGGGCTCGCGGCTAAGCCCCCGAGTGAGAGGGTTGCTCTTCACTCAGAGTAGATTTTGTAACTTAGGCGAATCGGGTTCGCGACTAAGCACCCACTGGGGGATTTTGAAGACCAGCATCTTAGAAACCAACAATCATTAAGGAATCATTGCAAACTTGTCTTTGATACAAACTGGAAAATCTTTATTACAACTCGACTGTTCGAGTGTTTCAAGTGTAGAAGCGGCGGAGCAGGTCCACGTTCCACGAACGAGGTTCATCTTTCTTCTTAGCGACGTTGTAGAGGTGATACGCTCCATTGTGCAGCACCTTGGTGACGATGAAGGGGCCTTCCCAAGCTAGGGCGAGCTTGTGTGGTCGTTTCTGATGCACTCAAAGAACCAGGTCTCCTACCTGGAATGCTCGGCTTCGAACGTTGCGAGCATGGAATCGACGCAGGTCCTGTTGATAGATGGTCGAATGGATCAAGGCCATCTCACGTTCCTCCTCTAGGAGGTCGACTGCATCCTGACGAGCTTGCTCTGCTTCGGCCTCGGAGAAGAGTTCCACTCGGGGGGCATTATGCAGCAAGTCACTCGGCAGCACGGCTTCAGCCCCATAGACCATGAAGAAAGGGGTACGGTCAGTCGACCGGTTTGGAGTTGTCCTCAGACCCCATAAAACAGATGGCAGTTCGGTCACCCAAGCTCCGGCAGCATGCTTAAGGTCACGCATGAGCCGTGGCTTCAGTCCTTGGAGAATCAAACTATTTGCTCTTTCTGCTTGTCCGTTCGACTGCGGATGCGCTATGGAAGCATAGTCGACTCGTGTTCATTGAGAGGAACAGAAAGCTCTAAATTCATCCGAGTCAAAGTTGGAGCCGTTGTCCGTGATGATGTTGCGGGGGACTCCATGTCTAAAAATTAATTCCCTGATGAAGCTAATGGCGGTGCTTGACTCGAGTTTCTTGATGGGCTTGGCCTCAATCCATTTGGTGAATTGTCGACTGCCACGAGCAGGTGAGTGAATCCGCTTTGGCCAGTTTTGAAGGGGCCGACCATGTCTAAGCCCCACACGACAAAGGGTCAAACTAGTGGATTGGTCTTCAGAGCAGACGCTGGCTTATGGGACATGTTGGAGTAGAAGTGGCAGCCTTCGCACTTGTCCACGATATCTTTAGCCATCTCGTTGGCTCAGGGCCAATGAAACCCAGCTCGGTACGCCTTGGCTACTATAGTCCAAGAGGAAGCGTGGTAGCCACAAGTCCCCGAGTGAATCTCATTCAGAATCAGTCGACCCTCCTATGGGGTGATGCAGCGCTGAGCGACTCCAGTGACACTCTTGTCGGATTCAGGGCTCCGCAAAACCCGTTAAGTTCGAACACAGGGGCGTGAACGAAGATCTCTCCCACTCACGTCTACCTAGCACCTCGCTCTCGTCTCGGTGGAAGGATTAAAGCAAACAACGAACAAACACACAAGATTTTATCCAGGTTCGGGCCACCGCGAGCTGTAAGACTCTACTTCCTGCTTTGGTGGATTGGCTCTGGGTGAGCTAGAGTATGAACTGGTACAAGGGTTCCTGAGCTTAGGAGGCGAGCTCAGGAGGGTCAGGAGACTAGTGTTCTTGCTCCTTGTGCGGTGGTCAAGTGTGTGAGTCGATCCCCCTCTTCTCAGTGGGAATCCTGGCTACTTATATATGCGGCCACGGTCCTCTTCCCCCGAAATGCTTAGGCGGGAAGGGATTCCACAACGGCCATATTTCAGCGGGAACACAAGGACGTTCCTACCCTGACAAAAGCAGTCTCCGCCTGCAAAAGGATCAGGCGGTGACACGGTGGTGGGCTTGATGGTGACATCCTCCTTATCGTCCTTGCGGTCTTCGGTCTTGTTGCACCAAAGAGGAAACCTTTGCCCCTCTCCTCGGGGACAAATGGCTGCGCTGTCTCCTTTGCACCGAAATGGCAACTGTGCCGCTGGCGGACGCTGGCACCCGCTCGCGCGGTGCATCACTGCTGACATCACTGCCTCCTCCTGAGGCAGGCTTGGCCTTGGATTCTCCGCCCCTCCGGAACGCCTCACCGAGGCCGCTCCCGAGGGGGTCTTGGCGTTGTTCTCCTCGCGAGGCCTGGCCCCTCACGAGGGTCTTGTGCAGCTGGTCGATCAGCTGGGCCGTACCAAGCCGCTTGTAGGAGCGCGTCGCGGCCCACAGACAGGCAAGTCTGGGTACCCTAGTTTCCAGTACACCGACAGTAGCCCCCGGGCCCAAGGCACGCGCGGAGTTGGCTTCGGAGCGAAGCCTTAGTCGAGGACGAAGCGCCGTGGGCCCCAAAAGGCTGTGGGCCAGGCTGGCGCGTGACGGTTGGATGGGACACGAGCGACTCCACTCCCCACGCCGTCTCGGGAATCGTATGTCTTGACAAAAGGGGCCTTCTCCGCCGGGGGAGTTATCGCCCTCCTTCCTTCCTGCTTGGATTTCTCCCTTTGCGTCTCCTGCCTCTCTACATCCTTCAGCCCTCCTTAACTATGGCGAAGAAGAACAAGGGCACCGCGTCGGCACCTGGATCTGCTTCTTCTCTTGACGCGGCGCTTGAGGAGTCCTCCATCATCAGGGAGGAGGGCTACTCAAAGGTTCAGCCGTTCCTGTTGAGCTCCCACAATGAGCACGGCCGGACGCAGATCTGGGCTGGATCCACCATGGCGTGGACCTTGCCAAAGTCGTGCTACCCCTTCTTCCTCCCCATCATCTCCGTGGGGCTCGTGCCCCCTTTCTCCAAGTTCTTCTACGCCATCCTGGAACATTACCAGGTGCACGCTCTCCATATCCAACCTCGCTCTATCTTCATCTTGTCGCTCTTCGCCTTCTACTGTGAGGCGTTCGTGGGGGTGAGGCCGACGGTCGCCCTCTTCCGCCACTTCTTCTCCATGCGTCAATACAACGATGGCCCGTCCTCGGGCTGCGTTTCCTTCGTCTTCCAGCGCCAGGGTTGCCGCATGATGATGGCCGGGAAGAAGATAGAGTCCCACCGGAAGAGGTGGGTCTATCTGGATGCCCAGCGCACCCATCCTCTGTTTGCGCTGCCTACTGCCCATCTAGAGAAACTTGATAGCTGGCGCCACACGAAGCTCACCGGCCCTCTCGTCGGGCTAGTCTTGGCGAAGATTGAGGCCCATCTGAGCTCGAGGCTTGAAGGAGGCCAGATCATGAAGGAGTTCCTGAGGCAGTGTCTGGCTCCGCTGTAGGCTCACTCACGCCCCATCTGGGAGCTGATGGGTAACGACGACGGGCTCCGACTGCACCCAGGGATGTTGGCCGAAGAAGATCTGGACTTCACCTCGAGGGCCCTCCTGGGGATGGTTTCAGAGGATCTTGCTGGGGCCTACCTGCCGCCGTATCGCCGCCCTGACAAGGCCGAGCTGCTGAAGGCCATGCCGGACCTTGGTGTGCCCGTGGGCGCCCCGCCCACGTTCGATGTGTCTTTTGGTGATGACGACGAGGGCGACGACGGGGGCTCGGAGGACACCCTGGACGACAATTGGGACTCCTTCGAAGTGCTCGCCGGGGCAAAGGCGCAGGTGCCGCCGGACGGTCCCAGGCGACCACTCCGCGTCGGTCCGGACGCACCATGTCCAGGGGACGCAAGGTGGCGACCCCGCCGAAGGGCCCCACGCCGGCGAACCTAGCGACCGCGGCCGCACCCAGGACCGTGGCCTCGCATCTTTCCCAGGCCTGGGCTGTCAGCACGCCCGGTGCGCTAGGGGCTGCTGTTGACTCGCTTGCGAAGAGAAGGGCGTGCCTCGCCTCCGACGAGTAAGTGTGCAATTTCTCACTCATTTTTATTTGCCGTGCCCCTGATGCACTCTCTTTTGATGTTGCAGCCTGGGAGGCGTGATGAAGAGGGTGAAGGGGGAGGTCTTGCAGCAGTGCCCTGCTCCTTCGGCTACTGGTGCAACCTCGGGGAAGGATGCCGCGACGCTGGGCGCCTCGGTTGGCTGGGCCACCACGAGTGTGGTGACGGTGCCACCCGAAGACGCCCCTGTCTCCGGCGAGGTTGCGGAGTTGGCTTCTGCTCCGGCTGCTCCGGCGAGGGGGGCCGGAGCCCCTGTGCCCCTGGTCGAGCAACCAGTCTTGTCGATGCCCGTGCGCCAGCTGGCGCAGCCTGGTCCTGAGGCTTTGGATGCTGCCTTCGCTGCGCTGGGTCGCCTTCATGCTGATCTGCAAAACAATGATGGCCACTTGACAGAGGGGCACCTAGGGTTGATCCACGTGTGGCTCCTGGCAGACGAGTCTGCACGGACCTCCTGGGATCAGGCCTTGGCGGCTACTGCCAAGGGGCGTGAGGAAGCTGCGTCGGCCACGCTGGCTCACGACACCGCGCGAGCTGATGCCGTGCCCTTCGAGAAGCGCTGCCTCAAGGCAGAGAGCGAGCTGGGGGCCCTCCGTGAGGAAGACGCTAAGCGCGCCCTTGAGCTCAAGGGGTTGGAGAAGGAGCTCGAGGCGGAGAAGGCCGTGACATCCCGGCTGCAGCAGGAGCAGCTTGATGACAACGCCACCCTGGAGAAGCTGGAGGTTGAAGTTGAGCAGGCCAGGGCGGCCCAAGCCGCTCGTGCCCAGGAGGAAGCTATCGCGGCCTTGGCGACCATGAGTCCTGAGGACCTTGCCGCCTTTGACCTTGAGGCCCGCAAGGCGCTGCATGCCGCCTACGGGGAAGGGTTCGAGGAGCCGCTAGCCGCCCCTGAGGGAGGCCCTGCCAGTCTCCTTGCTGCACTCGTGGAGTCCCTGCGTGGTGTTACGGCCGTGATTGGCCAGTTAGCCGATGCTGAAGGCCGTGCGCTGCTGACCTTGGTCCTGGCGCAGGTGTGCAGCCACCTAAGCCTTCGCGACCCCACCCTTGACCTGTCCTCGTTGTCCGAGCCCGTGACCGCAGTCATGGAGAACTCGGCTGGCGAGGCCCTGAAGGCGAAGTTCATGTCGCTGGTGGAGGCGTTCCTCTAGTCTACCGTTACCGCGGCCGAAGGGGAGACGACCGGCACTGCTGCGCCCGGTGATGCTTGATCCGTCCTGCTTAGTGAGAGGAGTGCGAGTGCCTCGGGGAGGCGTAAGAACTTGGTTGAATTTTAAAAAACTTGACGTTACTGTAATAGCTAGATGATTCCATGCTTTCTTCCTTTCATGTTTGCTTTAGGTGCTCCGCGTCGGCAGGGCCCAACCCCGCGCATACCTCGACCGCCGCTGAGCCCTCTGGGTGACCGGGGTTACCGAGGTAACTAGACTCGTTGTTGAGCCCTCCAGAAGCCAGGGTTACCGTAGTAACTAGACTCAAGGGGTGAGGGGCTACGTGGCCAGTGAGGCCCTTGGGTCACGATGCCCAAAGGGTCCCCCTTGACGTTCAAGTGATCCCGTTTTCGTTCTGCATCGGCAGGGCCCAACCCCGCGCATACCTCGATCGCCATTTAGCCCTCCGGAGAATCGGGGTTATCGTCATAACTAGGCTCAAGGGATGAGGGGCTAGGTGGCCAGTTAGGCCCCTGGGTCGTGATGCCCAGGGGTCCCCCTTGACATACGAACGGCTCTTCATGAAGGAGAACAAGCACCATACCTTGCCCACGAGCCTTCGCCTGGGATGGGGGCACGAGAAGGCCAGGTGTCTGGGCACCTGGTAGGGTGGCGTCTGCCAGGCGTGACCTGAGCATAGCCCCCATGCCTAGCCCCCCTCGCGACACCCATCCAAGAAGAAGCTGTGAGCGTCGTGAGCTGAAAAGCTCCCTGAGGTTGGTGCGACCACTGGGGGCCACCCTCAGTTGTTTATAACTAGCGCGGAGCATAGAGCTACCACACTTGCACGGAGTGTGGGCATAATCGCGCCTCAGTCGTATCGGCCAGCGCGGACCTTGGTGCTTCCACTGGTTTGTGGGCATAGCCGCTCCTCGGTTGGATCTGCCAGCGCGGAGCTTGGTACTTCCACTGGACCGTGGGTGGGAGCCTCCCACCGGGAGAGACTCCGGGGCGTGTACAGCCCCGTCCTGACGCGTGGCTAGCACGGTAGGACAGCCAAGGTGTATATGGGCCCTCCTCAGGACGAGCTGAATGACTCTAAGGAAGTTCTCGTGAGCTTACGCATCACTCACGAGACCCGACCCTGAGGCGGGTTGCGCCTGAGTCTTCTTCTGCAAAATGTGAAAAGAGAGGTGTTGTGTCGACCTACGCCGAGTGCATCTCCAGGGGATATTGCATGAGAAGGCCGCAGCACCAGCGACCCCAGGAGGTGACATTAGCGGGACCGACCCGTAAGACAGAGCTCAGCCGCTGGGTTTATCGACGCTGTAGGGACGGACCCGAGCACAGACACCGTGCCCAGTCTTCTCATGCCACGATCCAAAAGAAAAACAGCCGGCGTGTGGTTCCCGCGTGAGCGAGGCACCTACCACGGGCCCCTACTTACCAATCCACGATTAGCCCATGCGAGAACAAGGCACCAAGGACCATGGGAGGTGCCGTCACGGAAATGGCTCGCTAGGCAGAGCTCAGCCCTTGGGTTTATCGACGCTGCAGGGACGGACCCGAGCACAGACGTTGTGCCAGTCCTTAATCATGGGGCGGTCGTGAGTGGGCTCGCAAGGGCTCATGGCCTTAGTGGTGGTGAGGACGCCAAGCATATAGATAATGCGAACGGAAAGAAATATCTGGCCTTGATCATGCAAAAAGGGAGACAGCTGCGGGGGAACAGGCCCCAGCGGCCCGAGGATGATGCAGCCCGAGGGGCGCCCTCGTTTAGATACCTGAAGTGTCACCTGATACTTGCCGAAGGAGAGTTGGGGCAGCTGATGATGCGAGCTGTGCGGGTTGCTCCCGAGGATCGTCGGGCTCCTGAGGCTTAGGGGCTCCTAAGGCTCTCAGTGGTCGCGCGGGTCCGGCTCCCACTCCGTCCGGACCGACTGCCACTGAGCCTCCCGAGCGCACAAGGCCTATTGCGCGAGATGCTGGAACGTGGCAGCTGTGTTGCGGAAGCCGAAGAGTGTGGAGACGTAGCTGCGGGGGAGGGCCCTCCTCCGGCCGGCCGCCGTCGGCCAGAAGGGCTCCTGAGAAGCGGCTTGGTTGAGACCCGCGATGTCGACGCAGACGCGGAAGCAGTCGCTCGGGCTGCGAGTAGGTGGACTTGGGGTTGTGCGGTTACGACCACGGCGGATGAGTCTTGTGTACTGAAGTTCCTCTGTAACTTGGTCGATGAAGTCCTGAGCCCCTAGCGCTGGACGGCTCGCGCTGGGCTCACAAAAACGTGCATCAAGATACGCTTGCAGGTGGTGCTCGAACACCTCCCTCGGGGAACGGGTCAGCTCAGGGACACTCCAGAGGAGAGCCCCCGAGCCCGTCATGAGAGGGGCGTCGAGCGCAGCTCCCTATGCGAGGGTGGAAGGTGCCTCGTCAGCAGGCGCGAGTCTTGAGGCCAGGTCATCAGGAGCCCTCGCGTCCCGAGGTCCATTGACGGGTAGGTTCTTCTTCTTCTTGGGGGCGGTCAGCAGGGCGAGGACGGCTTCATCTTCACCGGGGTATTCAACCGCCGCGGTCTGGTAGGCACGCTCCAGGGAGCGCACCGCTTCCTTCTCGTCGGAGGCAATCGTGATGACTCTGCCGCTTCTGGGCATCTTGAGGACGTTGTAGCCATGATGGGTCGCCGCCATGAACTTGGCAAGGGCAGGATACCTCAGGGTGGCGTTGTACGGGAGGTGGATGTTGGCGACGTCGAAGTCGATGAGCTCGGTGTGGTAGTTGTCGCGGTCTCCAAAGGTGACGGGGAGGCGGACTTACCCCATCGGGAGCGTGGAGCCATCCGTGACTCCGTAGAATGGCTTGGTGGGGTGGAGCTGAGCGTAGGGAACCTGGAGTGTCTCGAAGGTCTGGACGGAGAGGACGTTGAGCCCTGCCCCGCCGTCGATGAGGGTCTTGGTCACGAGGACGTTGCTGATGGTCGGGGTGCAGAGCATCGGGAGTGCGCCTGGGGCCGCAGTACACTTGAGCTGGTCTTTGGGGTCGAAAGCGATGACTTGCTTGGACCACCTGAGGTTGCGCGCGGCGTCAGGCCTGGGGAGCGCCGCGTTCACCTCATGGGCGAACTGCTTGAAAATGCGGTGAGAAGTCGGGGCATGGGCTCCTCCCAGAATGCACGCGACTGCTCGCGGTTCGTGGAAGCCCCCTGCCCCGTCTCCCTGGCGATCATCGTCGTTCCTCCTTGGTGGTGGTGGCGGCGGAGGCAGGCCTCCGTGGCCCTGAGGGAGACCGTCACGAGGCTGGTCGCGCCAGGGGGCGTCACGAGGTTGCTCCTGCCAGTGGTCTTCACGAGGCTGCTCACGCCACCCTTGGTGCGAGTTCCTGCCATCCCAACGTCCTCCTCCTCGGCCTCCTCCACAACCGTAGCCGCGGTTGTCGCGCTCAGGGCGTTGCCCGACGCGCTCGCCGCGCATTGCCCTGAGCTCTTGACAGTCGTTGGTGTTGTGGCTGTGGACGTTGTGGAAGACGCAGTACGATCGGTTATCTCTAGGGAGGTCATCGTAGCCGCAGCCACGCTTCACTTCTGGCTCAGTCGCCAGCACGGCGGGTCCCTTGCGCTTCGATTCCTTGGCCTTGGTCTTCTTGTCGTCTACCTCCACCTCAGGCAGCTCCTGGAGGGAAAGACGGCCTTCCTCCGCCCAGGCGCACTTTGCCGCGAGCTTCAACATCTCGAGGGCCGTGCATAGGTTTTCGTGGATGGCGAGCTCTTCCCTCATCTTGACGTCGCGGAGGCCATCGGAGAACGCGGAGATGATGGCCTCGTCCGAGACCCTGGGGATACGTAGGCGCATGGTGTTGAAGCGTTGGATGTACTTTTGCAGGGTTTCTCTCGGCTCCTGCTTCACGCGACGCAGGTCAGCAGCTGCCAGGGCTCGGTCGCGGGTGCCTTGGAAGTTGGCGACGAAGCGCTCGCGAAGCCCTCCCCAGGAGGAGATGGATCCCACCAGGAGGTTTAGGAGCCAGGAGCGTGCGCCGTCCTTCGGAGCCATGGGGAACCAGTTCGCCATGACCTGCTTAGTGCCGTTGGCTGCCTCGATGCTCAGCTCGTAGAGTTGGAGGAACTCCATGGGGTCGGTGGTGCCGTCGTAGCGTGGAGGCGGGTCCGGCTTGAACTTGCCGGGCCAGACGAGGCGCCGTAGCTCGGGAGCTAGGGCGCCACACACGCGTATGCTCATGATCACAGGTGCCCCCTGCACCTGTGATGCTGGTTCTTGAGGTGCTGGCGCCACCACCTCCTGTGGCTCAAGGTCTGGGCGTTGTGGGCCAGGGGCCCACGAGCCCCTGCATGTGGGTGCGGGATCACCTGGCAACTCTCCTCGTCGCGGGCGTGGGCTCTGCGGGGTTGTTCACGTCGAGGGGCCTCGTGCCGGCCCTCCTAGCCGGCGGGGTGAGGGTGAGGCGGAGCCGGGACCCAACGGCCCTTGTTCGCCGCCGGGGGCGACGGAGGACGCGAAGAGTGTGTTGGTGCAGGCGCTTCCCCAGCTGCGTTGACGAGCTCGGTGATGCGGTGGAGCCACTCGTCATTGAGATCATCTGCCGGGCGGTGGCGCAAGAGCTCCCGCGCCATCAGCGGCGCAGGCTGCTGGTAGACCGGCCCGCGGCGGACCAGCGAGGACGACGATGCGGCCGGCGAGGGTGAAGGCGTTGTCGTGCGGCCATCCCGCCGCACGGACAGCGACAGCGAGGAGTCCTGCTGCTCGTGGACAGCCGGGTCGGTGGCGGCGTAGGCGACCCGCGAGTAGGGCGGAGCGGTGCGCCGTTGCCCGCGGGCGCTGTCTAAGCGACGTTCGCAGCATGGTGGGCGGCACGAGCTCGGCGTGTGTCCACCATGGCTGTGGAGCAGGGTCGATGACAAGAACGCGATGAGGTCGTCGGAGAGGGGAGATTTCGACATGCCCCCTACCTGGCGCACCAAATGTCAGATTAATGGCTCCGCAAACCCCGTTAAGTTCGAACACAGGGGTGTGAACAAAGATCTCTCCCACTCACGTCTACCTAGCGCCTCGCTCTCGTCTCGGTGGAAGGATTCAAGCAAACAACAAACAAACACACAAGAGTTTATCCAGGTTTGGGCCACTGCGAGGTGTAAGACCCTACTTCCTACTTTGGTGGATTGGCTCCGGGTGAGCTAGAGTATGAACTGGTACAAGGGTTCCTGGGCTCAGGAGGCGAGCTCGGGAGGGTTAGGAGGCTAGTGTTCTTGCTCCTTGTGCGGTGGTCAAGTGTGTGAGTCGATTCCCCTCTTCTCAGTGCGAATCCTGGCTACTTATATAGGCGGTCACGGTCCTCTTCCCCCGAAATGTTTAGGCGGGAAGGGATTCCACAACGGCCATATTTGAGCGGGAACACAAGGACGTTCCTACCCTGACAAAAGCAGTCTCCGCCTGCAAAAGGATCAGGCGGTGACACGATCGTGGGCTCGATGGTGACATCCTCCTTATCGTCCTTGCGGTCTTCGGTCTTGTTGCACCAAAGAGGAAACCTTTGCCCCTCTCCTCGGAAACCAACGGCTGCGCTGTCTCCTTTGCACTGAAATGGCAACTGTGCTGCTGGCGGACGCTGGTACCCGCTGGCGCGGTGCGTCACTGCTGACATCACTGCCACCTCCTGAGGCAGGCTTGGCATTGGATTATCCGCCCCTCCGGAATGCCTCACCGAGGCCGCTCCCGAGGGGGTCTTGGCGTTGTTCTCCTTGCAAGGCCTGGCCCCTCGCGAGGGTCTTGAGCAGCTGGTCGATCAGCTGGGCCGTACCAGGCCGCTTGTAGGAGCGCGTCACGGCCCACAGACAGGCAAGTCTGTGTACCCTGGTTCCCGGTACGCCGACAACTCTCTCTATAGAGCTGACCCTGAATGACGGTAAAATCTTTGGATCGACAGATAATCTGGCGTGCTTCCTCTTCATCTTCCGGGAGTTCTTGCCTGAGCAGATATGCTATGTATGGCACAGTCCAGTCGGGCGTAGTCACTAAAATTTCCATGATCAGGTCGACCACTGCAGGTACTTCGACTTCAGTCGGATCTGACGCACTGACTGGCTGTGGGGGTTCCTCCGTGAAGGGGTCTTCTTTGTCAGAGGGGGTGTGCAGATGTTCCAGAAATACATTCTTGTGTATAGGCTTCCGAGTCGACCCAATTTTCGCGAGATCATCAGCAAGCTAATTCTTGGCTCTGGGTACATGATGGAGCTCTAAACCTTCGAACTTCTTTTCAAGCTTCCGAACTGCACTGCAATAATTGGTCATTGTCCGACTTCTGACGTCCCATTCCTTCATCACATGGTTCACCACTAAGTCTGAATTGCCGTAGACCATCAGGCGACGAACGCCGAGTGAGATGGCCGTACGCAATCCGTACAAAAGTGCACTCAGCTTCATTGTTCGATGAGTCAAAGTGGATTTGAAGGACGTAACTGAGCTTGTCGCCCCTGGGAGATACCAGGACCACGCTTGCGCCGGATCCGTTCAACATCTTGGATCCATCAAAGAACATAGTCCAGTGATCCGACTGAACCTGAGTCAGCAGCTCTTGTTCGATCCATTCGGCCACAAATTCTGCTATTGCCTGAGACTTGTTGGCTTTCTTCGCTTCAAACCTTATATCTAGCGGAAGGAGTTCAATCGCCCATTTTGCCACTCGATTGGCTGCGTCTCGGTTGTTCAGGATTTCTGATAATGGGGCGTCGCTGACGACTGAGATTGTATGGTCCAAGAAGTAGTGGGCAACCTTCTTTGCGGTCAAGTAAATCCCGTACACAAGCTTCTAGTAATGCGGGTACCTTTGCTTGGAGGGAGTCAAGACTTTGGATATGTAACATATTGGGTGTTGAACTTTGTAAGCCTTGTCTTCTTCTTTCCGCTCAACCGTGAGTACAGTGCTGACAACTTGTCCGATGGCTGCAATGTATAGTAAGAGAGGCTCTTTGCTGACTGGAAGCACCGGCTGGGTGGACAGCAGGGCTTTGAGCTCTTCAAACGCTGCTTCAGCTTCGGAATTCCACTCAAACTTTTCTGATTTCTTCATCAATCGGTAGAGATGTAATGCCTTCTCACCGAGACGAGAAATGAATCGACTCAATGCGGCCAAGCAACCAGTAAGCTTCTGGGCGTCGTGTACACGCTCGGGGCGTTTCATTCGGAGGATGGTGCCGACCTTTTCTGGGTTGGCGTCGATTCCTCATTCGAAAATGAGAAAACCGAGTAACTTGCCGCCCGGAACTCCAAACATACACTTTGATGGATTGAGCTTGATATCATAGCTTCTCAAATTTGCGAATGTCTCAGCAAGGTCAGTCAATAGGTCGGAACCTTTCCTCGACTTGAACACGATGTCATCCATGTATGCTTCGACGTTCCGACTGATTTGCTTCAGCAGGCACTTCTGGATCATGCGCATGAAGGTAGCGCCGGCATTCTTGAGACCGAAAGGCATGGTGACATAACAGAAACACCCGAACGGGGTGATGAAAGCTGTCTTGATTTCATCAGGTCCAAACACTCGGATCTGATGGTACCCGGAATACGCGTCCAGAAAGGACAAACCCTCGCACCCCGTAGTCGAGTCGACTATCTGATCAATGCAGGGGAGAGGAAAATGATCCTTCGGTTTGGCCCGATTGATATGCTTGAAATTGATGCACAAACGGAGAGACTTGTCCTTCTTGGGGACCATGACTACATTGGCGAGCCACTCGGAGTGGTAGATCTCGCGGATGAACTCAGGTGCCAGAAGCCGAGCCACTTCTTCGCCAATTGCCTTTCTCTTCTTTGCGGCGGACCGAGAGATGTTCCTTCACAGGCTTCACTTTTGGGTCGACTCGCAAATGGTGCTCAGCCAGTCCCCTGGGTACACCTAGCATGTCAGATGGTTTCCATGCGAAGATGTCCCAGTTCTCACGGAGCAACTGGATGAGCGCTTCTTCCTATTTGTTGTCGAGTGTAGTGCAAATGTGGGTCAGTGCTGCATTGGGGTCGGTGCGGTGGATGTGTACAGGCTTCGTCTCCCCAGCCGACTGGAAAGCCGACTCGGAAGCCGGCTTCTTGGCCCGCAGCAGGTCACTCGGATCAACGTTTTTTTAGTACTCCTCCATCTCTACTACTGACATCTGCTCATCAGCGATCTTCGAGCCTTTCTGGAAGCATTCTTCCACTTTCTGACGGTTCCCCGTGACGTTTATAACGCCGTTGGGCCCCGACATCTTCAGCTTGAGGTACACATAACACGGTCGAGCCATGAACCTGGCGTAGGCGGGCCTACCCAGAATGGCATCATAAGCGCTGTTGAAGTCCACCACTTCAAACGTCAGCTTCTCTTTGCGAAAATTCTTCGAGTCGCCAAAGATTACGTCGAGTGCGATTTGGCCAAGTGAGTCGGCCTTCTTCTCGGGGATGACCCCGTGGGACCTCATGTTGCTTTCACTCAGCTTGGACATCGGGATGCCCATATCCTGGAGGGTTGCTGCATACAGATAATTCAAGCCACTTCCTCCATCCATCAGGACCCTGGTCAGACGCGTGCCCTCGACCACTGGGTCGACCACCAGCGCTTGCCACCCAGGGGTAGCAATGTGCGCAGGGTTATCGGACTGGTCGAATGTGATGGGGGTCTTTGACCACTTCAGATATGTGGTTGTTGCTGGGGCAACCATGTTGACTTCTCTGTTTATCACTTTCAGTCGACTTTTGCTTTCGACGTTTGCGAAGATCATCAAAGTGGAGTCGATCTGGGGGTAACCTCCATCCCCTTCTTTGTCCTCGGTCTCCTCTGATTCCTTTTCCTTCTCAATTGACTGATCCTTATGGAAGTTCTGGATCAGGAGACGGCACTGTCGAGTGGTGTGCTTGGGATATACCAAGTTCCCCTCTTCATCCTTCTTCATGTCAATAGGACACGGCTGGTCGAGTACGTCATTCGCAGCTTGATCTTTTACCTTCTTGGGGACCCAGGGCCCCTTGGGCTTTCCCTTGCCTTTCCCTTGGTTGACCACTTCAGCTTCGCCCTGAGCGGCTGGCTCGGCCTTGCGCTTGGGTTTCCGATTGGAGTTCTGATCATCTTGCCTGACTGGATTTTTGCCACTGCAGAGTCGGTCGGCCTCTTTGTCGTTGGCGTACCGACTAGCTATCTCCATCATCCGGGACAGGGACATATCGCCCGTTCGACCAAACTTCAAATTCAGCTCTCGGTATCGCACGCCATCCTTGAAGGCGCAAACTGCTTGGTGCTCAGACACATTCTCCACCGTGTGATGCAAGGTGGTCCATCGCTGTATGTAATCCCTCAAGGTTTCATTCGGCTTCTGCACGCAATGCTGAAGCTCCGCGAGACCTGCGGGCTGTTTGTAGGTGCCTTCGAAAGTCCAGCTCTTCCCAACTGTAAATGCTCCCAGGGGCCAACTGATTAAGCCACGCCCGAGCTGAACCGCCCAGCATCAGAGGAAAGTGTTTCATGGCTACGTCGTCGGTGCCACCTCCAATCCGCACAGCCACTCGGTAATCTTCGAGCCAGGTATCTGGTTTTAACTCGCCGGTGAACTTATTTACCCCCGCCGCCAACCTGAAGTTCGGGGGAATCTCAGCGGCCCTGATGGCACTGCTAAAACACTCGGTCCCAGAGACGGACGCTCGCTTCCACTCAGACGATCTCTGCCTTGCTCTTCTCTAAACGCCATGTTCCGGTCGACCAGCCCCTGCACAAGGATGGACCTTGCATCGAAGCCGGGCCTCCGGGGATCTGGGGGAACCCTTCGCTCGTCGTCGCGTAAGCGCCTACCCTCGTGTCGCCTGGGCGAGAACGATCCGCTTCCGAGGGAGGCGTGGGCACTCGACGGCGGTCATGATGACCGGGTCGACGATCATACTGCTCGTCATTCCGACTCAGATACCGTTCTTGCCGTGGGCCACGATCCTCACGCCTCGGGGGCGATCTTGGACTGTGGGCTGACCAAACGGTGACTGCAGCCACCAATCTGCTATGAATCCTGTTGCGCGACTGAGAAACAGCCGCGTTCTGCTCCTCAGCCATTCGGAGCAACGCCCGGATCTGCTGAAGCCCTCTTCCAGCTTCTGACTGCGATGGTTGAATAGATTCCGCGATGCGAGCCGCAGCTTCGACGTTCTGGACAGGCGTACGGAACACCTCAGTCTCGCGCGAGTGCGATTGCCGCGGTCGTCGACTGGACTCGGGGCCCAGTCGGTGGGCCCGTTCGTTGAGTGCGCGCTAGATATTCTCCAAGCGTGCGCGCTCAGCCAGGGTGGCCAAGCGCGTGGCCTCCAGGGCCCGAGCCTCTGGAGTATCCCCCACGATGGGGGTAAAGAGCGCGTCTTCATTGCGGCAGCAGAGCTCGTCCCTTTGCTCGGCAGTGAGGGGTTGGGGAATGTACACGTCGTGGTCGAATGAATGACCGCCACCGCTGTCGCCGTCGCCACCGCGAGGGAAACCTGGCAGGCTGCGGCGCGAGTCGACCATGAGGACTTCTGCCGCGGGATCGCTGCTCCCACACACGGAAACTGAATCCACGAGTTCGACCGAAGGATCGACCGACCCGTAGAGGTAATCGTCGGGCTCGATGGCCACGACTTGAGGGGTGGCCGCCTGGCGGCCCACTACATGTTTGACCCACCGCTGGAGCCACGAGCGACCGGATCTCTTGCAACGGCGTCCGGCGGGGATGATGGATGATGTAGGAATCGGCAGGTACTGAGTCGATGGCTGCCGAAGAAGGACGCCACAGGCGCTGGCGTGGAAGTACGCCGCCCCGCGGACGGGCAGCGCCTCAACATCGAGAGGAGCGTCCTGGAGCCAAGCGGAGTCGTCGGCGACGAAAACGAGCGCGCTGAGTCGGATCTCGCGGCCCAACGCCAGACCACCGTCGGAAACCATGACGAAGGAGGTCGGAGAAAAGTTTGCAACCTCACCAGAAGTCGCTAAGACGCCTTGCCCCACGGTGGGCGCCAACTGTCGTGGTTCTAAGTGTGACAGTACGAGTAGGGGGTACGTAGGAGGAGGCAAGGCCCTAGCTATGGTGAAGTTTTATGCAAGGCGTTTACGAGTTCAGGCCCTTCGCGAAGGAAGTAACAGCCCTACGTCTCGGTACCCGGAGGCGGTCGACTGAATATGTATATGTGTGTGTTACAGGGGGTGCGAACCCTTGTACTAGAGGAGGGGGTGGCTTATATTGTGTGCCAGGACCCCAGCCATGCTCCACGTTACTAAGGGTTCAATGTACATAAAGGCGGGCATTACTGATAACGTGTGCAGTAAAGAGTAATAAAGGCATTCACTTCAGTGGAGTGAATACCAGACCGTTGCTGTCCTAAGGGACCTTTGACCTTTGGGGGTCGAGTGCCTTGGATGGGTCGAGTGAAGTTGAGTCGTCTGGTTCGTGGCGTACAGTCGAGTGGGATGTCCTCTTGGGCTGTCTCAGTCGACTGTCCTTGTTACCATCGGTTTTGCCTTTTGAGCTTCTGGGGTAGTGACCTTGGGTGGGGTACCTTGGTCAGGCATGTGACCCTACCCTAGGTCCGTAACCCCATCAGCTGGCCCGACTCGTTCTTCCCTGCCTACACCGGGGCTCCTCCCTATGGGAGTTCGACCCAGCCGGAGACCATCCCCTGAAGCATCTCTTCGGCTTCACGCGCAAAGAGATCTGGAAGCATCTTTTCAAGAGCTAGAAGGACTGGCCAAAAGAAACGGAGGACGCTGTCTACATCACTACGTTTACCGCACAAGAGGTAATCAAAGATTTCCGCCGAACATATATCCCCTTCTTATTTAATGATAATAGGAATTAGAGTTCTTGCGAGATATATAGGGCTGGACGAAAAAGTCAGTCCGGATTAAGTGTTCGGCGCCTTTGCCAGAAGACCCGGATATGCCTCAACTGACGGCGATGCTCGTCCCGGCGTCGTACAAGGCACCGGACAAGAAGTCCAAGAAGAAGAGCAAGGAGGCCGAGGGCGGCCCCCGCCCTGCGGACGGGAAGTCCGAGGAGATCAACATCCTCTCCTCCGAAGAGGAGGAGGATGGTAAAGAAGGAGAAGAAGAGCCCCCTGCGCAAGGCAGGGGGGAGAAGTGGGCGGCCGCTACTAATGCAAGAAAGGCCGCACCTTGTTTATTTAGCATTTTAACGCTTTCTAAGTATTTCTCATCTGCTGACCTACAGCTCTCCCCGAGCACACCCCGGCGCCTCCTTATCGGAGGGGATCTCTTTGCCGTCTAGAGAGACGGAGAGTGACCCGCCGGTCCGTGCTCCATCGCCTGTGGCTCGCGGGGACACCGAAGTGTCCTCCCGGCACGCGTCGTTCGCTCAAGGAGATGGGGGCGGGGCAAGTGACAGGGTGACCGAGGGTAACACCTCGGCTGCCGCCGACCATGGGGAAATAATCCCCATGGAGACCGAAGACGGGGGGTGATGCGGAGCATCCCAAGGTCATCCCCATTGACCTACCGTCGACTCACCAAGTGCCCAAAGGACCAATGACACGAGCCCGTGCAAGAGCTCTCGAAGCAGCGGTGAACTCGCTCCTTTATCAATTTCCTCTCGAGTCACATGGGACATGGCTTCTACCCTCATCAGAAACTCTATGCATACTCATGTACTTGGATGAAGGCCATGGGATAGCTCTGCACAATGGACAAGGCCGCAGGATCGACAAGTGCTTGGAACAAGAAGAAGGGCGGCTGAAGACGCTATAGGCACCGGACGTCCGACCCCTACCGGACGACCGGTCACTCCTAGGCACCGGACGTGCGACGTTCACCGGACGACCGGCGACTCCCAGACGATCGGACGACCGGAGGCCACCGGACGTCCGTGACACCGACTACAGAATGTAATTAGCGGAAATCTGAGGATTACCGGACGTCCGGTCCCTCCAGAGCCACCGGACGTCCGGTGACCCAGCGGACGTCCGACCCGACTATGTCGCCCCATGTAATCTATACTGGTTGACTTCCTCCTTGCTAGGTAGCTTTGTGATAGCTCATCCAAAACCTTAGTGGTTCCTCTCCTACGAGACCGCGGCCTCTTCGGAGAAGATCCACCGGATTCAAGACCTCCTTCACGGAGAAGAACATCAAGACCTCCTCACGGAGATGACTACCGCCACTTGTATCGTCCTTAGTTGATCGTGTATCGTATCTCGCACTTTGTGTACCCGGATCTAGCATTTGTGTGACCTAAATGTGTTGATTTGAGTGTTTTCTCCTTGTCCTCTCTTGTGTTTTCCCCTCGTGCTTCACATGTTCATCCTTGGGATCCCTCCTTTTCATGAAAGATCGGCCATCTAGGGTTCCACCCTACATCATTATGGTATCAAGACCCATGGTTTCTCACGAAATTGGAGCCCCTACCCGTGTTTTATAGCTTGTTTTTGTTGTGTTCTTCCCAATTTCGAAAATTCCCCACCAAAAATAGCCCCAAAAAAAATTTGTGATCTGTAGATTTGGCGAGATTTTTTTGGATTTGTTCCATGGATTTGCTGTGTCACGAGTGGATCTAGAGTCTCCCCACCTTTTCCCCAATTTTCTTCCGCAAATTCGGCCAATTTTGACCAACTTGTCCACGGATACCTCCAACACTAGCCCCGACCTACCGGACAACCGGCGTTTTACCGGACGTCCGTCACCCACCGGAAGACCGGAACCACACATACAGAAGTTTTCACTGGATTTCCGAGACTTACCGGACGTCCGGCGACCGGACGACCGGCGACCCACCGGACGTCCGCTGAACCCTGACGAAGCTGAATTTATTGAGTTTTCTTCCACCTTCTGTAACCACTTACCCTTTCATACACCCACATCTACCATATCACCACCACCATTACCTAACCAAAATCACAACGGTCTTACCTCTTTGTGTCTTGGATCATTTGAGTTGTGGTTTTCCCGTTTCCTTGTGTGTTTAGGCTATCTTGGAATGGAACGACATCGACAAGACCACCTCTCAACCTCGACAAGGACATTAACATTGACGATGCTTTGTCTTTCTACCTTGCAATTGCATTGTCACCCCTATAGACCATTTTTGCGTAGCTTTCCCATCAAGACTAGCCATTTGAGTATTGCCGGGCCATGACACTTGTGCGCATTAGTGATAGTCATAGGTATTGCATACTACAACATCATATCTCCGTGTAACACAAGAGTGATCCGCATACACAATAGCTACCTTGATCCGAGAAGCATGCATAAGTGGCCAAACAAAGAGCTCACAAGCTTTTAAGCAAAACAGCCACCCAAAAGCTTATAAGCAAAAGGAAAATAGAATGATACGCCTTGCATCAAGAGAGATCATATGAGATAGCCATACATCATCTTGTGCTTAAGCATCAGCACATCATACACTCATAGCATACTTGTGATAGGAAGTCGTTACGTTTGCCTCTTATAGGTCGTGCACAAGTGCATGTCCACCTATAAAGCAATCGGTTAGCGTCTCTCTAGTGTTGTGCAACACGAGCATTTTCCGTGGATTGCACATTTTCGCTCACCCTTTGGTTGCACAACCACATTTATCTATCTGTGTGTGTGTGTGTGTGTTCCGTGTGCTACTTATTGCTTGTGATCTACTTTGTGCATGAGCAAATTGTGAACCATTTTCAACATCATTGAGTCACTTTGAAAATTGCTTTGAATTTTGTGCCACCATCCTAACCAAGATCCTCTCAAAGCTTTACTTGTGTAGGTGTGAGAATCGACACGAAGTGGTACCAATAGTGCTATTTCCGGGTTACATTATTGAGTGATCATTGATCCATTTTCAACTTCGGACAAGGTACAATTGGTATTGTCTTCTCCTTTCTCCCACTCACACTCTTGCTTACAATGATGGATAGGCCAAGTTCATCTTCGAACCCGCTCTTCGAGGATCCTCAAGAATCAAACAGCTACGTCACCAAACTACATCTGTTCGGTGTCCAACGAGCTCTACATCAAGAAAGTGAAGCTATGCGAGAGCAAATTGAGCAAGTCGCCGCCGACGCGCGACAATTTGAAGCAAGGACGAGAGAGCAATTCGACATCGTCAACACCAACATGTCTACTCAATTCGATGAGCTACGAACCTTGATAGTCAACCGACGTTCTTCTTCCACATCTTCTCAAAGACGAAGCCGCTCAAGTCATCATACCGACTCCACGGAAGGATCAAGTACACCTACATCCAACACTCTTCGCCAAGCCGCATGTCAAGCTCGACATGACAACCGGAATCCACTTCATGACAAGAGCTCCCAAGAGCTATTTGAAGAGCAAGAAAGTCGACATCGTCAAAACCAAGCTACACTTGAACAAGCGCAAGAACGGCAACTACTACGCCAACAACAACAAGAGCGAGCACGTCGACACCAAGAAGAACAAGATGCCAAGGCTAATCGTCAAGCACAAAAACGCCGAGAAGCTCAAGCTCTTGAGGCGCAACGAGCATTATGTGATTCACATCGCAATGTGGCAACTCGCAATCGACATACTCGTCAAGAAGAGGATTTCCTTCGCGATGAGATACAAGAGAGGCGCCACCAAGCACGCATGCAAGAAGAAGTTCCTCCTCAAGCGCGACAAGAGCAACAACCTCAACAAGAACCACAAGCTCGGCAGGTAAACCATGACAATGGACATCTACTCCGACAAGAGCAACATGAGATTGACAATTGTCCAAATCAAGAACGCCCTCTCAATAGGCAAGCGAACAATGAAGAGCATCGCTACGGCAAGCTTAAGTTCACCATGCGAAAGTTTTCCGGAAGCATTGATCCCGAAGACTACCTCTCATGGGCATTGAAGGTTGATAAGATCTTCCGCTTACACAACTTTGATGAAGAAAAGAAAATTGCTATGGCCTTCCTTGAGTTCCAAGACTATGTTCTCATTTGGTGGGAGCAAACCATAGAAAGAAGAGAAGCAAAAGGGGAACCTCTTATCACTACTTGGGCTCAAATGAAGGAAGTCATGAGAGCACGCTTTGTGCCAACACACTACAACTGTGATTTGTTCAAGAAGCTACAACTCCTCAAGCAAGGTACCAAGTCCGTTGTAGAGTACTACAAGGAGATGGAGATTGCCATGATAAGAGCAAACATCACAGAAGATGAAGAACAAACGATGGCGAGATTCTTGAATGGACTCAACTATCCTATCAAGAAGATTGCGGACGTTCAACCCTACACGACCCTCCTCAAGCTAGTACACCAAGCAACCAACGCGGAGCGACAAGTTCAAGAGGACTACAAGTACTCCAAGTTCAACTCCAAGAACTTCGGCTCCTACAACCAAGCTTCAACGAATTCGGCTCCTCCTACCTCTACCAAGCCATCTACAACCTTCGGTGACAAGTCAAGCTACAAAAATACGACTACATCTAGTCATCCACCTTCTACGAACAACTTCAAGCCAAGAGCTTCATCATCTACTACCCCAACCGAGTACAACTCCAAGACGGGTTCCATCAAGTGTTTCAAATGCCAAGGGCGAGGCCACAAGTCCTTTGATTGCAAGACCGTTCACACCATGATAATCAATGATGACGGATCTTACGACTCAATGAGCGACGATGAGATGGAAGCCCTTGAACATGTAGCTATGCATCGCCAAGTGAATGACGATGAAGATAATCAAGTGTTTTGCGACAATGACTCGAGTCCCAATCTCGTTGTTTCCAAGGTCTTGACACTACAACATCAACAAGATGACGATCAAAGATTTTACATCTTCCATACCAAGGCCTCCATCAATGGACGCTCCATCAAGGTTATCATCGATGGAGGAAGTTGTCATAACTTGGCAAGCGAAGAGCTATGCGACAAGCTCCAATTGGTCAAGACGAAGCACCCTCATCCCTACAAGGTCCAATGGCTTAACGACGCCGAAATTCTTCGAGTCGAGCATACCGTGCAAGTCTCCTTCAAGATAGGCGCCTACGAGGACACACTTGAGTGTGATGTGGTCCCTATGTCCGTGTGCCACCTTCTACTTGGACGACCATGGCAATACGATCGTTGAGTCACACACAATGGACGGACCAACCAATATAGCTTCAAGATGAAGGGCAAGGAATTCGTACTACGTCCAATGTCACCAAGTCAAGTAGCCGCCGACAAACACTTACCTACCAACCATCATGGAGAGAATGGTGAGAGAGTGAACAACCAAAAGGAGAGTGAGAGCCACAAGCCAAATATGAGCGACTCCACGATGAGAGACAAGAAGCAACTAGTGCTATTTGCCACCAAAAGTGAGATGAGAGAAGTGTGTGAGAACCCCTCGAGTGTCTTTCACCTTGTGCTTTCATGCAAAGGGGAAGCCAAACCCTCTAATACCTTTAGTGTTGTCTAAATTGTTGCGGGAATTCTCGGACATCTTTCCCGATGAGCTACCTCCGGGTCTACCTCCACTTCGCGGAATCGAACACCGCATCGACCTCATACCCGGCGCACCACTTCAAAACAAGGCTCCTTACCGTGTCAACCCCGAGGAAACCAAGGAGATACAACAGCAAGTACAACAACTCATCGACAAAGGTCATGAATGGGAGCAATGCTTGCCAATCGCCGAGTACGCCTACAACCGCGCAAGACATTCGACTACCGGCAAGTCCCTCTTCATCTACGGCTTCAACCCGTTGTCCCCATTGGACATCCTACCTCTACCTCTACAAGAACGCATCAACATGGACGCAAGTGCAAGAGCAAGCTATCTCAAGAAGGTGCACGAAGATACAAGAGCAACGATCGAGCGACAAGTGCAACGCATAGCCACGAAGCGCAACATCGACAAGGCACCAATGGTGTTCCAACCGGGAGATCTCGTATGGCTTCATCTTCGAAAGGACCGCTTCCCCAGCAAACGCAAGTCGAAACTACTACCTCGAGCCGACGGACCTTTCAAGGTGCTAGCACGCTACAACAACAATGCCTACAAGATCGACATTCCACGAGACCAGTACAACGTGAGCACTACCTTCAACATCAAGGACCTATCTCCTTTCCATGGTGATGAAGATTTCGATCCGAGGTCGTATCTTTCCCAAGGGAGGGGAGATGATGCGGAGCATCCCAAGGTCATTCCCATGGACCTACCGTCGACTCACCAAGTGCCCAAAGGACCAATGACACGAGCCCGTGCAAGAGCTCTTGAAGCCGAGGTGAACTCGCTCCTTTATCAATTTCCTCTCGAGTCACATGGGACATGGCTTCTACCCTCATCAGAAACTCTATGCATACTCAGGTACTTGGATGAAGGCCCCGGGATAGCTTTGCACAGTGGAAAAGGCGGTGGGATCGATAAGTGCTTGGAACAAGAAGAAGGGCGGCGGAAGACGCTACAGGCACCGGACGCGCGACCCCTACCGGACGACCGGTCACTTCCAGGCACCGGACGTCCGACATTCACCGGACGACCGGCGACTCCCAGACGACCAGACGACCGGAGGCCACCGGACGTCCGTGACACCGACTACAAAACGTAATTAGCGGAAATCCGAGGATTACCGTACGTCCGGTCCCTCCCGAGCCATCGGACGTCCGGTGACCCAGCGAACGTCCGACCCGACTGTGTCGCCCCATGTAATATATACTGGTTGACTTCCTTCTTGCTAGGTAGCTTTGTGATAGCTCATCCAAAACCTTAGTGGTTCCTCTCCTATGAGACCGCGGCCTCTTTGGAGAAGATCCACTGGATTCAAGACCTCCTTGACGGAGAAGAACATCAAGACCTCCTCACGGAGATGACTTGTAATGCCCAGGATGGGACTATATCTCCTACGTGTCGAGGCACGACTTAAAGATATAAGCCCATTCTGGAATGATCGCAAGTTCGGTATCTTTGCACAACTCATGTAAAAATGGGGATGGAAAACATAAAAATAGTTGGCTTACACTCGCCACGTCACACAAATTCATTACATATCCAATCATCATTCAAAAGAACATCACAGCCCATCTAAGGGTAAAGATCCAAATGACAAGATACCAAACATAACTTAAACCACAGGTCTAGATCGAGTCCTAGTAGAAGAACCACTACTGATCATCGGGATAACGGACATAGTAACGGCTACGCTCCTCGTCGTACTCCCAGTCTAGCTTAGTGCCATTGCCTGGGTAGCTCACCATCGTACCTGCATCTGGTGTGTTGAAGTAACTGTGAGCCACAGAGGACTCAGCAATCCCGTTCCCGGGTAACACGACTATTTAATCCTTGGGTGAGGAACAAGGCTGAAGAAAGAATAAGTGGTTGCAGCAGCACTAGCCTAGCTTACGTAAAAGAGAGCGAGAAGAGAAGGTGCCTCGGTCGAGAGATGATCATGAAGTGATCCTAACTAAATCAAGTCAAACATAACCCCACCGTGTTCATCTCCCGAAACCCTTTTCGGAAAATGACAGTCACGGTACTCACGCTGGTAGTGTATTGGAACATGGTGTCAAGTTTTCTACAACCGGATATTAACAAGCTCCCATCTGCCACATAACCGCGGGCACGGCTTTCGAAAGTTCATAACCCTGCAGGGGTGTTCCAACTTGGCCCATGACAAGCCCACGATCCGCGGAGTCGCAACTCCAAGGTGGGAAGGCTCGAGTATTCTCGGAATCCCGTGCTCAAGATACTCCGACTAAGGTAAGGCTAATCCAGCAAATCCTCCCGGCGTGCCGACACCCTGATAGTAGCCGCGCGTATCTAGTCTCAGGCCATGACCGGATGGGCGATGCTACAGGTTTTTACCAGACCTTGAGTTTCCTCGAGGTGGCCCTGCAGGACCCCCAGTTCGGACCAACACTCATGTGGAGCTCTGGCCCGGGGTTGTTGATTAAGAAAGAGGGTTAATTACTCCCTATGCAAGTTTTTTAGTTATTAGGCAAATAGTACCAATGTTGGGACTTGCTGGAAAAGACTTAGCACTTAGCGGTTTATCGAGGGGGTCCCATAACCCCAACCGTGTGAGGAACGCATAATCAAGGAACATAACACCGGTTTATGCGGTTCCTAGCGGCATGAGTGGAACAAATCACCAAGCAAAAGGCTTAGCCTTCCACCCATTACCAATATATAGATGATTTCATCTAATAATTAATATAGTGTGATATAACCCAACAACTTCAACATGAAGCAAGCATCTTCAACTTCACCTGCAACTAGCAATGCTATAATAGGGGCTGAGCGAAGCGTACTTATAGCCAATCAACGGTTTGCATAGGTAGGGTGGTTAGACATGATCATGGTTACAAATAGGAGGCTGACATGAAATACATGGGCATCGAGTCAAAACTATAGATCGAGACTTCTAGCAATAGGCAAAGATAGTAATGTTATCGGGGTTCGGTCATCTTGCCTGAAGAGTTGTCGATAGGATCGTAAGAGGGGTCCTCGTTCTCAACCTCGGTAGTAACCTCGTTCTCGTACTCGTACTCAGCTTCCGGCTCTACTCAACACAAACACACAAGGCACGAAATCAACAAGATGCAATGCGCACAAAAAATATGATGGATGCATGACTGATGCACTAAGGGAGCACAAGGAGCATGACAATATGCGATCAAGCAAAATGCTTCAAAACATGATAACAATAGGATATTATGAATCTACATGAAAAATCACACAAGTTTCATATAGGACTTGCTCAACTCGGAGCAACGGGCTAAAAGTTACACCGAAAACAATAAACATGCGAAAGCTGAAAATTACAGCCACATAGCAACTTCGGAGCAATAGATAAATAAGCTACAGCACTCAAACATCATGGCAAAGAGTATGGACATAAACTAGACATATCCTACAGCAAATAAGTCCATTGGAGCATCCCCAAAGGAGCCATTGATCAATAGCAACAAGCTATGACATATTGAACTTGACAACAAAATCCTGACAGCAGTAATTTGATGCAACTTGGGAGCAAATTTAAATATGCTACAGCCACTCAATTAAGCATGTGAGAGCATGAATGGATAGCCAACAATATATACTACAAGGAATCATCAAGAGTCACCCCAAAACTATCATGGATTGGCCTAGAACAACAAGCAAACATGGCATCTGGAAATTACAGATTCCAGACTTAGTGAAATTTCACAAAGTGTTAAAACAGCAGTTTCATCAAGGCATCTTTCAGAGCAAGTTTAAGTCACCTCAAAACTAAACATGGCAAGTGGTAAGCACCACAACAAAGCACACATGATGGTGAATCCAAAACAACTAAGCATGCATCAAGGGGACAAACACAACGATAGCAACGAGTTCCTCTACGAGACATCTCGTAACAAGTTTAATGACATAACAACCACATAGCACTTTGCAACGGAGATAAACATGGCAAGATTAAATCTATCATGCAAGCTAAAGCAATTAACATGTAGAGCATTTCATGACGAACATGTGGACATCTCATTTGCATCATTTGGATAAACATGCAAAAAGTTATCACATTACAAAGATGGCATGAAAAGAACAACTAACAGCAGTTTATAACAAGTTGCCCTCTTCCAACAGATATTTAAGCATCTAGATGACCTCAAACATGCATGGCATAATGGAACAAAATGTAGTACATGTCTCCACGAACAATTTGACATATCATTCACTCAAATCGGACCATCACACAAAAAGTTATCCACGTTTGAAAACAGCATCAGACAACTAAATTACAGGGACTTAGTGGAATTTGGGACTACCTCCGGGTCAACAGAAAGTCAACGCGGGCTGACGGATCTTCGTGGATCGGGCCGGATCGGTCACCGGCAGATCGGGCTGGACCCGCGGATCCGGGCGGCTAGCGGGTTCCGGGCTGGGCCCGTTAGGTCAAAGGACGAGGCGGAGGCGATCCGATCTGGATCCGATCGGGGGACGGCGGCTCGATCCCTGGCGGCGGCTGGGATCGGCGATTAGAGTGGAGGGAGCTGGGTCGCGCGGCCTGGCGGAGCCCAGCGGCTGGCGAGGGAGGCTGGGCCTCGGCCCAGCTCGCGCGGGAGGGGCGGCTGGCGACTGCGTGGCCTGGAAGCGGCGGACCAACCTAGGGCGGCTCGGTCCTAGGGTTTGGCCCAGGAGGAGGAGGCGACCGGATCGGGCGCGCCCTGGCCTCGACGACCTCGAGCGTAGGCGCGGCGGCAGTGAGCGCCCTGGCGAGCGCAGGGGCCCGGCGAAGGAGGGGAAGGCGGGGCGCGGCGGCCCGGCCGGCGAGGTGGCGGCGCCGGCCGGCGGCGGAGGAGGGCCGGCGTGGCGGTTGGGTCCTCCGGCGTCGCGGGATCCGGCAGGAAGTGAGGTGCGGCCGGGGTGGCGCGGATTCCGGCGAGGATTCCGGCGAGAAAACTCTGGCGAGGTCCCGATCTGGAGGAAGAAGATGGCTGGAGGAAGGGGATGATGGGCTAGGTTTTTTTTATTTAGGGCAAAAATTGGGGAAGTTGGACAAATATATAGGCACAAGGAGGTAGGGTTGTCCAAATGAGGTGTGGTTTTCGGCCACGCGATCGGAATTGGATGGCCTAGATGAAGGGAGGGGTTTGGGTTGGTTTGGTGGGCTGTTGGAGGGGTGTCTTGGGCCTCAAAGTGGAGGCACTTTGAGCCCACGACAATAACTGTTGGGGTAGCAACGAACTCCAAACGCGACGAGATTTGACAGGCGGGTTACACACACCAAAACAACAACACACGACAAGGCTCACTCCAAACCGGAAACGTTACACGGCCAAACACCAAAGTAGGCCTACGGGACGCCACGGACACGTGAGGGAGCTCCGGAACGCGAAACGGACAACGGGAAGAAACGAGTGGGACCGGATGCAAACGACAACACAAATGCCATGCGATGCACATGACTACATGATATGGATGAATGCCACACACGCACACAACAAAACGACGAAAACCCGAAAGACAAAGAACCCGGAATGGAATTGATGAAGCCAGAGATATATATATTGCCCAAAAGGGAAAGTATTACATCCGGGGCATTACAAACTCTCCTCTACTACAAAAGGATCTCGTCCTGAGATCTAGGACTGGAAAAAGGAAGGGTACTTGGAACGAAGATGATCTTCTCGTTCCCACGTAGCTTCTCGGTCGGTATGGTGTGACCACTTGACTTTCAAGAATTTGATCGACTTGTTGCGGGTCTTGCGCTCGGTTTCTTCGAGAATAGCAACTGGGTGCTCTCGGTAGGACAAATCTTGTTGAAGATCAATCTCTTCAAACGGAATCATGCGTTCAGGAGTCTTGAAGCACTTGCGGAGTTGAGACACATGAAACACATCATGAACATTGGCGAAGTTGGAAGGGAGGTCAAGTTGATATGCTAGATCGCCTCTTTTGCCAAGGATCTTGAAAGGCCCGACGTATCTAGGAGCAAGCTTTCCTTTGATACCGAATCTTTGGGTTCCTTTCATAGGAGAAACACGGAGATAGACATGATCCCCAATGTTGAAGGCCAAATCACGATGCTTGCTGTCATACTAGCTCTTCTGACGTGACTGAGCGGCCTTGAGATTCTCACGTATGACTTTGCACATTTCTTCGGCTTCAGAGATCAAGTCATTGCCAAGAAGTTGACGTTCACCAGTCTCGGACCAGTTGAGAGGGGTACGACACTTTCTGCCATAGAGGATTTCAAACGGAGCTTTGCCTGCACTTGCTTGAAAGCTGTTGTTGTAAGAGAACTCGGCAAATGGAAGGCAATCTTCCCATTTCATGCCAAAAGATATGACACAGGCTCTGAGCATGTCTTCTAGAGTCTGATTTACTCTCTCGACTTGACCACTAGTCTGAGGGTGAAATGCAGTGCTGAACCTGATCTTAGTGCCCATGGCAGACTGAAAGGAGTCCCAGAACTTTGAAGTGAACAAACTTCCACGGTCTGAGGAGATAACTTGAGGAATGCCATGTAAGGACACAATTCTGGAAGTGTACAATTCTGCCAGTTGAGCTGCATTGATGGATTCTTTGACTGGAAGGAAGTGAGCGACTTTGGTAATCTTGTCAATCACCACGAAGATAGAATCATTCCCTCTCTTGGACTTAGGAAAGCCAGTGACGAAATCCATTTCAATGTGGTCGAATTTCCACTCGGGAATAGGAAGAGGTTGGAGAAGACCGGCTGGACGTTGATGCTCTGCCTTCACTCTTCTGCAGACATCACATTCATTCACAAATTGGGCAATCTCCCTTTTCATGCGTGTCCACCAGTAAGATTGCTTGAGGTCTTGGTACATCTTGGAACTACCAGGATGAATAGAAAGGAGGGAATCATGTGCTTCTTCCATTATGAGCTTCCTGAGATCACCTTTTGGAACCACGAGTCTGTCCTCAAAGAACAAGGTTTCTCTCTCATCAACGCGATAGCACTTGTATTTTGGAGTACCCTTTGCAATACCATGTTTCACTTTCTGCACCATAGCATCACTGAGTTGGGCCTCACGGACCTGATCTTCCAAGGTAGGAGCAACTTGAAGATTTGCAAGAAAACCTTGCGGAACAACTTGGAGGTTGAGCTTCCTGAATGCTTCACAAAGCTCAGGCTGGAACGGCTTGATAAGAAGGCTGTTGCAATATGCCTTTCTGCTCAAAGCATCTGCAATCACATTCGCCTTGCCAGGAGTGTATTCGATGCTGGGATCATACTCTTGGATCATTTCAACCCAACGAGTCTGGCGGAGGTTCAGATTCGGCTGTGTGAAGATGTACTTCAAGCTCTTGTGATCGGTGAAGATGTCGACTTTTCTGCCCAACAGAAGGTGTCTCCACGTAATCAGAGCATGTACCACAGCTGCTAGTTCAAGATCATGTGTGGGGTAGTTCTTCTCACTTGGTTTGAGCTGACGAGAAGTGTATGCCACAATTCTCTTGTCCTGCATAAGCTGTAATGCCCAGGATGGAGTTATACCTCCTACGTGTCGAGGCACGACTTAAAGGCATAAATCCATCCTAGAATGATCTCAAGTTTGGTAATCTTGCACAACTCATGTAAAAGAGGGGATGGTAAACAGAAAATAGTTGGCTTACACTCGCCACGTCACAGAATTACAGTACAAGTCTCAAACATCATACATTAAGAACATCACAACCCTCTAAGGGCAAAAGCCAAATGTCAAAGTACCAAACTCAGATAAATAAACCACAGGCGGATCGAATCCTAGTAAGAGACTCCACTACTGATCGTCCGGGTAGCGCACGTAGTACCGCCTACGCTCCTCGTCGTACTCCCAATCCAGCTCGGTGCCATCACCTGGATAGCTCACAGCTGGACCTGCATCTGGTGTGTGAAGTAACTGTGAGCCACAGAGGACTCAGCAATCCCGTTCCCGGGTAACAAGACTATTTAAGCCTTTAGGTGAGGAAAAGGCTGAAGAAAAACATAAGTGTCTGCAGCAGCAACTAGCATCTAGCTTACGTAAGTGAGAGCGAGAAGAGAAGGCCTCGGCGAGAAGTGATCACGAAGTGATCCTAGCTACAAGCTCCACAATCATAACCCCTCCGTGTTCAACTCCCGAGTCCCTATTCGGAAATTGACAGTCACGGAACACACGCTGGTAGTGTATTAGAAACATTGTGTCAAGTTATCTACAACCGGAATTAACAAGCTCCCATCTGCCACATAACCGCGGGCACGGCTTTCGAAAGTTCAAACCCTGCAGGGGTGTTCCAACTTGACCCATTACAAGCCCACGATCCGCGGAGTCGCAACTCCAAAGTGGGAAGACCCGAGTATTCTCGGAATCCCGTGCTCAAGATATACCAAGCTAAGGTAAGGCTAATCCAGCAAATCCTCCCGGCGTGTCGACACCCTGATAGTAGCCGCGCGTATCTAGGTCTCAGGACACGTCCGGATGAGCAGTACGTACAGATACCGAAGATCCCAGCGAACCGGGTGGTATCCGCAAGTGGCTCTAGTTTGGACCAACACTCAAGTCGAGCACTGGCCCAGGGGGGTTGAATTAATTAAGCCTCGGGTTAATTACTCCCTCGAAAAGTTTTAGTTGTTTAGGCAAATAGTACCAAGGTTGGGACTTGCTGGAAAAGACTTAGCACTTAGCGGTTTATCGAGGGGGTCCCATACACCCCAACCGTGTTAGGAACGCATAAACAAGGAACATAAAACCGGCTTATACGGATCCTAACGGCATGAGTGGAACAAATCACCAAGCAAAAGGCTTAGCCTTCCACCCTTGCCAATATAGAGATGATTTCAATTTTAAGCATTTATATAGTGTGATATAACCCAACCAAACTTCAACATGAAGCAAAGCATCTTCGATCTTCACCTGCAACTAACAATGCTATAAGAAGGGCTGAGCGAAGCGTACTTAGCCAAGCAACGGTTTGCATAGGTAGGTTGGTTAAACATGGCAATTGGCTACAAGTAGGAGCCTGACAAGAAGATCATGGGCATCGAGGCAAAACTATAGATCGAGACTACTAGCAATAGGCAAAGATAGTAATGTTATCGGGGTTCGGTCATCTTGCCTGAAGAGAAGTCGTTCGGATCGTAAGAAGGGTCCTCGTGCTCAACCTCGTTGGAAACCTCGTGCTCAACTTCGTACCCGGTCTCAGCTTCCGGCTCTAAACAAAACAATCACACCAAGCACCAATCAACAAGATGCAATGCGCACTCGAAAAAGATGAATGCATGATGGATGCACTAAGGATGCACATGGAGCACGTAAAACATCACTCAAGCAAAACACCTCAAAACAAGATAACAATCTGATAATAATAATCTACACAGAAAATCAACCAAGTTTGATATAAGATTCGCTGAAATCGGAGTTACGGGCTAAAAGTTATGCCCGAAACAAGATTTGAGCGAAAGCTGAAAAATACAGCAACATAGCAACTTCGGAGCTCAAAATAATTAAGCTACAGCACCCAAAAAGCATGGCAAAGGACATGAACACAAACTAGACATATAGTACAGCAACTAAGTCCAAGGTGCACCCCCAGCGGAATCACGGATCAATAGCAATGATCTTGGACATATTGAACTTGGCAATAAAATTCTGGCAGCAGAATTTTATTGAAACTTTAGAGCAAAAGATAAACATGCTACAGCCACTTAAATGGACATGTGAGGACATGGATGGAAAGACAACAATATATACTACAAGGAACAATCAAAAATCCACTCCAAAACTATCATGCTTTGTCCTAGAACATCACACGAACATGGCATCGGAACGTTACAGATTTCAGACTTAGTGGAAAATCACTAAGTCCTAAAACAGCAATATCATCATAACAACTAAAAGAGCATGTTTAAGTCACCTCGAAACTAAACATGGCAAGGGGTAAGCACCTCATCAAAGAGCACATGAAGGTGATCCCGAAACACACAAGCATGCATCATAGAGGTGAACACAACGATTGCAACGAGCTCATCAAGATGGCATTTCATAACAAGTGAAAACACCTCATATGAACATGGCACTTTGCAACGATGATAACAAGGCAATAATAAATCTACCATGCAACCTATCACAAGCAACACGTAGTTCGTGGCAAGACGAACCCGTGGACATGTCATTTGCATCATTTGGACAAACGAGCTAAAAGATATCACATGGCAAAGGTGGCATGAAAATAACACATAACAGCAGTTTATATCAAGATGCACTCTTGCAACAGCAAAACAAGCCCCTAGATGATCTCTAACATGCATGACAACAACAGGTAAAACATAGAGCACAACTCCACGAACGTCTGGACATATTACACGCGCAAAACGGAGCAACACAGTAAAAGTTATGCATGGTCAAACATAGCATCACAGATCAGTAAAACAGGGACTTAGGAGTGGGGAAAACAACCTCAAACAGATCAGATCTGAGGAAAAAACGGAGACGGGCCGGCGGCGCGGATCTGGCCCGGCGGAGGATCTGGCCCGGCGACTCGGTGCGGCCTGGCTTGCGGGGTGGCGCGGCCCGCGGCCTTGGTGGAGAAGGCGGCCCGTGGAGAAGGCCCGCGGAGGGAGCCTGGCGGCTCGGCTCGCGGAGGCCCGCGGAGGCGAGGCGCGCTGGGGAGGCGCGGTCGGGCCGATGGTGCGGAGCCCACGGGAGGAGCGAAGCGGGAGGCCTGGCGAGCGGCGACAAAGCGGCTCGGGGCGGGAACAGGCGAAGCGAGCGGCGGGAGCTGGCGCGATGGCGCGGCTGGCAGAGGCGAAGTGGGGACCTGGCGCGCGTACGGGCCGTTGTGTTGGAAATATGCCCTAGAGGCAATAATAAATTGGTTATTATTATATTTCCTTGTTCACGATAATCGTTTATTATCCATGCTAGAATTGTATTGAAAGGAAACTCAGATACATGTGTGGATACATAGACAAACATCATGTCCCTAGTGAGCCTCTAGACGACTAGCTCGTTGATCAATAGATGGTTACGGTTTCCTAAACCATGGACATTGGATGTCGTTGATAACGGGATCACATCATTAGGAGAATGATGTGATGGACAAGACCCAATCCTAAGCCTAGCACAGATCGTGTAGTTCGTATGCTAAAGCTTTTCTATATGTCAAGTATCTTTTCCTTAGACCATGAGATTGTGCAACTCCCGGATACCGTAGGAATGCTTTGGGTGTACCAAACGTCACAACGTAACTGGGTGGCTATAAAGGTGCACTACAGGTATCTCCGAAAGTGTCTGTTGAGTTGGCACGAATCGAGACTGGGATTTGTCACTCCGTATGACGGAAAGGTATCTCTGGGCCCACTCGGTAGGACATCATCATAATGTGCACAGTATGTGATCAAGGAGTTGATCACGGGATGATGTGTTACGGAACGAGTAAAGAGACTTGCCGGTAACGAGATTGAGCAAGGTATCGGTATACCGACGATCGAATCTCGGGCAAGTGCTATACCGATAGACAAAGGGAATCGTATACGGGATTGATTGAATCCTTGACATCGTGGTTCATCCGATGAGATCATCATGGAACATGTGGGAGCCAACATGGGTATCCAGATCCCGCTGTTGGTTATTGGCCAGAGAGTTGTCTCGGTCATGTCTACATGGTTCCCGAGCCCGTAGGGTCTACACACTTAAGGTTCGATGACGCTACGGTTATAGGGAAAGTATGTACACGGTTACCGAATGTTGTTCGGAGTCCCGGATGAGATCCCGGACGTCACGAGGAGTTCCGGAATGGTCCGGAGGTAAAGATTCATATATTGGAAGTCCTGTTTTGGTCACCGGAAAAGTTTCGGGCGATATCGGTAATGTACCGGGACCACCGGGAGGGTCCCGGGGGTCCACCAGGTGGGGCCACCAGCCCCAGGTGGCTGCGTGGGCTAAGTGTGGGAGGGGACCAGCCCCAAGGGGGCTGGTGCACCCCCCCACCAAGTCCCTAGGCGCTTGGAGAGGGGAGGGGGGCAAACCCTAGGTCCAGATGGGCCTTAAGGCCCACCCTAGGGCGCCCCCTCTCTTCCCCCCCCCTTGGCCGCACCCTAGATGGGTTTTCTAGGGCTGGCCGCACCCCTAGGGGTGGGAAACCCTAAAGGGGGCGCAGCCCTCCCTTCCCCCTATATATATGTGAGGTTTTGGGGCTGCTAGACACACGAGAAAGTCTCCCTCTTGGCGCAGCCCTACCCCTCTCCCTCCTCGTCTCTCGCAGCGCTTGGCGAAGCCCTGCTGGAGTCCCGCGCTCCTCCACCACCACCACGCCGTCGTGCTGCTGTTGGATGGAGTCTTCCCCAACCTCTCCCTCTCTCCTTGCTGGATCAAGGCGTGGGAGACGTCACCGGGCTGCACGTGTGTTGAACGCGGAGGCGCCGTCCGTTCGGCGCTAGATCGGATCTTCCGCGATTTGAATCGCCGCGAGTACGACTCCATCAACCGCGTTCTAGCAACGCTTCCGCTTAGCGATCTACAAGGGTATGTGGATCCAACTCTCCTCTCGTAGATGTGCATATCCTAGATTGATCTTGGTGAGCGTAGGAAATTTTTTGTTTCCCATGCAACGTTCCCCAACAGTGGCATCATGAGCTAGATTCTTGCGTAGATGCTTTCACGAGTAGAACACAAAGGGGTTTGTGGGCGTTGATGTTTAGATTGCTTCCCTCCTTGGTCTTTCTTGATTCAGCGGTATTATGGGATGAAGCGGCCCGGACCAACTTTACATGTCCACGTACATGAGACCGGTTCCATAGACAGACATGCGACTTTTGTTGCATAAGATGGCTGGCGGGTGTCTGTCTCTTCTATCTTAGTTGAATCGGAATAGACAAAGGCGGTCCTTGTAGAAGGTTAAATAGCAACTTAAATATCACCGTTGTGGCTTTGCGTAGGTAAGAAGCGTTCTTGCTAGATACCCATAGCAGCCACGTAAAACATGCAACAACAAATTAGAGGACGTCTAACTTGTTTTTGCAGGGTATGTTTGTGATATGATATGGCCAATGACATGATGAGATATATTTGATGTATGAGATGATCATGTTGTAATAGTTAATATCGACTTGCATGTCGATGTATACGGCAACCGGCAGGAGCCATAGGGTTGTCTTTAATTTTTGTATGACCTGCGTGTCAATCATTAAGCGCTATGTAATGCTTTACTTTATCGCTAAATGGTAGCAATAGTAGTAAGAGCATGGTGGGCGCGCGACAACCCCGATGGCGACACGATGATGGAGATCATGATGATGGGGATCATGGTGTTACGCCGGTGACGATGGAGATCATGCCGGTGCTTTGGAGATGGAGATCAAAAGCACGAGTTGATGGCCATATCATGTCACTTATGATTTGCATGTGATGTTAATCCTTTTATGCTTCTTATTTTGCTTAGGACGACGGTAGCATTATAAGATGATCCCTCACTAAAATTTCAAGATGAAATTGTGTTCCCCCCGAGTGTGCGCCGTTGCGAAGGTTCGTCGTTTCGAAGCACCACGTGATGATCGGGTGTGATAGACTCTACGTTCGCATACAACGGGTGCAAGCCAGTTTTGCACATGCAGAACACTCGGGTTAGACTTGACGAGCCTAGCATGTACAGACATGGCCTCGGAACACGGAAGACCGAAAGGTCGAGCATGAGTCATATAGTAGATATGATCAACATGAAGATGTTCACCATTGACACCACCTCATCTCACGTGATGATCGGACTTGGGTTGGTGGATTTGGATCATGTCACGCTCGGATGACCAGAGGGATGTCAATTTGAGTGGGAGTTATAAGTAATTTGATTAGTTAAACTCACTTATCATGAACAATAGTCTAAGTTGCCTTTGCAAATTATGTTGTAGATCAATAGCTTGTGTTGTAGCTCCCTGTTTAATACGATCCTAGAGAACGACTAAGTTGAAAGATATTGTAAGCAAGGATGCGGACTGGGTCCGTAGTCCGAGGAGTGTCCTCACTGCTGCACAGAAAGCTTACGTCTTTGATGCACCGCTCAATGTGCAAACCCCTACAACGTTGTATGTGGATGTTGTGAACACCTGAGAGACACGTCCTGATGACTACTTGATAGTTTAGTGCACCATACTTTACGGCTTAGAATCGGGATTCCAATGACGTTTTTGAACGCCATGGAACATATGAGATGTTCTAAGAGCTGAAATTGGGATTTCAGGCTCATGCCCGTGTTGAGAGGTATGAGACCTCTGACAAGTTCCTTTGCCAAAAAGATGGAGGAGAATAGCTCAACTAGTGAGCACGTGCTCAGAATGTCTGGGTGCTGAAATCACTTGAACCAAGTGGGAGTCAATCTTCCAGGTGAGATAGTGGTTGACAGAATTCTCTAGACACTATCACAAAGCTACTAGAACTTCGTGATGAACTATGACATGCAAAGGATGGAGATCCCGGTGCTGTCAGCGGTTCTTAGTACCGCAAAAGTAGAGATCAAGAAGGAGCATCAAGTGTTGATGGTTTAACAAGACCACTGGTTTCAAAAGGGTAAGGGCTAGAAGGGAAACTTCATGGATGGCAAACCTGTTGTCGCTCTGATGAAGGAACCCATGGTTGAACCCAAACCTCGAGACTAAGTGCTTCTATTGTAAGGGGAACGGTCACATGGTAGCGGAACCACCCCAAATACATGGTAGATATAATAGCTGGCAACTTCAACAAAGTATATTTGATATACGTGTTATTGATGTGTACCTTAGTAGTACTCCTTGTAGCACCTGGGTATTGGATACCGGTTCAGTTACTACTATTAGTGACTTGAAGCAAAAGCTACGGACTGAACGGAGACTAGCTAAAGGCGAGGTGACGATGTGTGTTGGAAGTGTTTCCAAGGTTGATGAGATCACCATCGCACACTTCCTCTATTTTCGAGATTAGTGTTGAACCTAGATAAATGTTATCAGGTGTCTACGTTGAGCATGAAAATGATTAGATCATGTTCATCGCAATACGGTTATTCATTTAAGTTAGAGAATAATGGTTATTCTGTTTACATGAATAATACCTTTATGGTCATGCACCCAATGGTTCGTTGAATCTCGATCATGGTAATGCACATAATGATAATATCAATGCCAAAAGATGTAGAGTTAATAATGATAGTACCACTTTCTTGTGGCACTGCCGCTTAGGTCATTTTGGCATAAAATGCATGAAGAAACTCCATGCTGATGGACGTTTGGAGTCACTTGATTTTGAATCGCTTGACACATGCGAGCCATGCCTCATGGGCAGGATGACTGAGATCTCGTTTTCAGGTACAATGAAACGGGTAAGTGACTTATTGGAAATCATACATGCTGATGTATGTGATCCAATGAGAATTAAGGCGTGTGGTGGATATCGTTATTTTCTCATCTTCACTGACGATTTGAGTAGATATGGTATATTTACTTAATGAAGCAAAAGTCTGAAACGTTTGAAAGGTTCAAAAATTTCAGAGTGAAGATTAAGAATCATCATAACAAGAAGATCATGTTCCTACGATCTGATCAAGGGGATATTATCTGAATTATGAGTTTGGCAATCACTTAAGACATTGTGGAATTGTTTCGCAGTTGAAGTCCCCTGGAACACCACAGCGTAATGGTGTGTCCGGACATCGTAATCGAACCTTATGAGATATGGTGCGATCTATGGTGTGTCTTACCGATCTACCGCTATTATTTTGAGGTTATGCATTAGAGACAGCTGCATTCACTTTATATAGGGCACCGTCTAAGTCCATTGAGACGACGTCGTATGGTTTGGCAAGAAACCAAAGTTGTCGTTTTCTTAAATGTTTGGGGCTGCGATGTTTATGGCTTCAGCCAGGAAAAGCTCGAACCCAAAGCGGACAAATACATCTTCATGGAATACCCACTGGTAACGGTTGGGTATACCTTCTATCTCAGATCCAAGGACAAAAATGTTTGTCGCTTAGAATGGGTCCTTTCTCGAGAAGGAGTTTCTCTCGAAAGAATTGAGTGGGAGGAAGATAGAACTTGATGAGGTTGTCGAACCCTCACTTCAACCGGAGAATAGTGCAACACAGAAAGATGTTTCTGTGGAACCTGCGACAGTTGAAGAGGATACTAATGATAGTGATCATGAAGCTCCAGATCAAGTTGCTATCGAACCTCGTGGGTCGACAAGGATGTGTACTACTCCTGAGTGGTACGGTGATCCTGTCTTAGAGGTCATGTTGTTGGACAACGATGAACCTACGAACTATGGAGAAGCGATGGTGGGCCCATATTCCGACAAATGGTTAGAAGCCGATAAATCCGAGATAGGATCCATGTATCAAAACAAAGTATGGACTTTGGTGGACTTGCCCTATGATCGGCAAGCCATTGAGACAAATGGATCTTTAAGACTAAGACGGACGTGGACGGTAATGTCACCGTCTATGAAGCTCGACTTGTGGCGAAGAGTTTTCCACAAGTTCAAGGAGTTGACTACGATGAGATTTTCTCACCCGTAGCGATGCTTAAGTCCGTCGGAATCATGTTAGCATTAGCTGCATTTATGAAATCTGGCAGATAGATGACAAAACAAGTTTCCTTACCAGTTTTCGTAAGGAAAGGTTGTATGTGATACAATCAGAAAGGTTTTGTCGATCCTAAGGATGCTAAAAGATATGCTAGCTCCAGCGATCCTTCCATGGACTAGAGCAAGCATCTCGGAGTCGGAATATACACTTTGATGGAGTGATCAAAGTTTTTGGGTATACAAAGTTTGTTGGAAACTTGTATTTGCAATAAAGTGAGTGGGAGCACTACAACATTTCTGATAAGTATATGTGAATGACATATTGTTGATCCGAAATGATGTAGAATTTCTGGAAAGCATAAAGGGTTGTTTGAAATGAGTTTTTCAAAGGAAGACCTGGATAAAGCTGCTTACATATTGGGCATCAAGATCTATACAGATAGATCAAGACGCCTGATGATACTTTCAAAAGAACACACACCTTTGACATGATTTTGAAGGAGTTCAAAATAGATCAGTCAAAGAAGGAGTTCTTACCTGAGTTGTAAGGTGTGAAGTTGAGTAAGACTCAAAAACTTGACCACGACAGAAGGAAGAGGAAGGACGAAGGTCGTCTCCTATGCTTTTGTCATAGGCTCTATACGGTATGCCATGCTAAGTACCGCACCTGATGTGTGCCTTGCCACATGTCTGGCAAGAGGGTACAAAGGTGATCCAGGAGTGGATTACTAGATAGTGGTCAAAATTATCCTTAGAGGAATAAGAAAAAGTTTCTCGGTGACGGAGGTGATAAAGAGTTCGACGTAAAGAGTTACGTCGATGCAAGCTTAACACCTATTCGGATAACTCTAAGTGGAGATACCGGATACGTATAATGGAGCAACAGTTTGGAATAGCTCCAAGTGGAACGTGGTAGCAGCATCTACGATATGACATAAAGTTTTGCGAAGTACATAGGGATGTGAATGTTGCAGACCCGTTGACTACAACCTCTCTCACAAGCATAACATGATCAAACACAGAACTCATTGAGTGTTAATCACATATTGATGTGAACTAGATTACCGACTCTAGTGAACTCTTTGGATGTTGGTCACATGGCGATGTGACCTGTGAGTGTTAATCACATGGCGATGTGAACTAGATTATTGACTCTAGTGCAAGTGGGAGACTGTTGGAAATATGCCCTAGAGGCAATAATAAATTGGTTATTATTATATTTCCTTGTTCACGATAATCGTTTATTATCCATGCTAGAATTGTATTGAAAGGAAACTCAGATACATGTGTGGATACATAGACAAACATCATGTCCCTAGTGAGCCTCTAGACGACTAGCTCGTTGATCAATAGATGGTTACGGTTTCCTAAACCATGGACATTGGATGTCGTTGATAACGGGATCACATCATTAGGAGAATGATGTGATGGACAAGACCCAATCCTAAGCCTAGCACAGATCGTGTAGTTCGTATGCTAAAGCTTTTCTATATGTCAAGTATCTTTTCCTTAGACCATGAGATTGTGCAACTCCCGGATACCGTAGGAATGCTTTGGGTGTACCAAACGTCACAACGTAACTGGGTGGCTATAAAGGTGCACTACAGGTATCTCCGAAAGTGTCTGTTGAGTTGGCACGAATCGAGACTGGGATTTGTCACTCCGTATGACGGAAAGGTATCTCTGGGCCCACTCGGTAGGACATCATCATAATGTGCACAGTATGTGATCAAGGAGTTGATCACGGGATGATGTGTTACGGAACGAGTAAAGAGACTTGCCGGTAACGAGATTGAGCAAGGTATCGGTATACCGATGATCGAATCTCGGGCAAGTGCTATACCGATAGACAAAGGGAATCGTATACGGGATTGATTGAATCCTTGACATCGTGGTTCATCCGATGAGATCATCATGGAACATGTGGGAGCCAACATGGGTATCCAGATCCCGCTGTTGGTTATTGGCCAGAGAGTTGTCTCGGTCATGTCTACATGGTTCCCGAGCCCGTAGGGTCTACACACTTAAGGTTCGATGACGCTACGATTATAGGGAAAGTATGTACGCGGTTACCGAATGTTGTTCGGAGTCCCGGATGAGATCCCGGACGTCACGAGGAGTTCCGTAATGGTCCGGAGGTAAAGATTCATATATGGGAAGTCCTGTTTTGGTCACCGGAAAAGTTTCGGGCGATATCGGTAATGTACCAGGACCACCGAGAGGGTCCCGGGGGTCCACCAGGTGGGGCCACCAGCCCCAGGTGGCTGCGTGGGCTAAGTGTGGGAGGGGACCAGCCCCAAGGGGGCTGGTGCACCCCCCCACCAAGTCCCTAGGCGCATGGAGAGGGGAGGGGGGCAAACCCTAGGTCCAGATGGGCCTTAAGGCCCACCCTAGGGCGCCCCCTCTCTTCCCCCCCCCCCTTGGCCGCACCCTAGATGGGTTTTCTAGGGCTGGCCGCACCCCTAGGGGTGGGAAACCCTAAAGGGGGCGCAGCCCTCCCTTCCCCCTATATATATGTGAGGTTTTGGGGCTGCTAGACACACGAGAAAGTCTCCCTCTTGGCGCAGCCCTACCCCTCTCCCTCCTCGTCTCTCGCAGCGCTTGGCGAAGCCCTGCTGGAGTCCCGCGCTCCTCCACCACCACCACGCCGTCGTGCTGCTGTTGGATGGAGTCTTCCCCAACCTCTCCCTCTCTCCTTGCTGGATCAAGGCGTGGGAGACGTCACCGGGCTGCACGTGTGTTGAACGCGGAGGCGCCGTCCGTTCGGCGCTAGATCGGATCTTCCGCGATTTGAATCGCCGCGAGTACGACTCCATCAACCGCGTTCTAGCAACGCTTCCGCTTAGCGATCTACAAGGGTATGTGGATCCAACTCTCCTCTCGTAGATGTGCATCTCCTAGATTGATCTTGGTGAGCGTAGGAAAATTTTTGTTTCCCATGCAACGTTCCCCAACACGTTGGGCCGGCGCAGGATCGGAGGGAGGGCCCAGGCGCGAAAAGCCTCAGGCGAAGTGGTCCTCCAGATCGGATCGGTGCGGTTGGAGATCGAGGCCTGGCTGGAGCGATGTGGTCCGCTCGGCCCTCGATGGAACGCGGCGATGCGAAGTGCCAGAAGGATCGGGCGTTGACCCCTGGCGACGATCGATCCCAGGCGGATCGGGTCGGTCGACGCTGCAAGCTGCGGCTGGCGGCGGTTTCAGATCTGGCAGGCACAGAATTTGAGGGGAAGGAGGAGGAAAACTAGGGGACATGCCAAAATAGACCTAGAGGGGATTATATAGCAGTTTTTAGGGTTAGGGAGGAATTTAGGGGCGTTAGGAGCCCTCCGATCGCGATCCGACTGATCCGATCGCGGGGGTAGATTTAAAAGGCCTAGACAGAGATAAAAGACTGCAGTAGGGGGTGTTTCCGGGACACGAAGTAAAGGCACTTCGGACCCACATGAGCAAAGGATGGAAAAGTCAACGGAGTCCAAACGAGACGAGATTTGAGAGGCGGGTTGCACACAACACAACAACAACACAGACAACAACCTCGCGGCACACCGGTAACGTTAAATGCCCGAACAACAAAGTAGGCCTACGGGACGTCACGGACACGTGAGGGAGCTCCGGAACGCGAAACGGACAACGGGAAGGAACACGCGGAACCGGATGCAACCGACAACACAAATGCAATGCGATGCACATGTCTACATGATATGAATGAATGCCACACACTCACACAACAAAACGACGAAAGCCCGAAAGACAAAGAACCCGGAATGGAAATAGATGAAGCCGGAGATATATTATATACCCAAAAGGGAAAGTATTACATCCGGGGCATTACATAAGCACACCACCAAGTCCTTGAAGAGAAGCATCACAGAATACTTTGTAGGGCTTGGACTCATATGGAGGAGTTAGAACTGGAGCAGAGACGAGCTTTTCTTTGAGAGTTTTGAATGCCACTTCACAATCTGGAGACCAGTAGTACTTGACATTCTTCTGCAGCAAGTTGGAAAGAGGCTTGGCAATCTTGGAGAAGTTCTCAACAAACCTTCTGCAATAGCTGGCAAGACCAAGAAAGCTTCGGAGTTGCTTGACGTTCTGAGGAGCTTCCCAGTTGACAATTGCTTCAACCTTCTCGGGGTTTATCGCAATACCGTCAGCAGAGATGATATGGCCCAGATACAAGACCTTATCGAGCCAAAATTCGCACTTGGAGAAGTTGGCATAGAACTTATGTTCACGGAGTCTGTCGAGAACTAGACGGAGGTGCTTTTCGTGATCTTCTTCATTCTTGGAAAATACCAAAATGTCATCCAGATACACAAGCACAAACTCGCTGGTGTAGGGGTTGAAAATGTAGTGCATCATTCTCGAGAAGGTAGGAGGAGCATTGGCGAGACCAAAGGACATGACTGTATACTCATATGAGCCGTAGCTCGTTCTGAAGGCAGTCTTGGGGATATCTTCCTCTCGAATGTGAATTTGGTGATAGCCCATTCGGAGATCGATCTTAGAGAACACTTTAGCTCCTTTGAGCTGCTCGAACAGTTCGTTGATGTTGGGGAGCGGATACTTGTTCTTTATTGTCTTCTTGTTCAATGGCCGGTAATCGACGCAGAGGCGCTCCGTGCCATCCTTCTTGACAAATAAGACACCACAACCCCAAGGAGACGTACTAGGCCTAATCAGACCCATACGCTCATGTTCATCAAGCTGCTTCTTTAATTCCTTCAACTCTTTAGGAGAGAGCTTGTACGAACGCCGGCATGCTGGCTCAGTACCCGGCTCGAGTTCAATGACGAATTCCACCTGACGGTGTGGAGGCATGCCTGGAAGTTCTTCAGGAAAGACATCTTGGTATTCGTCAACCACCGGAATTTGAGATATGGCATTCATCTCGCCCTTGTCATTGAGAGAGCAAAGCCTGATTGTGTTATCCCTGGAGGCGAAGATAATCACATCATCATCGGAATGAGTAATCTTGACTTCCTTGTGTGCACAGTCAATTTGAACATGATGCTTAGAAAGCCAATCCATCCCGAGGATGAGGTCGATGTCGGAATTACCAAGACCCACCGGATTAGCCAGAAAGTGATAATCACTCATGCGAATAGATACATTCGGAGCATATACACTGGATTGCATTCGTCTCCCCGGAGAAATAACTGACAACTCCCTTGGCAGATTTTTAGTGACAATGTCGTGCTTGGATGCAAATGGATATGACATGAAAGAACAAGAAGCACCTGAATCAAACAACACTTTAGCTGGAAAAGAGTTAACTAAAAGGTTACCCAAAATCACATCAGAAGAATTCTCCGCTTGCGCTGCATTCATCAGATTCACCCTTGCAGACTTGGGAATGTGCTTGACAATAGCTGTACTGACAGGCGGAGGAGGTGGAAGTCGCTTTGGGTTGGGGCACTTGTTAGCATAGTGACCTTTCTGAGTGCACTTGTTGCAGACCACTTCTGAGAGAGGACGGTAATGAGAACCACTTGACTTGGAACCTTGAGACTGAAACTGATTCTTCGACTGGTTGCTCGGGTTGGGTGGGTGGGAGAAACCACGACCACTAGAGTTCTTGTTGCTGTTGGAGTTGTTGTAGGGATCTCGGATCACAGGAGGAGGAGGAAGCCAAAATTTATGTTGCTTCGCGACGACTTGAGAAGATGAGGAGGAGTGAACGGCATCTCGAATCCTCTTTTTGGAAGCCTCCATCTTGATCTGGGCTGCCTCTTGCTTGAGCGCCATGTTATAGAATTTGTCGAACTCATCGGGCTCGAACAAGGTGAGAGCAAGTTGAAGTTCATCCTTGAGACCTCCGCGGAACTGATAGATCTTGCTCTTGGCATCTGGTATGTCTTGCTTAGCATAGCGGGCGAGGTTTTGGAACTTGACATTATACTGGTAGACAGTCATAGAGCCCTGCTTCAGGTTGCGGAATTGCTCACGCATACCCTCGATGACACTTGTTGGAATGTGGTGAGAGCGAAAGTCCTTGCAGAAATCCTCCCAAGAGATCACACGCCCTGGCCTGGAGTCTTTGTACTGCTGCCACCAGTCACCTGCTTGGTCCTTGAGTTGGAAGGCTGCAAACTTCACATAATCCTCTTCCCTTACGTTACTGCATTCAAAATGCTTCTTGATATCGGTTATCCAATCTTCAGCATCAAGAGGGTCGACACAGTAACTGAAAGCCTTTGGTTGATTGGCCAAGAACTGGTTGAGAGTAGCATGGTGCTGTTGGTTGAAGAAATTGCCATGGTTCCCTGGAGCACCCTGATTAGCTTGATTAGCTTGCATCTGCTGCATCATCTGCATCAACATCTGGGTGTTCTGGTTTGTAGTCTGCATAATCGCTCTCCAAGCCTCAGACGGAGGAGGAGGGGAAGGAGGACGATCTGGAACCTCTTCACCCTCTGGGTTAGCGTTGGGAACCCGTTTCGGAGCCATCCTGAAAGAGATGACCACGAATCATCAATTGGTTGAAAGAAGGTATAAGCTGAAACAACGGATAGAAATGCAACATAGTCTTCACAAGAATCATTCGAACAAGAGGAACGAATGAAGTTCTCAGTTTAATGATAACATCAATCTTCACGAGAAGCCACATAGGGGACAAAAGGTAAGTAAGAAAAACAACAAGGTACGGATGGAACAAACACAAGATAGGAGCTTCGTTCTGACATCTTTGTGCTGAAAGCTTATGAACGCGTTACGAAAGGGTTTTGCAATCCCCGGATCCGCATAGCCAAGGACCCTTTAAGATGCAACTCCCGATCGGAACATCGGCCATAAAACCACTTCACTCAATGTAGAACCCCGAACTCACTAACCTGCATTCGTTGGAAGAATGCCTACGATCTACTGGATAAACCCACCTATTAATTTCCGAAAGTTTCCAGTTATGCAATCAGGTGTTGGGGATACAGGGGAAGCACCGCGCAATCAACTCTAAACCTACATCCAGCTGTATCCATCCTTCAACACATAACCAGTCTTTCTCGGAAACCGTCTACCTCGGACCTTCGAAAAGCATCCACTATACCAATCTATGGCAATACTCCCGAACTACCTCCCCAGTACTGGGTGATGTCGGGGTTATCTTGCCACTAACCGTATAGGAGAGATTTTCGATGTCGGCCGTGTTAAGTATTCAGTACTGTCGCGATATGCTTGTGACGACAATACCCCGAAGCTCAACTCCCCGAGACACTGCCACAACCCCTAATGTCAGGAGGCATCGAGAACAATATTCTCGTCACAAAGACATTGAAACAATCCCACAATACTCGCGAGATTCCTAAAAAAAATTTGGTGCAATTTTTGAAAGTAGAAGAGGCAAGAGTAGTCGTCAGGAGTCCTCACCAGAGAGAAAGGGGATGAGGAGCACAAGAAATCCTACTCTCCGATATAAATATAGGACTCAAAATGTTTTCAGTGTGTGCCTAGACTCGACCGTCAACGATTCGATCAATCAGTGGGGGCTTCTAGGTCGGAGAAGGCTCTGAATACCAACTTGTAATGCCCAGGATGGGACTATATCTCCTACGTGTCGAGGCACGACTTAAAGATATAAGCCCATTCTGGAATGATCGCAAATTCGGTATCTTTGCACAACTCATGTAAAAATGGGGATGGAAAACATAAAAATAGTTGGCTTACACTCGCCACGTCACACAAATTCATTACATATCCAATCATCATTCAAAAGAACATCACAGCCCATCTAAGGGTAAAGATCCAAATGACAAGATACCAAACATAACTTAAACCACAGGTCTAGATCGAATCCTAGTAGAAGAACCACTACTGATCATCGGGAAAACAGACATAGTAACGGCTACGCTCCTCGTCGTACTCCCAGTCTAGCTCAGTGCCATCGCCTGGGTAGCTCACCATCGTACCTGCATCTGGTGTGTTGAAGTAACTGTGAGCCACAGAGGACTCAGCAATCCCGTTCCCGGGTAACATGACTATTTAAGCCTTGGGTGAGGAACAAGGCTGAAGAAAGAATAAGTGGTTGCAGCAGCACTAGCCTAGCTTACGTAAAAGAGAGCGAGAAGAGAAGGTGCCTCGGTTGAGAGATGATCACGAAGTGATCCTAACTGAATCAAGTCAAACATAACCCCACCGTGTTCATCTCCCGAAACCCTTTTCGGAAAATGACAGTCACGGTACTCACGCTGGTAGTGTATTGGAACATGGTGTCAAGTTTTCTACAACCGGATATTAACAAGCTCCCATCTGCCACATAACCGCGGGCACGTCTTTCGAAAGTTCATAACCCTGCAGGGGTGTTCCAACTTGGCCCATGACAAGCCCACGATCCGCGGAGTCGCAACTCCAAGGTGGGAAGGCCCGAATATTCTCGGAATCCCGTGCTCAAGATACTCCGACTAAGGTAAGGCTAATCCAGCAAATCCTCCCGGCGTGCCGACACCCTGATAGTAGCCATGCGTATCTAGTCTCAGGCCACGACCAGATGGGTGATGCTATAGGTTTTTACGAGACCTTGAGTTTCCTCGAGGTGGCCCTGCAGGACCCCTAGTTCGGACCAACACTCATGTGAAGCACTGGCCCGGGGTTGTTGATTAAGAAAGAGGGTTAATTACTCCCTATGCAAGTTTTTTAGTTATTAGGCAAATAGTACCAATGTTGGGACTTGCTGGAAAAGACTTAGCACTTAGCGGTTTATCGAGGGGGTCCCATAACCCCAACCGTGTGAGGAACGCATAATCAAGGAACATAACACCGGTTTATGTGGTTCCTAGCGGCATGAGTGGAACAAATCACCAAGCAAAAGTCTTAGCCTTCCACCCATTACCAATATATAGATGATTTCATTTAATAATTAATATAGTGTGATATAACCAACAACTTCAACATGAAGCAAGCATCTTCAACTTCACCTGCAACTAGCAATGCTATAATAGGGGCTGAGCGAAGCGTACTTATAGCCAATCAATGGTTGGCATAGGTAGGGTGGTTAGACATGATCATGGTTACAAATAGGAGGCTGACATGAAAGACATCGGCATCGAGTCAAAACTATAGATCGAGACTTCTAGCAATAGGCAAAGATAGTAATGTTATCGGGGTTCGGTCATCTTGCCTGAAGAGTTGTCGATAGGATCGTAAGAGGGGTCCTCGTTCTCAACCTCGGTAGTAACCTCGTTCTCGTACTCGTACTCAGCTTCCGGCTCTACTCAACACAAACACACAAGGCATGAAATCAACAAGATGCAATGCACACACAAAATATGCTGGATGCATGACTGATGCACTAAGGGAGCATAAGAGCATGACAATATGCGATCAAGCAAAATGCTTCAAAACATGATAACAATAGGATATTATGAATCTACATGAAAAATCACAGAAGTTTCATATAGGACTTGCTCAAATCGGAGCAACGGGCTAAAAGTTACACCCAAAACAATGAACATGCGAAAGCTAAAAATTACAGCCACATAGCAACTTCGGAGCAATAGATAAATAAGCTACAGCACTCAAACATCATGGCAAAGAGTATGGACATAAACTAGATATATCCTACAGCAAATAAGTCCATTGGAGCATCCCCAAAGGAGCCATTGATCAATAGCAACAAGCTATGACATATTGAACTTGACAACAAAATCCTGCAGCAGTAATTTGTTGCAACTTGGGAGCAAGATTTAAATATGCTACAGCCACTCAATTAAGCATGTGAGAGCATGAATGGATAGCCAACAATATATACTACAAGGAATCATCAAGAGTCACCCCAAAACTATCATGGATTGGCCTAGAACAACAAGCAAACATGGCATCTGGAAATTACATATTCCAGACTTAGTGAAATTTCACAGTGTTAAAACAGCAGTTTCATCAAGGCATCTTTCAGAGCAAGTTTAAGTCACCTCAAAACTAAACATGGCAAGTGGTAAGCACCACAGCAAAGCACACATGATGGTGAATCCAAAACAACTAAGCATGCATCAAGGGGACAAACACAACGATAGCAACGAGTTCCTCTACGAGGCATCTTGTAACAAGTTTAATGACATAACAGCCACATAGCACTTTGCAACGGAGATAAACATGGCAAGATTAAATCTATCATGCAAGCTAAAGCAATTAACATGTAGAGCATTTCATGACGAACACGTGGACATCTCATTTGCATCATTTGGATAAACATGCAAAAAGTTATCACATTACAAAGATGGCATGAAAACAACAACTAACAGAAGTTTATAACAAGTTGCCCTCTTCCAACAGATATTTAAGCATCTAGATGACCTCAAACATGCATGGCATAATGGAACAAAATGTAGTACATGTCTCCACGAACAATTTGACATATCATTCACTCAAATCAGACCATCACACAAAAAGTTATCCACGTTTGAAAACAGCATCACACAACTAAATTACAGGGACTTAGTGGAATTTGGGACTACCTCCGGGTCAACAGAAAGTCAACGCGGGCTGACGGATCTTCGCGGATCGGGCCGGATCGGTCACCGGCGGATCGGGCTGGACCCGCGGATCAGGGCGGCTAGCGGGTTCCGGGCTGGGCCCGTTAGGTCAAAGGACGAGGTGGAGGCGATCCGATCTGGATCCGATCGATGGACGGCGGCTCGATCCCTGGCGGCGGCTGAGATCGGCGATTGGAGCGGAGGGAGCTGGACCGCGCGGCCTGGCGGAGCCTAGCGGCTGGCGAGGGAGGCTGGGCCTCGGCCCAGCTCGCGCGGGAGGGGCGGCTGGCGACTGCGTGGCCTGGAAGCGGCGGACCGGCCTGGGGCGGCTCGGGCCTAGGGTTCGGCCCAGGAGGAGGAGGCGACCGGATCGGGCGCGCCCTGGCCTCGACGACCTCGAGCGTAGGCGCGGCGGCGGTGAGCGCCCTGGCGAGCGCAGGGGCCCGGCGAAGGAGGGGAAGGCGGGGCGCGGCGGCCCGGCCGGTGAGGTGGCAGCGCCGGCCGGCGGCGGAGGAGGCCGGCGCGGCGGTTGGGTCCTCCGGCGACGCGGGATCCGGCGAGAAGTGAGGTGCGGCCGGGGTGGCGCGGATTCCGGCGAGGATTCCGGCGAGAAAACTCCGGCGAGGTCCCGATCTGGAGGAAGAAGATGACTGGAGGAAGGGGATGATGGGCTAGGGTTTTTTTATTTAGGACAAAAATTGGGGAAGTTGGACAAATATATAGGCACAAGGAGCTAGGGTTGTCCAAATGAGGTGTGGTTTTCGGCCACGTGATCAGAATTGGATGGCCTAGATGAAGGGAGGGGTTTCGGTTGGTTTGGTGGGCTGTTGGAGGGGTGTCTTGGGCCTCAAAGTGGAGGCACTTTGAGCCCACGACAGTAACTGTTGGGGTAGCAACGAACTCCAAACGCGACGAGATTTGACAGGCGGGTTACACACACCAAAACAACAACACACGACAAGCCTCACTCCAAACCGGAAACGTTACACGGCCAAACACCAAAGTAGGCCTACGGGACGCCACGGACACGTGAGGGAGCTCCGGAACGCGAAACGGACAACGGGAAGAAATGAGTGGGACCGGATGCAAACGACAACACAAATGCCATGCGATGCACATGACTACATGATATGGATGAATGCCACACACGCACACAACAAAACGACGAAAACCCGAAAGACATAGAACCCGGAATGGAATTGATGGAGCCAGAGATATATATATTGCCCAAAAGGGAAAGTATTACATCCGGGGCATTACATGACTACCGCCAGTAGTATCATCCTTAGTTGATCGTGTATCGTGTCTCGCACTTTGTGTACCCGGATCTAGCATTTGTGTGACCTAAACATGTTGATTTGAGTGTTTTCTCCTTGTCCTCTCTTGTGTTTTCCCCTCGTGCCTCACGTGTTCATCCTTGGGATCCCTCCTTTTTGTGAAAGATCGGCCATCTAGGGTTCCACCCTACATCAGGGGGCCCAAACAATCTGGGACCCCGTCGAATACTGAACCGGAGCCTAGCGCGGCTCCGGGGTCCGAAGACCAGACCCCCAAGGCGGGGGAGGCTACGACGGCGCCCGGGGTCAATCAGGAGGCACTAAACCCTCTAGAGGAAGCACTATAGAGTGCTTCTGTCGTGGAGGAGCACCACACCATGATGGGTGCTACCTCTTGAGCTTACGTTGTTTTTCCCTTGAAGAGGAAAGGGTGATGCAGCACAGTAGCGTAAGTATTTCCCTCAGTTTTTGAGAACCAAGGTATCAATCCAGTAGGAGACTACACACGAGTCCATCGTACCTAAAAAAAACAAATACGAACCTTGCAACCAACATGATAAAGGGGTTGTCAATCCCTTCTCGGCCACTTGCAAAAGTGAGATCTGAAAGAGATAATAAGATAAATATTTTTGGTATTTTTGTTATATAGATTGAAAGTAAAGATTGCAAAATAAAAGTAAAGACAAATAGTTGATGGAAGATTAATATGACAAAAGAGAGACCCTGGGGCCATAGGTTTCACTCGTGGATTCTCTCAAGGTAGCAGATTTCTATGGTGGGTGAACACATTACTGTCGAGCAATTGATAGCAAAGCAAATAGTTATGAGAATATCTAGGCATGATCATTGTATATAGGCATCACGTCCGTAACAAGTAGACCGAAACATTCTGCATCTACTACTATTACTCCACACATCGACCGCTATCCAGCATGCATCTAGAGTATTAATTTCATAAGAACAGAGTAACGCTTTAAGCAAGATGACATGATGTAGAGGGATAAACTCATGCAATATGATATAACCCATCTTTTTATCATCGATAGCAACAATACAATACGTGCCTTGCTGCCCCTGCTGTCACTGGGAAAGGACACCGCAAGATTGAACCCAAAGATAAGCACTTCTCCCATTACAAGAAACATCAATCTAGTAGGCCAAACCAAAGTGATAATTCGAAGAGACTTGCAAAGATATTTAAATCATGCATAAAAGATTTCAGAGAAGAATCAAATATTGTTCATAGGTAATCTTGATCATAAACCCACAATTCATCGGATCTCGACAAACACACCGCAAAAAGAATTACATCGAATAGATCTCCAAGAAGATCGAGGAGAACTTTGTATTGAGATCCAAAGAGAGAGAAGAAGCCATCTAGCAAATAACTATGGACCCGAAGGTCTGTGGTAAACAACTCACAACTCATCGGAGAGGCTATGGTGTTGATGTAGAAGCCCTCCGTGATCGATTCCCCCTCTGGTGGAGCTCTGGAACAGGCCCCAAGATGGGATCTCACGGGTACAGAAGGTTGCGGTGGTGGAATTAGGGTTTCGTGGTGCTCTCGGATGTTTTCAGGGAACATGGATATATATCGGAGGAAGGAGCGTGTCAGTGGAGCTTGGGGGCACGAGGGTGGGGGCACGCCTACCCTACCCCCCCCCTTGGCGCGCCACCCTAAAAAATATGACCTCCAATGTTACAGAGTGATACGTCTCCAACGTATCTATAATTTTTTAGTGTTCCATGCTATTATATTATCTGTTTTGGATGTTTAATGGGCTTTATTATGCACTTTTATATTATTTTTGGGACTAACCTAATAACCCAAGGCCCAGTCTAAATTGCTATTTTTTGCCTATTTCAGTGTTCCGCGGAAAAGGAATATCAAACGGAGTCCAAACGGAATGAAACCTGCGCGAGGATCGTTTTTGGAACAAACGCGACCCAGAAGACTTGGAGTACACGCCAGGGAAGCCACGAGGCGGCCACGAGGCAGGAGGGCGCGCCCATGGGGGGTAGGCGCGCCGCCCACCCTCGTGGGCCTCTCGTAGCTCCACCGACATACTTCTTCATCCTATATATACTCATATACCCTGAAAACATCCGGGAGCATGACGAAACCCTAATTCCACCGCCGCAACCTTCTGTACCCGAGAGATCCCATCTTGGGGCCTTTTCAGAGCTCTGCCAGAGGGGGAATCGATCACGGAGGGCTTCTACATCAACACCATAGCCTCTCCGATGAGTTTTGAGTAGTTTACCATAGACCTTCGGGTCCATAGTTATTAGCTATATGGCTTCTTCTCTCTCTTTGGATCTCAATACAAAGTTCTCCTCGATCTTCTTGGAGATCTATTTGATGTAATTCTTTTTGCGGTGTGTTTGTCGAGATCCGATGAACTGTGGGTTTATGATCAAGATTATCTATGAACAAGATTTGATTCTTCTCTGAAATGTTTTATGCATGATTTAAATATCTTTGCAAGTCTCTTCAAATTATCAGTTTGGTTTGGCCTACTAGATTGATTTGTCTTCCTATGGGAGAAGTGCTTAGCTTTGGGTTCAATCTTGCGGTGTCCTTTCCCAGTGACAGCAGGGGCGGCAAGGCACGTATTGTATTGTTGCTATCAAGGATAAAAAGATGGGGTTTATATCATATTGCATGAGTTTATCCCTCTACATCATGTCATCTTGCTTAAGGTGTTACTCTATTCTTATGAACTTAATACTCTAGATACATGCTGGATAGCGGTCGATGTGTGGAGTAATAGTAGTAGATGCAGAATCGTTTCGGTGTACTTGTCACGGACGTGATGCCTATATACATGATCATGCCTAGGTATTCTCATAACTATGCGCTTTTCTATCAATTGCTAGACATTAATTTGTTCACCCACCGTAGAATCTGCTATCTTGAGAGAAGCCACTAGTGAAACCTTTGGCCCCCGGGTCTATCTTCCATCATATTAATCTTTCATCAACTAGTTATCTTTACTGTTCTTTTATTTTGCAATCTTTACTATTCAATCTATACAATAAAAATACCAAAAATATTTATCCTGTTATCTCTATCAGATCTCACTTTTGCAAGTGGCTGAGAAGGGATTGACAACCCCTTTATCGCGTTGGTTGCAAGGTTCTTATTTGTTTGTGCAGGTACGAGGGACTTGCGTGTAGTCTCCTATTGGATTGATACCTTGGTTCTCAAAAACTGAGGGAAATACTTACGCTACCTTGCTGCATCACCCTTTCCTCTTCAAGGGAAAAACAATGCATGCTCAAGAGGTAGCAAGAAGAATTTCTGGCGCCGTTGCCGGGGAGATCTACGCACAAGTCATATACCAAGTACCCATCACAAACTCTTATCCCTTGCATTACATTATTTGCCATTTTCCTATTGTTTTCCTCTCCCCCACTTCACCTTTTCCGTTTTATTCACCCTTTTTCCGTTCTCTTTTCGCTTGCTTCTTGTTTGCTTGTGTGTTGGATTGCTTGCTCGTCACTATGGCCCAAGACAATACTAAATTGTGTGACCTTTCCAATACCAACAATAATGATTTTATTAGCACGCCGATTGCTCCTATTACCAATGCTGAATTTTGTTAAATCAATATTGCTCTGTTGAATCTTGTCATGAAATATCAATTTTCAGGCCTTCCTAGTGAAGATGCCGCTACCCATCTAAACAACTTTGTTGATTTGTGCGATATGCAAAAGAAGAGAGATGTGGATAATTATATTGTTAAATTAAAGCTATTTCTGTTTCACTTAGAGATCGCGCTAAAACTTGGTTTCTTCTTTGCCTAAAAATAGTATTGATTCATGGAATAAGTGCAAAGATGCCTTTATCTCTAAGTATTTTCCTCCCGCTAAGATTATCTCTCTTAGAAATGATATTATGAATTTTAAGCAACTTGATCATGAGCATGTTGCACATGGTTGGGAGAGAATGAAATTAATGATACGTAATTGCCCTACGCATGGTTTGAACTTATGCATGATTATACAATTTTTTTTATGCTGGATTGAATTTTGCTTCGAGAAATCTTTTAGATTTCGCCGCGGGAGGCACATTCATGGAAATCACTTTAGGACAAGCTACTAAACTCCTAGATAATATTATGGTTAATTACTCTCAATGGCACACCGATAGATCTACTAGTAAAAAAGTCCATGCGATTGAAGAGATTAATGTTTTGAGGGGAAAGATGTAATGCCCAGGATGCGACTATATCTCCTACATGTCGAGGCGCGACTTAGAGACATAAGCGCATTCTCGAATGATCGCAAGCGTGGTATCTTTGCACAACTCATGTAAAAGTTCAGGGATGAAAGAGTAAAATAGTTGGCTTACACTCGCCACGTCACACAATGAATACAATAACATACATTCATCCAAATAACACAGGGTCCGACTACGGATGAAATCCAAACAAGAAAAGATACCACAACACCAGACCAGATCACTCCTAGTAGGACCCACTACTGATCGTTGGGATATGTAACATAGAAACGACCACGCTCTTCATCGAACTCGCAGTGAAGTTCTGATCCATCTCCTGCATTGTTCTTGGCGGTACCTGCATCTGGTGTGTGTAATCCGTGAGCCACAAGGACTGATGAGGACATCACTAACAAGGTTACACCCACAGCTCCAACTAACACATATACAGGACCAATTACTAGAGCTCGCGCACGCCAATTAAATTACCAGGTACTTTCGTTTCTTGGTAATGAATCTAATGTTCATGAGAATATGATGCTGCCTAAATTGGATACATTTGTCTTGCTTACAAATGAAGGGCCTAGCTTGGACAAGAAGGATGAACATTGGAGCAAGATCAAGCATGGAGATGATGGCATGCGCAAGGGGGACAAGAATGGAGTTACAATGGATGATTTCAGGACTTTGAAGCCACCATAATGAGTGCGAGAAGCCTTGGACGAAATATACAAGATGCCACTTCATAAATTTCGTCCAGAGGCTATTTTAGGTGCTGCGTCACCTTATTATTGGGCCAGGCCCATGTAATTTCGAAATACTTGAGTATAGGCTGTTTTTAGAGTCCGTATGTGTGGGGAAACAAGAGTTAGGGTTGGTTTCGGACCCCTCCTCCAAGGGCCACGAAATTCCCCCCCTCTTTCCCTCATATATACAGCCCTTAGGGCGTCGTTTAGACTTTGGGTTTTGTTTAGATTAAAAGTTCGCCATAGCTGCAACTTCGCGTACTTCGTTTGTGTTCAACGACCAGACCAAGGCGTCACAGAACCCCACTTTGATCAATAAAGCTTTCCTCTTATATTCGCAATATCCAGATTGCAATCTTAGTTTCTTGCTTGTTCTTCGTTTGCCTGCAGGAAACAGACCTTCGTGGTCAGGTTGATCGTGCTCCGGCGTGGTCAACAACCTCTTGGAGTTGGTTTAGCGATTGCTAAGGCGTGACGTCCTCGCACGTTCGTAGTCGGATCGTCAAAGTCGACTTCCTCCAAAACGATAACCACCATCTCATCGAAAGACGGGACACCTTAGCCTCTATCAGCACCCCTCGAAGACCCGGACATCCGGGCCGCCGCCCGGACATCCGGCCCCTGATCTGCCTGCGTGCAGCCCCCTGGGCCGAGGCCCATGTACCCGTTCGCCCCGTAGACTATATATACTCCTCTCCTCATTCCGTTTAGGGTTAGCTGTGGTTTAGCTCATTTGACACTTGTGTGGATTTCTCCCACGAGACGGTGCGCCTCTACGGAGAAGATCCACTTCGGATTCAGGACCTCCTTCATCGGAGAAGATCCCCCGGGATATCAAGACCTCCTCCGGGAGAAGACTATCTGTATCACCGTTGTTGACCTTGGATCATGGATCTCAACCTTGTATCGCGAATCTAGCATTTGTGTGATTGCTTTCGTGTTGATTGAGTGTTTTCCTCTTGTGTTTTCCCCATCTTTCCCTTGTGATTCCCCGTGTTCATCGTGTGCCAACCTCCAAACGTGAAAGATCCGCTGATTAGGGTTCCACCCTGTATCACTAATGCCACGTGCTGATGGTCCTTTCAAGGTGTTAGAGAAAATAAATGATAATGCATATAAACTTGAGCTGCCTACAGATTTTGGGGTTAGTCCCACATTTAACATTGCAGATTTGAAGCCTTACTTGGGTGAGGAAGATGAGCTTCCGTCGAGGACGACTTCAATTCAAGAAGGGGAGGATGATGAGGACATCACTAACAAGGTTACACCCACAGCTCCAACTGACACATATACAGGACCAATTACTAGAGCTCGCGCACGCCAATTAAATTACCAGGTACTTTCGTTTCTTGGTAATGAATCTAATGTTCATGAGAATATGATGCTGCCTAAATTGGATACATTTGTCTTGCTTACAAATGAAGGGCCTAGCTTGGACAAGAAGGATGAACATTGGAGCAAGATCAAGCATGGAGATGATGGCATGCGCAAGGGGGACAAGAAAGGAGTTACAATGGATGATTTCAGGACTTTGAAGCCACCATAATGAGTGCGAGAAGCCTTGGACGAAATATACAAGATGCCACTTCATAAATTTCGTCCAGAGGCTATTTTAGGTGCTGCGTCACCTTATTATTGGGCCAGGCCCATGTAATTTCGAAATACTTGAGTATAGGCTGTTTTTAGAGTCCGTATGTGTGGGGAAACAAGAGTTAGGGTTGGTTTCGGACCCCTCCACCAAGGGCCACGAAATTCCCCCCTCTTTCCCTCATATATACAGCCCTTAGGGCGTCGTTTAGACTTTGAGTTTTGTTTAGATTAAAAGTTCGCCATAGCTGCAACTTCGCGTACTTCGTTTGTGTTCAACGACCAGACCAAGGCGTCACAGAACCCCACCTTGATCAATAAAGCTTTCCTCTTATATTCGCAATATCCAGATTGCAATCTTAGTTTCTTGCTTGTTCTTCGTTTGCCTGCAGGAAACAGACCTTCGTGGTCAGGTTGATCGTGCTCCGGCGTGGTCAACAACCTCTCGGAGTTGGTTTAGCGATTGCTAAGGCGCGACGTCCTCGCACGTTCGTAGTCGGATCGTCAAAGTCGACTTCCTCCAAAACGATAACCACCATCTCATCGAAAGACGGGACACCTTTGCCTCTATCAAAGGTAGTTTGTAAATCATCATAATATTTCGTTACGGTGTCACTACCTTGTTTTAAATGTTGCAACTTTGTAAGCATGTCACGAGTATAATAAGCAGGGACGAATGTATGTCGCATGGCAACTTTCAAATCAATCCAAGTAGTAGGTATATAATTAGTGTGTAACCGACAATATTCACTCCACCAAACTAAAGCATAACCAGTGAAAGAACCAACCGCAACCTTAACTTTTTTACGTTAATCAAAACTATGGGAAGCAAATAGATTATTTATGTCAAACTCCCATTCAATATATAAAGCAGGTCTAAAACGGCCATTAAACGGTGGTATAGAAACATTAACCTGATCATGTGCATTTGGATGTTTGTGCACCTCTCGTGATGGTTGTGGTATGTCCTTAGGTGGTGGCACATCTCCCGCGATCGACAAAGCCCATGAGTTGACTCTGGATCCTGTCATGATTAGTAGAAAAAAAGAAACAAAATTCGAGAATAATGTTCCTATGAACTACTAGGATGTGGTGGTAAAGCGCTCACAGTAAAGCAAATATCAATATCTTACAAGTTCTTACCATGCAGCAACTGATGATAGGCAACCAGCGGTGTCAAATAACTCCAAAGATTGAGTAAAGCGATTGCCAGGTGAACGTACGTAACACGGTGTAGAAATATGTGGAGCTGGGTTGGCTTTATATGGTAGCAAAAGATTAGCAATAATCAATTCAGAGATGCAATGTTGAATAAACGCTCAACGACGGTACTGTGCTGGTCCTATGCTAGAGCGGACTAGAGACGCGAGCCTAGAACACTAATGAGGTCACGGTGTAGCACAACTATCATCAATAAAGGATACGAAGTAGCTCTGGACAGCACGATATAAGTGAAGATCACAACGGCAGTAAAGATAATGATGAAAACAACTACCAAGCAGAATATACAACAACACTCTCTCCAACTTTCTTTTCCTTCTTTTTCTTTTTCTTTTTTTTTCTCACACTTTTTTTTCTTTTTCTTTCTCTCCTCTTTTTTTTACTTTTTTTTTCTCTGTCTTTTTTTTTCTTTCTCCCTCTTTCCAAGACAAACTAGATAAGATGCAGATTGGATCAAGCAAAGATGCAAACGACTTCAACTATGATTGTGACAATGAACGATGGGTTGCACGAGGTGGAAATTGATGGATGAGGTGGTGGACAGCGGAAGGGATAACGATGCAGCGGCGACGTGACTAATGTGAACAGAACTCGAAACTCTAACGAACTAGACACTAAGACCAGCAACTCGACACGCCGATGCAACCGATAATTCAATAATGCAAACAATGAAAAGAAAATTGCAAAGGCTCAGACTGGCTAGGACAAAGGATGAATAGATCTAACTTTTTTTGTGGCTTTTCCTTGGACAATAGGTAAGAAAATAAATCTTATCTAGGAATAACTAGAAATTCTCACCGAGCAACCTGAAAACTGATACCACTTGATAGAGGCGAGGGCCCCCGATCTTTCGATGAGATGATAACTATCGATTTGGTGGAGACGACTTTGACGATCCGACTACAAACATGCACAACGTTGCGCCTTAGCAATCGCTAAACCAATCTCCAGGGGTTACTGACAATGCCAGAAGCACGATCAGCCTGACCACGAAGGTCTATTCCTGCATGCAATCGAAGAACAAGCAAGAATATGATGAAGCAATCTGAATATTGCAAATATAAATGATGTATTGATAAAGGTGGGGATCCGTAAGCGGTCTTGGTCTGGTCGTTGGACACAAACGAAGTACACGAAGTTGCAATGGCTAACTTTTGACTAAACAAATCCCAAAGAAAAAGCTACTAGATGGATCTACTTATATAGGAGCAAGGGGTGGCGGCCAAGGAGGTGGAAGGACGTCCCAAGGCAGCCTAATACTAACCCTAGGTCGTACAAGGCTCTTGGGCCCAAGTAGAGGTGATGTAACACCTTTGGACTTGTAGTTTGACTCGGATTCTGCTGCAGCGTCAGATTATTTTGTCGGTAGCTCAACGCTCCGGACGAATTTGAAGGTGATTCCAATTGGGTTGGAAAGTGTATGAAATCTAGTTTCCAACAAAAAAAGAATCACCCAATTCGGAGTCCGTATGAAGGAGTTCTTGCCGTTTTGAGTCAGGTATGTCTGTGCAGTCCGAATCTGGATGCAGAACGTGAGAGACTTGGACTCTATCTTCTCTTGGCCCAAAAGTGACGTGAGAGAACTTTTTGAACAGCCCCTAAACTTCTCTTTTTCCCTTATCTTCATATGTGAATTGTACAAATGTCCCATGCACCTAGAATTAGACATGGCCCAAAAGTCTATGATGTATTTTTGTTCTGGATAACATAAATAAATTGTTGCATAGTTTGCATTAGAAATCACCTCACAGATATACATGTATGCAATATTTTTGGTCGTATCCAAGGTAGTCATGTCCTCATCACATCTTAGTTTGACTTGGGAAGTGTTTTGAGACACTCGCCATTATAGTGATTTTCGGCAAAAAAAAATTAAAAAAGCAGCGCAAAAAAAAATAGAGCAAAAAAAGAGGCGAAAAAAAAAATTCAGAGTGTGCTTTCCCCTTGATTACGTGCAGCGTCGTGATTTTGTTAGTGTTCTAGGCTCGCGTCTCTAGTACGGTCTAGCCTAGGACCAGCACAGTACCGTCGTTGAGCGTTTATTCACCTTTGCATCTCTGAATTGATTATTGCTGACCCTTTTTGCTACCATATTATAAGCCTTCCCAGCTCCACATACATCTACATCGTGCGTTTGACTCTCCCTGGTAATCGCTCTATCCAAGCTTTGAGAGTTTTGACTACATCGGTTGCCGATCACCACCTGCTGCTGGGTAAGAACTGGTAAGAATTTGAGATTTGCTTGACGGATTTGTGACACCCGCCACCACCACCACTTGTTAGTAGTCTGTAGGATCATATTCTTGTGTGTTTCTATTGCTGCTAACCATGCCAGGATCACAAGTCGACGAGACTGACTGGGAGAACTTGACGAACAAGGAGCTCCATGATAAGTTTCAGGAAATGATGAGTGTACAGGTGCAAGATGTGCTAAACACATTGGACGAGGCCATGGAGAAGATAGATGGCATGGAGAAGACGTTTGAAACAAAGCTGGATAACAAGTTTGCTGAATTGCTTGCGCGTTTGCCACCACCACCAGCTGCTGCAGCTGTCCCACCTCTTCAACAACAACAACAACAACAACAACGCCGACTTCCGAATCAAGTGGGACGAGCACAGCGCGTTCCCCTTGAGACTGGTCAAGCTTCTGTTGCTGCTGTTGATGTTTCTGTAGCTCCTGCTGCTACTACAGAGGTGGAGGACCATTACGAGGATGAGGTTGACCAAAATCAGAACCACGTCCAACAACCAGCACCACCACCACCAGGTCGTCCTCATGCATATCATCGCAACGGTAGGGCTGCACCACCACCTGAGGTACATGACCATCTTCCTAAACTGAAATTGAATATTCCACCATTTGAGGGTAGATATGTTCCTGATATATATCTTACTTGGGAGTTACAAACTGAACAACGTTTTACATGTTTAAACTATCCCGAGGAGAGACGTGTTCCTGCTGCTGTTTGTGCTTTCACTGGGTTTGCATGTGTTTGGTGGTCTGAACATTGTAGATTATATCCTATTCCAACGACTTGGACTGCTTTGAAAACTGCTATGCGTACTCGTTGGGTTCCACCATATTATCAACGTGAATTACTTCAAAAACTGCAGCGCTTAAGACAAGGAAAAAATTCTGTAGAAGAATATTATCAGCAATTACAAACTGGCCTGATTAGATGTGGTATTGTTGAGGAGAATGAAGCTATGCTTGCACGTTTTATGGGTGGATTAAATAGAGAGATTCAGACCATTCTAGAGTATAAGGATTATACTACTATCACTCGTTTATTCCATCTTGCTTGTAAAGCTGAACGTGAAGTGCAGGATCGACAGGCATTGGCGCGGACTAACTTTTCTGCAGGACGACCTTCATCATGGACACCGCGTGCATCCTCTACTTCCTCACATTCTACTGCACCGACACCTCCATCAGCTGTTACCTCCAGCCATGATACAAGGAAGCAGGCACAACCACCATTATCTGCCAAGAGCACACCTATTGGGCCTGCACAGAGTTCTTCTTCTTCCATGGCATCGACAGGGCACACTAGTGATATTATTTGTCGTCGTTGTAAGGGAAGAGGACATTTTGCGAGAGATTGCAAATCTCAGCGTGTGATGATTGCTACTGAGGATGGTGGATATGAATCCGCTAGTGACTATGATGAGGAGACTTTGGCTCTTATAACACGTGAAGAACACGGCGGAGACGATTCTGATCATGAGACGCAATACATGGCTCCTGAAGATGCTGACAGGTATGAATGTTTAGTTGCTCAACGTGTTTTGAGTGTGCAGGTTACACAAGCTGAGCAAAATCAGAGGCATAATTTGTTCCATACAAAGGGAGTTGTGAAGGAACGTTCTGTTCGCGTGATCATAGATGGAGGGAGTTGCAACAACTTGGCTAGCATGGAGATGGTGGAGAAGCTATCTCTCACCACAAGACCACATCCACATCCTTACTACATCCAATGGTTCAACAACAGCGGCAAGGTTAAGGTAACACGTACTGTTCGTGTGCATTTTAGTATCTCTACATATGCTGATTATGTTGATTGTGATGTGGTACCTATGCAAGCATGTTCCTTATTACTTGGTAGACCATGGCAATTTGATAAAAATTCTGTACACCATGGTAGAAACAATCAGTATACTCTTGTTCATAAGGATAAAAATATTACTTTGCTTCCTATGACTCCTGATTCCATTTTAAAAGATGATATCAATAGAGCTAATAAAGCAAAACAGGAGAAAAATAAGAGTGAAAATCAGATTGTGGCAAAAGAATTTGAGCAACAAATGAAGCCTAATAATAAACCATCTACTGTTGCTTCTGAAATTAAATTGAAAAGTGCATGTTTATTTGCCACCAAATCTGATATTGATGAGCTAGATTTTAGCAAATCTGTTTGCTATGCTGTTGTATGCAAAGAGGCATTATTTTCATTCGAGGACGTGCCTTCCTCTTTGCCTCCTGCTGTCACTAACATTTTGCAGGAGTTCGCCGACGTGTTTCCACAAGACGTGCCACCGGGATTACCACCTATTCGAGGGATTGAGCATCAGATTGACTTAATTCCCGGTGCATCGCTACCCAACCGCGCACCATACCTTACCAATCCAGAAGAGACGAAGGAGATTATGCGTCAAGTACAGGAGCTACTCGACAAAGGTTATATACGCGAATCCCTTAGTCCTTGTGCTGTTCCTATTATTCTAGTGCCGAAAAAGGATGGTACATCGCGTATGTGTGTTGATTGTAGAGCCATTAATAATATTACTATTCGTTATCGTCATCCTATTCCTAGGCTAGATGATATGCTTGATGAATTGAGTGGCTCTACAATATTCTCCAAAGTTGATTTGCGTAGTGGATACCATCAAATTCGTATGAAATTGGGAGATGAATGGAAAACAGCATTTAAAACTAAGTTTGGATTATATGAGTGGTTAGTCATGCCTTTTGGGTTAACTAATGCACCTAGTACTTTCATGAGATTAATGAATGAAGTTTTACGTGCTTTCATTAGACGATTTGTGGTAGTATACTTTGATGATATATTGATTTTTAGCAGATCTTTGGAGGAACATTTGGAACATTTACGTGCTGTTTTTATTGCTCTACGTGATGCACGTTTATTTGGTAACCTTGGAAAGTGCACCTTTTGCACCGACCGAGTCTCTTTTCTTGGCTATGTTGTTACTCCACAGGGAATTGAGGTTGATAAAGCAAAGATTGAAGCTATTGAGAGTTGGCCGCAGCCCAAAACGGTCACACACGTGAGGAGTTTCCTTGGCCTCGCTGGATTCTATCGGCGTTTTGTGAGAGATTTCAGCACCATTGCTGCACCTCTCAATGAGCTTACAAAGAAGGATGTGCCTTTTGTTTGGGGTACTGCACAGGAAGAAGCATTCACGGTATTGAAAGATAAGTTGACACATGCTCCTTTACTCCAACTTCCTGATTTTAATAAGACTTTTGAGCTTGAATGTGATGCTAGTGGAATTGGGTTAGGAGGTGTGTTATTACATGATGGTAAACCTGTTGCATATTTTTCTGAAAAATTGAGTGGGCCTAGTCTGAATTATTCTACTTATGATAAGGAATTATATGCTCTTGTTCGGACTTTGGAGACATGGCAACATTATTTATGGCCCAAAGAATTTGTTATACATTCTGATCATGAATCTTTAAAGCACATTAAAAGTCAAGCAAAACTGAACCGTAGACATGCTAAATGGGTTGAATTCATAGAGACTTTCCCTTATGTTATTAAACACAAGAAGGGAAAAGAAAATGTTATTGCTGATGCATTGTCTCGTCGTTATACTATGCTTTCACGGTTTATATATGCCTTTGCCTGTCCCTAGTGTTCCTTGGGAAGATATATCTATGGACTTTGTTTTGGGTTTACCTCGAACAAAGAAGGGGAGGGATAGCATATTTGTTGTCGTGGATAGGTTCTCGAAGATGGCACACTTTATACCATGTCATAAAAGCGATGATGCTGCTAATGTTGCTGATTTGTTCTTTCGTGAAATTATTCGCTTGCATGGTGTGCCAAATACTATTGTTTCAGATCGTGATACTAAATTTCTTAGCCACTTTTGGAGATGTTTATGGGCTAAGTTGGGGACTAAACTGCTTTTTAGTACTACTTGTCACCCCCAAACTGATGGACAAACTGAAGTAGTCAACAGAACTTTGTCTACTATGCTTAGGGCTGTTTTGAAGAATAATAAGAAAATGTGGGAAGAATGCTTGCCTCATATTGAATTTGCTTATAATCGTTCGTTGCATTCTACTACTAAAATGTGACCTTTTGAAATTGTCTATGGTTTCCTACCTCGTGCACCTATTGATTTGTTGCCTCTTCCATCTTCGGAGAAGGTTAATATTGATGCTAAACAACGTGCTGAATTGATCTTAAAAATGCATGAGTTAACTAAGGAAAATATTGAGCGCATGAATGCTAAATATAAACTTGTTGGAGATAAGGGTAGAAAACGTGTTGTCTTTGCACCTGGAGATCTTGTTTGGTTACATTTGCGTAAGGATAGGTTTCCTAATTTGCGCAAGTCAAAGCTAATGCCACGTGCTGATGGTCCTTTCAAGGGGTTAGAGAAAATAAATGATAATGCATATAAACTTGAGCTGCCTGCAGATTTTGGGGTTAGTCCCACATTTAACATTGCAGATTTGAAGCCTTACTTGGGTGAGGAAGATGAGCTTCCGTCGAGGACGACTTCAATTCAAGAAGGGGAGGATGATGAGGACATCACTAACAAGGTTACACCCACAGCTCCAACTGACACATATACAGGACCAATTACTAGAGCTCGCGCACGCCAATTAAATTACCAGGTACTTTCGTTTCTTGGTAATGAATCTAATGTTCATGAGAATATGATGCTGCCTAAATTGGATACATTTGTCTTGCTTACAAATGAAGGGCCTAGCTTGGACAAGAAGGATGAACATTGGAGCAAGATCAAGCATGGAGATGATGGCGTGCGCAAGGGGAACAAGAATGGAGTTTCAATTGATGATTTCAGGACTTTGAAGCCTCCATAATGAGTGCGGGAAGCCTTGGACGAAATATACAAGATGCCACTTCATAAATTTTGTCCAGAGGCTATTATAGGTGCTGCGTCACCTTATTATTGGGCCAGGCCCATGTAATTTCGAAATACTTGAGTATAGGCTGTTTTTAGAGTCCGTATGTGTGGGGAAACAAGAGTTAGGGTTGGTTTCGGACCCCTCCACCAAGGGCCACGAAATTCCCCCCTCTTTCCCTCATATATACAGCCCTTAGGGCGTCGTTTAGACTTTGGGTTTTGTTTAGATTAAAAGTTCGCCATAGCTGCAACTTCGCGTACTTCGTTTGTGTTCAACGACCAGACCAAGGCGTCACAGAACCCCACCTTGATCAATAAAGCTTTCCTCTTATATTCGCAATATCCAGATTGCAATCTTAGTTTCTTGCTTGTTCTTCGTTTGCCTGCAGGAAACAGACCTTCGTGGTCAAGTTGATCGTGCTCCGGCGTGGTCAACAACCTCTCGGAGTTGGTTTAGCGATTGCTAAGGCGCGACGTCCTCGCACGTTCGTAGTCGGATCGTCAAAGTCGACTTCCTCCAAAACGATAGCCACCATCTCATCGAAAGACGGGACACCTTTGCCTCTATCAAGGACTCAGCAATCCCATTCCCGGGTATCAAAACTAACAAAGCCTTAGGTGTGGAAGGGTAATAAAGTGTTTGCTGCAAGCACTACGCAACTAGCTTACGAGTTCAGAGCGAGATGAGAACAAGTGCCAACGGTCGTGATGCGGGGTCAACCCATTCTAGGCCGATCTTTCACGAAGAGGAGGGAAACCCACGATGAACACGAAGAACACAAAGGGAAATCACGAGGGGAAACGGGAGAAAACACTCAAATCAACAAGAGATGGTCACACATGTACTAGATCCTCAACACAACGAGATACACGGTCCAAATCCAACAAAGGAAAGATACAAAGGTAACTAGTTCATCTCCGTGAGGAGGTCTTGAATCCGCGAAGGATCTTCCCGTGAGGGGTCTTGAATCCGTGTGGATCTTCTCCGTGGAGGGGCCGCAGTCACTCACAAGGAGATGAACCACTAGTGGATGAGCAAAGCTCCGTCTCAAATGAGCTAAACCTAAGCTAACCCTAAAATGGAGGAGGAGTCATATATGTAGGCTAGGGGGGATGAAAGGGTACATGGGCCTCAGCCCAACACGCGCATAGGCGGGGTCCGGATGATCCGGATCGTGGCCCGGATGATCCGGGTGTTAGGGGTCCGGATGATCCGAGCGACTGTCCGGATCGTCTGGCTTCGTGAGGTTGCTTCGGGTGCATTTCCCGGATCGTCCGGGTGTCGGTCCGGATCATCCGGGCTCGGTCCGGATCGTCTAACTAGGGGTCCGGATGATCCGGACATCTTCTGTCTTCTCCGTTCTCCTTCTTTCTTCTCCTCTTCCATGCTTGGCCTTGGTCCTTGGATTCTCCATGGTCGTCTCGGATGTTCCTCGGTATGCACAAGGTCCATGCATGATGTAGTAGCCATGTCTCATATGTGGAAAGTGAAGGTCCGGAGAGGAGCGAGTTCACCTTGTGTCCAATGGTGTATGCTCGAGGCCTTGTCGAAGTGAACATGGGGATGATCGTGGGATGCTCCGCATCATCTCCCCCTCCTTGGGGAAGATCCGACCTCGGATCAAAAAGCTCATCACCATGGAAATGGTTGTTGTGAATGGACTTGTTGTTGGAAGAAGTTGAGGGCATGGCGCAATCCAAGTACTCCAAGGTGTCCCCGTTATGTGCTACATGCAAAATGAGCAAACACAAAGTACACTTGGAAATACAATGGTTAGCGCACACAAAGTGTCCATCATGTAAGAATGAGTCCGCGTGACAAGTTTGGGCATGGCAAGGCACAAGATGCTTATCTAAAAGATGTACAATGGCATGTAAAGCATTCATGTGAGCAAATTCATTTGTGGTGCACACAAAGGTAGGGCAATTGGCATGGTGCACAAAGCTACAATTTCTACCATTGTGCAAAATGATGTCATAGTGTGATGGTTTATCAAGAGCATGAACATGGCAATGGGTGCTCAATATGACTATGTGATCGTGCAATTGATGTTGGGCAATATGATCATGATGTATGAATATGCCGTCAAGAAAGATCACAACAAATTTGCTAAGGAAATGCACAAGCTCATATATCATGGATGACATGGGAATACAAGATGCAACGAGGCAATCATAATATGAGTTAATCCATGCATAAGATGCAAATTTGTCATGGGTATGATATGTCCATGGAGCATGGCATGTGGGCACACAATCAACAAATATGGAGGTTTTGGTGCAATGTGCCGAAGGAGTGTTGATATACCAATGCTCAATGTCGTGGATTGAGTGGAGTTCTGAAGGTGCATCCAAAGGGTCCATCTTCAATGTCGGTCCTCCATCTCGTAGATGTATCATGTAGACAACAAGAAGGAAACAACAATGAAAGTATGGCCCATCCAATATGCATATGTGAGGATGGCTCACAAAGAAGGAATTCACCTTATGTATATTCTCGAAGGTGTTGGTTTCGCGCAACGTGTATGCCTTCACATGCCCAAGATGCCTCATGATGTCTACATCACAAACACTCGGAAAAACAAATGAGGTTAGCCATAATGCAAAACCTAGCATTCGTGCGGGAAAATACCCAACAAGTGCTTGCATCATTCTTATCATAAGAAAGTACAAGGGAATGTGGCATGGTATGTAAGCATATGATGCAATAACAACCAAAGGCATTAGGCCCAAACAAGCAAGCATGCATCACAAGTAAGGTGTCCAAGTCTCCAATATCAAAATGCATAGCATGGTTGCACTCAATACAAGGGAATATGAGAGATGCAACTAATGGAGACAAGTGACAATGATCAATGTGAATCATGTGAATGGCATGAACATATATGTCATCAACCCAAGAAAGCAAGTAAGAGTGGAACATGGGTGATGCAACATAGCAAGCAATCATAGTGATCGAGTCAAACAAGCTAGTAGTGCGAAGATGCAACGTACTAGAGGTAATCATGGCAAGCATGTCATGTGTGCAAATAGTAGGCATGAATAATGCACATGGCATAGCACAAGCATGACACCAAGATATGAGCAAAGACTCATCATTGTGGTGGCAAGAATCCGTATGTAAGTAGCAATGGAACAATAGGACTCTCCCAACACAAGAATCAACAATAGCATGGGGCACAAAGAAATCTTGGCAATAGCTACTAGTATCTCCACCAAGCATGTAAATACACATAGGAGTAGCATAATGGTGAAGCATGGGTAAATGCAAGCAAAGGTCACAATTGCATGGCAAATCATAGCAAGAGGCATAACATGCAAGGTGAACACAATAGAATGGGCATAAGGTGACAACTGGTAGATAGCCCATAGTCATGCGAGAGCCAAGTAAAAGAGATGCGCTTAGTGGCGCGAAGAGAACGGTGGTAAGGACAATACGCGGAATCCCGAATTGTCGTTGCTCTCAAGAGCTCGTTTTGTCAACTCATGGGATTGTGAGGTTGACAAATGTTGGTGAGTACCTACACAAAACAAATACAAAGGAAAAATTGTGTGTGCGTGGTATATGTACACATCATCCATCATGATGCGCACGTGCATGTGTTGGTTAGCACATAATACGCAATGCTCAAATAAATGAGATGCGTGATATAGAAAAATGTCATCCATCATGAGAGGTTTGTTGTTATGTATGGCATAATGGAGACTCAAATTGTTTAATGCATCATGAGAAGTTTGTAGAGTATTGTTATTCATCGAATGCATATGGTGCACACAATCATGGTAATCATACAAGGTATGGGATGCATCAAGATCTCCTAGTGTGTATGAGGAAACTATGGGGGTCTCCTCATGAGAATTAGTGGGAATATAACTTGGAGAATATTGACAACATCCAAAACAATGCATATTTGGAACAATGTGTTCATGGCATGGCATAGTGGATGAATTGCGCACATCATGTAAAGGAAGCATGGCAATATCATCGCATGAAAGACAAAAGCCAATGACCATCATCTTGTCATCTATGCCACAAGTGCAAATGGGATTTACTTTAATGGGGCATGCATAGTTACTATGTTAAGATTGAAATGATGCAATATGGGACATCTCACTCATAGCATATGACAAGCTTAAAGGGTTGTCGAACAAGATGTGACCAAAAGAATTTTCACATGATATCCTATGGAGCATAGCATCACAACCAGGAAACTCAACATGATCATCATCATATTCATCATAAATAGGTAAGTCAAGACATGATGAAGTCGCACTAGCATGAAGCATGGGAATAGGTGTGTCAACATCATGCAAGCAATCATTGTCAAGATAGTCCACTAGTGGGACGAAAGAAGCACCATCACCTATGTTACCTTTAGAGCTCCCCTCATGTGTTGTAGGTGAGGTGCTGAAGACCAAGTAGCGGTCATCGTCATCTCAATGGAACCATGTGGGTGGTGCATCTTCGTCCACCATGGCCACCAGTTTGTACATTGGAGGGATGGACTCGTCGAGGGTAGGCATGTCCTCATGTAGGAGACCTAGCACCAAAGAAAACACACTCGAAGTAGTTTAAGTCGTTAGAAATCATAGTGGGCTCACATGCCCTATCAACTACATCACTCACTAAGTGTTGTGGCTCACTCACTCCCTCTTGGATGCTCTCACTCGTATGGATGGTGGAGTCACTCAAATGGCTCTCAACCTCACATAGAAGATGTGGCATGCTCTCATGTGTGGGGCTAGTAGTGGTCACTCTCATCCTCTCAAAGGAAATGCTCCCAATATCACATATGGTGGAGTCACTCGTATCACTCATGTGGGGGTGTCTCTCCTCACATGGGAATTGGGGCATCTCGTCATATGTGGATGTCGAAGAGGTGTAGGTGCAATAGTCTCCATGCTCAACTTCCTCATCCGTAATGCCTCCAAAGATGAATGTCGTGGGATTGCTCACGTAGCTTGACCCGGAGTAGGAGTCCAATATGGGTGCCATCTTCATGGTGTCGAAGAGGTGCATGCTCGTCGCCTTGGTCGAATGGGATGGCCCAAGCTCGACCGTCTTGTTGTTGTCGCTCATAGATGATCGCCTTGATGATGAAGACGTTGATGTAGGCGAACTCATGGGAAGTAGGCGAAGATGTCGTACGTCTGAAGGCGAAGATGCCTTGATAGCACTTGGCGAAGACGCCGAAGTGGTGGTTGTAGCCGTAGCTCCTTCATGGTGGTGGTTGTCTCGCGGTCTTCTCTCTTGCTCTCAAAACTTGGCCTTGGCGTAAATTAGAGCTTGTTCGGACTTGTAGATATGCACTTGTCGAGCATCTTCATGATGATGGTGTCGTTGTCGTGCTTGAGCTCTTGGTAGATGTCGTTTGTTGTCGTCGTGCACATGATGCTTGGAGGTGACTTGCCTTTCATGATGATGTTGATGGTCGCCATGAAGGTGTGGACGTGGATGACTTGCACTTGCATCATCTTTGCGCTTCGAAGACTTGTGACTTGAACATCGCCGTCGAGAAGATGACGAAGGGGAAGAAGACTTGTAATCGACCACCAAGTGTTTGAGCTCCGCCATTTTTTTGTTGAAGGAGTCGCACATGTCATCGAAGGAAGCCATTCTCCTTGTCACGGAGTGTCGTAGTTCGATGGCTATGTTGCCCAAGCGCTCTTGCATTGCTCGTTGTAGTCCGATGGTTTGCTTGTGGATGTAGTTGTTCGCATTGTCGATGTCAAAGATCGGAGATGAAATGCTTTGCCTATCCATCACAAGACTCGAGTAGTGGTGAGTGGGAGAAAGAGAAGAATTAGACCAATGTACCTTACCCGATGGTGAAAATGGATCAATGATCACTCAATCTTTACCTAATAGTAAAGGACGGATACTTTCATAGTTCTCCATACGTCACTGTTTTATATCCGTTGATTTTATATTAACCATACAAATCAACGGCTGAGATTTAAAAGGCAAAAAAAGACCGAAACCAACCTGAGGAGAACTTTTTTCCGAAAGCAGCCCGAGCAAGACTCTACGCCATACAACGTTTTTGATGTAATCTCTACGCCATACAACTTAAATAGTGCCAAACCCTATCAATGGGTAAACAACGTTTTGTGGGTACTTAAAAAATGATTCATGGGTACGTAAAGAAGTATGAGTCGGACTTCTGCCCACTCTCCGCTCATCTGCCCCATGCCGCGATCCCCTTTTTCGACCAAGCAAATTGACGAGGTAATAGCATGGCAGGTCCTATAACTTGTCTTACATGTGATGGTTTGATCCTAAAACTTGCAAAAGTGGATTATTTAGTCCTACAACTTGTTCTCAAGGTGCAAATTTGGTCCTGGTCCAATGAGAAGCAGCCAAGTGGAGCCAGCTCGGCCCAGCCGGTCAGTGCTGTGTATTTTGTATTTAGCCCCCTGCCGTTTCATGAATTTAACCCGCAGGCCACCCAAAGCTGAACTTCTCGTCGCCGCCCACAAGGAACGACTTCGGGCCCAGAACCGCCTGCGCGCGCAGCGGCGTCGTCTGGAGGAAGACGGTGTCCTGGTGCTGCTGCCGCCGCACGTACTACCCAATACTGATCCGGAAACAGCAAGCCCACATGTACTACAGTAACCTGAGCCCTGAAGGCCTGAACTACCTGCAGTTCATCTTCAGACTTTACTCACCACTCAATCTGCTCATCACGAGGCAGCAAATGAAATCATTTCCATGGCGTGTGTGCACTCACACTTCATACCGTACAAAACGTAAACAAATGCCCTTTTGGCCGAGAACACATAATTTTGCTGCATGCAGAGACGAAGGCTGGTAAAAATCTGACAGATAATACCGCCTTTTGGTCAGCTCAGCTAGTTCAGACATTGCTCGTGAAGCAGAGCGTGAACAATGATGGCCCCTCCCTATCTATGCGCTCCGTCCCTTTTCCATCCATACATGGAGATGAGATAGATGATATTAAGAGGAGCAATGCAGATGCATGCATTCACTCATGGCCCCCCTTTCTTCCTTTCTTTCTCTAGCTTTTATAAATTGCACGCAGAGGAGTGCAAAGGACTACCACTATTGCTACTGCTACTTGTCGATGCTGTCTAAAAACAGGGGGAGTGACAAAGAGAGGAGGAGGAGTAGGACCATCAGCAGAAGACTGGTTAGGGTCAGTAGTTCATTAGATGTATTGTTAGAATACCATGGCTTCTGAAAAAACCTTGGTACTCAAGGCAACTACTGTGTGCCTGGGTGAAAGAAATAGTATTGTAGTTTAAGGTACTGTGGTATCTCTCATACCGTGGTTTTGGTGCAGTATCTAAAAAAGAGGTCCGGACCTCCTTTTTCAAAACTGAACCGAGAGAAAACATATCGCCTCCGACTCCTCGTCATTGTCTGTTAATCATCAAAGTGCAATTTATCTCCTGATTATTAGGTGATTAAGCTGTGTTTCGTTGGTCTCTTGAGTCCATCTTGTTCTAGTCGTTGTTGCTAGTGATTCCTCCTTCCGTTTGGTTGCTCCACTGCCATACGTAAGGGGTAGTATATGTAGTTAGTTTTCTACTGACGACCCCATCAGTTGAGACAACGACCCATGTTACTTTCCGGCGATCTTGCATGCTTCTATTGAGCCAGCTCCGACGAGAAGGCAGACGTCTAAAACGAAGCACGCACATGTATCATAATTTGTAATTGGAACACACTCGTACGCACAACAGGCTAAAATTTAGATAGGCGATCGATTCTAGTCTGTAGCTGCTCCTAGCATTTAGCATCTACTAGGAGAGAGGCCGGGAGGACTTGCCTTGCATGGCTGGCTGCATGCATTGGACTGCCATTGTTACACGCTGATCAATTCCTTGACTGTAGCTGAATTAGTTGTAGTCATTCGAGATTACGGCAAAACGATCTTTACCAAACGATTGGCAGTTTCAGCAAAACAGAGAGAAACTACAGTTTTGACAAACCATAGTATTCATTATCCCCAGGTTGGAAAAATGAGCTCTTCGATTACCATAGTTTAAGAAAAACAGTGTTGCCAAACTAGGTTTAAATCAAATGGAACATACATGTGCCTTGTACTTAGTTGTTTGAATCCTGTGAATTAGCCAAACATTGGATGCTTTCTGAAGATATGGCTTTCTGAACATACATGTGCGGGTTGAGTTCACGAAACGGTAGGGGGCTAAATACAAAATGCATGGCGCTGACCGGCTGGGCCGAGCTGGCTCCACTTGGCTGCTTCTCATTGAATCAGGACCAAATTTGCATCTTGAGGACAAGTTGTAGGACCAAATAATTCACTTTTGCATGTTTTAGGATCAAACATCACATGCAAAACAAGTTGTAGGACCTGCGGTGCTATTACCTCCAAATTGACGGCCGCCGCCGCACCTCTCGCCGCTGACGCCAACCTCGCCCAAGTTGCTGCTGTCTCCGCCGATAGCGCCACTCCGGACCCATCCTACGAGGCCGGGGCGCCACCTCCCGGCTTCTCCCATCCCCGATCTGGAGCACCAGCCTCTTCTCCTCCCTCCACCCCGATCTGGCAGCAGCACCCACCGGACGAGCACATAGGACGGGCGCGGTCAGTGGCGCGCGGCTACAGGGGCATGACGGCGGCGCTTGCGCAGTGGCGACACCAGGCTCGTCCGGCGAGGTGGCGACCACTTGATGAGCGCGGGCGGCACACCGAGGAGCGGGAGGGAGGCGGTCGTCGCCAGAGGCGGGGCCAGATGCGTCGAAGCGCGCGTGGAGGATGAGGGGAGGAGCCAGTGCCAGCGCCGGGAATGGAGCGGGAGGCGGGCGGGTCTGGTGATTCCGCAGGCGCGGCGGCGACGAGCTGCTCCGGGCCGGGGTGCTGCCATGGAGGTTAGGGGCGGCCCTCTCTCTGTATATAGAGGAAAAAGATAGAGAGAGACGTCTCGCGTGTGTGGTGAGCCCTACCTCGCCGGAGACGCATATCCAGAGAGCATCTGCACCAGGCGAGGCGCCGCATCTGACGCTCCCAAGAACGGTGACACAGCCACACACACCATCCGGTCAATGTGGTGGCTTGCACAGCCACGTACTGGAGCTCACAACGACGCGGGGTGAGGCGACCACAGACGGAGCTCACAACGACGGCGGCGCAGCCGCGTACCAAGCCGAAGCTCTCCTCGGCAGAGAGGGCTGTGGAAGTGAGGCAGCCACAGCTCGCAGTGCTCCCAACAGCGCCGGTGCAGGCACGCACCACGCTGGAGCTCCCATTGGGACGGGTCCGAACACGACACGAGCCGCTGAGATGAAGTCGAGTGGCGGCGCTGGCCGTGTCCTGCTGAGAGCCGCGTCCAGCAGTGTGCGCTGATTCAGTGTGAAGTTGTAGCTCCACCTGATTCTTTAATGTACACAAATTTCCCTCTGATTTTGTAGCTCCACCTGATTCTTTAATGTACACAAATTTCCCTCTGATTTTGTAGCTCCACCTGATTCTTTAGGCCCTGTTAGGGACGTGGGTTCACAAAACAGAGGAAAAGAAAAATGCATAGGTATGGGATGGAGTGGAAAGTGAAACCTGCAGACTTCCAAAAAGAGGAATGGGAACCTATGGGAGTGTTCTGGACAAAGGAAAAAAGTTTTGGAATCTGCACACTTCTCTAGGAAATAGAACTAGCCGTTATGTGCCTGGGCATTCTATTCTTGCCGTTGATTTCTCTAGCCGTTGCTTATTCTTTCTCTTGCTATATAAGCACACAGAATGCACTGCCAGCAACTTGCTTGTCATTTCTTCTCCTCTCATGTACTCTAGGAACTTATAGTCCAGTCTTGTAGGAGCCAACCAATTCATCCCTCTAACCTCAAAATCCATTCATTCCTTAAGCTGAATGGATCCAAACTACAGCCGACGGTCAAGAAACGAAGATGATTTTGTACATTTCATACTCCCTACATTACAAGGTAGCTCATCCCAATCATCTGAGAGGAGAGCAATACATACGTCCATCCTGAATGGAGCTACTTATGTGCATGAAGCTCTTACCGGCCATGAGGTTCTATGCGAATGGAGGTTCCATATGGAGAGGCCAATCTTTCAAGCTTTAGTACAAAAACTGTGTGAAAAGCACCTTCTCCATGATGCAAGGTATATCTCTGTGCAAGAGCAAGTAGCCATATTTTTATATGCAGTATCAAAGAACGCAACCAATAGAACATTGCAAGACAGATTCCAGCGCGGTGCAGATTCAATTAGCACTTATTTCCATGCCGTGCTCAACGCGATTACTCGACTGACATGCAACTACATACAACCTTCTGTACACCAGCATCCCATATTAAGGCAACAAAAGTTTTCATACTTTAAGGTAATTGTTTTCAAGTCCTATCATGGTGAATTGGTATAGCAAATCTAGCTTATATTTACATATCTAACTATAGAATTAAATCTGCAGAATTGTATTGGAGCTATTGATGGTACTCACTTTCCCATGACTATTCCTCCTGGGCAACAAGATCCATACAGAAATAGAAAACAAGGTCTTTCACAAAATGTAATGGTTGCATGTGACTTTGACATGAAGTTTGTGCATGTACATGCTGGATGGGAGGGATCTGCATCAGATGCAAGGGTTTTGCAAGATGCACTAGACCATGGATTCAGTGTACCGCCTGGAAAATTTTATCTTGTAGATGCGGGTTATGCAAATACACCACAATTCATTGCTTCATACCGAGGAACTAGATACCATTTACAAGAACAAGGAAGAGTTCAGCAAAGGCCACAATGCTACAAGGAGTTATTTAACCTTCGACATGCTCAACTACGAAATCACGTCGAAAGAATTATTGGCACACTGAAAGCAAGGTATCCCATACTAAAGGCAGCTACAATGTTTGATATTGACACACAAGTTGATACTGTTGTAGCGTGTTGTGTATTGCATAATTTCATAAGGCTGCACAATGGAGATAGGACACTGCCTGATAGAGCTACAATGGATATTAATGAAAGCAATATGAAGGATGTACCAGGTGGAGATGACAAATACAAAAAAGATGTGATTGTATTTAACAACTTGAGACAAGCTGGAAATGATATGCGAGATGCCATGGCAATGCAAATGTGGGCAGATTACATTTCTAGAAGATAAGCATATGTATTGTGTAATTTTCCCTTATGTTATGTAATTATTTGGTTGTACTGTACTGCACGCACTTAATATGATTAAGTTAGTCAAACACTGTAGAAAGACATTGCTTTAAGAGGCATTGATTAACCATGTGCCTAGAGATGCACATGCACAAAATATATCACATCCTATTACAAGTTACCTACGACAAGGATCATAACCATGTGTCCATAAATGCACATGCACAAAATATATCCCAGTTTTAAGCTAGCCATCCCCTAGAACGAACTACCAGTTCCATTTGATTAGGTATTCCGAACTTTTCCAGTCAACCAACCTAACCGTAATTCGTTACTTGAAAATGACAGAAATACTTCCCTGTTCTCCTTGTTGGCGGTGAAGATGTCCGCTGCTTTTAGCATATCTGCCATCGAAAGACCCTCCAACCTTTCAAGTGCTCTGATGCATTTCTTGATGTTGAAGGGGTCCTTTAGTTTTTTCTCCTCAATGGCTGCATACCTATCTATTTCTTCCCTTCTAAGCTTCAGGTATCTCTCATGAAAATCATCAATACTGGTCGTCTTTTGCTTTTTCGCTCTCTTTGTGCTAGTAACCTCAGGAGCTGAGCTAGATGGTCGAGGATTGCGATGTACAACTTGTGGAATTTCATGCAAGGTTTGTCCAACGTGTTGTGAGGAAATTGGTATTGCTTCATCTTGTGGAGCATGTAATGCCAAGTCATTTCCTTGACCAAAGTTTGCCTCCACTGGACTCAATGTATTATTGCTAGAAAACCAATTTGTGTTTTCACTATCCTCTTCAATGTCAAATTGCATGGATGAATCACCAGGAGCATGTATGGTTGGCGTCGGTGTGTGCAAATCCGGCTCCGGCCCTTGCAATTGTGGTGAATGTGATGTTGGAAGCTGTGAGAGTTGTGCTGATTTCCTCGCATAATAATCCATGCCATGACAACTCCTTCCTTGAGCATAGCGTCCTAGATAAATTATGTAAAAGAAAAGGAACAGTTATATGAATCAGCCAAAAAAATTGGGTCAATCAATTCAATGATTTAAAAGCTCACCATCATACAGAGCGAAAAGATCTTCATAGTATGGAAATGACCTTCCTCGCCATGTGAGGGCGTCCTTGTTTTTACGTGCCTCTAGTGCAGCCCAAACATTATCTGGAGCCACCACCATCTTTCTGTCACGATCCCAGCCAAAACCACTTTCAGATATTAAGTCCTTTACAGCTTTGAAATCTCTCTTTAGATCCTGCTCCTTTTGCTTCACTTGAACTACCATGTAGGATACATCAAATCTTTGATTGAATTTACCAACAATACTTGTCCAGGCCTCTTTACTCCATGCATTTTGTGTCCGGTATTTGGGAACATCATGATCTCTTAAAAGTTCAATGAGATATGCCTTCATCTGATGATTCCACTTGGCTCTACCAGAATTCTTAGATGTACCTAGCAATATGAAAAGTGCAGCTTTATAGGTCAGCTCTTTTTTAATATTGTGCGTATACACATGATCTCTAAAAAGTAGATATTTCGAGTATAGTTACTTCTCTGAAAGTAATAACAATCAAGTGTAATCTGATTTGTGGTACTGAAGGCAGGTGAGCAGGTCATATATTAGGTGTATTCCCTAATCGTAAAAATACCATGACTCGATTTTATCTTTTTACTACAAGCACACATCCAATCCTTTTTTATTCAGAGCAACACCACGGAACTACTAAGCTCCAGGGTATGTTTTCAACTATATTTTTCCAAGACGAGCATTGATACAAAATAAATAAATCACAAAATGGATATCCTGTAGCATATGCTACCAGGGATTTCAGTTCATTTTCCATAGTAGGCGGTAACAAATGCAAATCATTATACATGTTAGTCAAGCCTTGCACACATACATGGTTTAGCTATACAGGAACTTACCTAGCATGCTAGCAACACTTCCCGCTAGCATATACCATACATGAACAAGTAGAAGTAGATCTTTCTCTCTCTAACAACTTAAACACACAAGAAATAATCTATTCGTTTCTATGCATCTAATAAACATACTGAATCTGTATGACCTATTTTCGTTTTTTATAAGCCTATAAATCTGAAGTCGAAATACTAAGGAAATCAACAAATACTAGGAAGCTTTATAAGAGAATAAATCAAAAAGGTTTGGATGGTTACCTTCTAGGGAGATTTCTTGACTTCCCCCAAATTTCTGGTCGTCATGCCCTTGCGTGGATGGAGGGGGTGGAGGAGGGAGATGCGGAGGAGGAGGAGGGTGGATTCGCCAGCCTACAGCGCTCCGCTGGTTCTCCATGCTGATTTCGCGCCAAAGTAGTAGTCTAGGGTTCCTTCTTCTCCATGGGGGATTTGGGGGAGCGGCGGGAATGGAGATAAGAGGCGGGAGTGCTGAGGGAGGAGCGGCGGGGACTCTGTTTCCTGTGCCTTTCCATTAGGTCTGGGTAGATTTTTTATTTCCCGTGAAAATCGCTGGAAAGTTCCCTTTCCTAAGGAAAGTGGAGCACTCTTTCCTTTGTCCCGAACGTCTCCAAAGGAAACTATCCGCAGGTAAGGAAAGTTGTACGAATCCTCCAAAAAATCCTTCGTACCGAACAGGGCCTTAATGTACACAAATTTCCCTCTGATTTTGTAGCTCCTCCTTCGGGAACTTGTAGTTGAATCTGACGTATTACCACTCAATATTCAATGTGATTTTCCGGTTCAATGTGATTTTCTGATTCTGTTTATTTCATAGTGGCTTGGTTGTACAAATCCTTTCATATCCTGTATTCTTGTTCTCCCAAGACGCCAAATTGCAAACATTCAGCTACAGTAAAGCCTGCACGGCAGGAAGTAGTTTATTCCACCGGCACAGACACGGCATCTCGCGAGGTAGAACCACATCCCCGAATCATCATCGTGTCGCGTGGGAAGAGCTCGGCTGTGGCGAGTCGTCGGTGCGTGCCGGCAGCACCCAAGACGTCTTCGCATTGGCAGAGCGGCGCGCCACCGTGGAATGTGGTGGGGCTACAATGGAGCGAGGCTACAGAGGCCAAGTGGATTGAGCTAATTTATCAAAGGAGGGGCTTATGTGTAAAACTGGGTTAAGTTGCACTTGATACTTCACCGGAATAGAAGGCCACAATTATTATCGTAAGTGGTCAATGTCTATTTTGATTACAAATAATATGAAATAGATGAAACATTTACTAGACTTGGAGGGGATGGGGAACGCAATGGTGCTGTCGTAGGCAGACACCAGAGTAGACGGTCGCCAGTTGACCCGTTTATATATAGTTTCTTCTTCCGTTGCAATGCACGAGCATATTTACTAGCATTGTGACTGATGTACTGCCATATAGAAATATGATTGTTTGATGTAAGACTTAGCTGAGTTCCCACTTTATGAAAATGTCAGAATCCGTATTTAGTTGATAACTTGTGGCAACAAAGGATCATTTGCAAACAAGGTTCTCACCCCTTATATTTATAAGACATGGAAAAGCATTGTGATTAAGTCTGTTGAGTACGTCCTTATAGAATCTAAGAATTAAGACAAGTTTACAATTATGTGAGGAAGCGAGCATCGATTATAACAAGGCAGAGATGGGAACATTTATTTTCTGTAAGGCACGAGGAAGAATGTTTCCACGTGAGAATTCTCAAAAGTTCTTTTTTTATCTTTATATTTATCTTTATCTTTATCTTTATCTTTACCTAATATTAAAGGGAGGATTGTTTCTCCAACTTTTTTCGTTCAATTAATCTTTTTGGTACGTCCTTCATCAGTATTAGTACGTTCGAGCCTGAAAAAAGTAAATTACGACCGCCAGGAATCGAACGATGTTGTATTGGTTGAAGCCTCACCGCACAAACGAACTAAGCTAGGACGCTCTTTTTGGTGATAGGAAGGAACTTTAGGCTATTGAGACAGTCCAACCCGCGCGCCTACTGGGCCAGCCCATGAGCGAGGACGGACGCCCTCCCTATTTTTTTGTTTCATTGTCGGCCTTTTTCCTATTTTCGCTTTTTGTCTATAAAATAATTTAGAAAAAAAATCAACATTTCCGAACAATATGTGAATTTTGGAACATTTTGTAGGAAAAAATGTTGACTTTTTTCGTGAATTTGAACAAAATTTCGCGAATGTTCACAAAAATAAAATTTTCTTGAATGAAAAAAGGTTCATGCATTTAAAAAATCATCAAACAATAAATGTTCATGAATTTCAATCGACTAAAGTGTTCATCAATTCTAAGAATATTCACCAATTCAAATAAAATGTACACAAGTTTTTTAAAAATTGCATCGAGTCAAAACGTCTTCATCAACTCAAAAAATGTGCAGCGATTGAAAACAATGTTCAGAATTTCCAAAAACAATGTTTTTTAATAATTTAAGATAAAGATGGGACTGGAGATGAGTCAACTTTAGTTAAAACGCGTCCCAATGATTCGAAGTTTTTAGATCTTGATGCTAAAACTATTAAAAGTGGGATTGAAGAGGTCAAAACTTTACATAGCAATGAGCCCACTATTTTGGATTTCAAGGAATTTAATCACGATAATTGCTCTTTGATAGATTGTATTTCCTTGCTGCAATCCGTGCTAAATTCTCCACATGTTTATAGTCAAAATAAAGCTTTTACCAAACACATTATTGATGCTTTAATGCAATATTATGAGGAAAAACTTCAATTAGAAGTTTCTATCACTAGAAAACTTTATGATGAGTGGCAACCTACTATTAAAATTAAGGTTAAAGATCATGAATGCTATGCTTTGTGTGATGTGTTAGGTTTCCATTTATTCGATGACTATTCTTTAAATTTGCATCTTGCGGATTCTACCATTAAGAAACCTACGGAAAGGATTAATGATGTTCTTATTGTTGCAAATAGGAATCATGTGCCCGTAGATTTCATCGTTCTTGATATAGATTGCAATCCTACATGTCCTATTATTCTTGGTAGACCTTTCCTTAGAACGATAGGTGCAATTATTCGCATGAAAGAAGGAAACTGATGCGGAGCATCCCACGATCATCCTCATGTTCAGTTCGACAAGGCCTCGAGCATACACCATTGGACACAAGGTGAACTCGCTCCTCTCTGAACCTTCACTTTCCACATATGAGACATGGCTACTACATCATGCATGGACCTTGTGCATATCTAGGAACATCCGAGATGACCATGGGGAATCCAAGGACCAAGGCCAAGCATGGAAGAGGAGAAGAAAGAAGGAGAACGAACAAGACAGAAGATGCCCGGATCATCCGGACCCCCAGCCGGACGATCCGAACCAAGCCCGGATGATCCGGACCGACACCCGGACGATCCGAGAAATGCACCCGAAGGCACCCGAAGCAACCTCACGAAGCCGGACGATCCGGACGGTCGCCCGGATCATCGATACCCATGACACCCGGATCATCCGGGCCACCATCCGGATCATCCGGACCCCGCTTGTGCGTGTGTTGGACTGAGGCCCATGTACCCTTCGTCCCCCTAGCCTATATATATGACTCCTCTCCCATTAGAGGGTTAGCTTAGGTTTAGCTCATTTGAGACAGAGCTTTGCTCATCCACTAGTGGTTCATCTCCTTGTGAGTGACTGCGGCCCCTCCACGAAGAAGATCCACACGGATTTAAGACCCCTCACGGGAAGATCCTTCGCGGATTCAAGACCTCCTCACGGAGATGAACTAGCTACCTTTGTATTTTTCCTTTGTTGGATTTGGACCGTGTATCTCGTTGTGTTGAGGATCTAGCATATGTGTGACCATCTCTTGTTGACTTGAGTGTTTTCTCCCGTTTCCCCTCGTGATTCCCCTTTGTGTTCTTCGTGTTCATCGTGGGTTTTCCTCCTCTTCGTGAAAGATCGGCCTAGAACGGGTTGACCCCGCATCATATGGTATCATGAGCCTTGGCTTCTCACGAATTTGGAGCCCCCCACCGTTTTCTAGCCTTGATTTGTTGTGTTCTTCCCCAAATTCAAAAATTCCTCACAAAAAATAGCCCCAAATGTTTTTGTGATTCGTTGGTTTGATGATGTTTTGTTGATTTTGATCCATGGATTCGCTTGGTTTCAAGTGGATCTTGCATCTCCACAAGTATCCCCACTTTCCATCCACGAAATCCTCTCAATTTTGAGCCCAAAATCATCCATTTCCGCCCCCAAATTCGTCCCCAAGAGGAAATCCCGAGCGGAGTTGACCCGCCCGGATCATCCGAACGAAGTCCCGGATCATCCAGACACCTCCCGAATGAGCTGGACCCTCTCCCGGACGTCTGTGTAATCCACGCACCCGAAAAATAAAACCGGCGCTCACAAACTCGGATCATCCGAACATAGCCCGGATCATCCGGACATAGCCCGGATGAGCTGGACTTTCTCCCGGATGTCCGGGTAACACTCAAACTGACGCGGCTGAAATTTTGTTTTGGCCATAACTAATTCATCCGAAGTCCGTTTTTTACGTTCTTTAGCTCGTTTTGAAGATCTTGACATCCCCCATACCACAAAAATACTACCATCATCATTTTAATCCATAAAAGTTTTGGAACTTTGGCATCTTTGCCTAGGCCTTCCACCATATCATCCGCATAGCCACCATAGCCTTCCGCAAACTAACCCATTTTGTCCACCATAGCATCTGTGGTTGCTCGAGTAGTGATTTGAGTCTCCTAAGGTGTTTAGGCTACTTAGGGACAATTTCTTCTTCATCAACCACCACCACCTCTTCCGCATAGCCTAGTACACTATACATTGCCAACCCAACTTAACCCAATTTTGTTTGAGCTTGTTTGAGTTGTGGATTGTGTCCCCTAAGGTGTTTCGGCTACTTAGGGACGGTCACGATAACTCCGACACGCATAACCCATCATTCCACTTCCGCTTTGCCAAGTGCATAACCACCACCGCTTTCCCACTACCTCCATTTGACATTTGTCCTTGAGATTTGAGTTGAGGTTTTACCGTTTCCTAAGGTGTTTCGGCTAATTAGGAACGGGTCTACATCAAGAACACCGCCTCTCATCATCGACTCGGACGGTAACCTCAACGACATCATTGTATATTCCCCTTGCAATTGCATTGTTAATCCCTAGCCCATTTTGCGTCACTTGCCTATCAAGACTAGCCTTTGAGTATTGCCGACAACGTTACTTGTGCACATTAGTGATCATAGATCTGCCCTTCCATTGCATACATACCATATCATCTTGGTATTATCATATCATCTCTTGTGTCACAAGATTGTTGCCGCATATACACAATTGCTATCTTCGTTTGTGCATTTCGCATCGTGGCCACAGAAAGAAGAAGAAGAGAATAAGCTTTTAAGCAAAGAAAAAGAGCCACAAAGAAGCTTGTAAGAAAGAGCCATAGCATCACAAAATATCATATCATACTCGATCATCTTGGATCATCTTGTGCTAAAGCACCGGAACATCATACATAAATAGCATACTTGTGATAGGAAGTCGCTACATTTTGTCTTATATAGGTAGTGCACAAGTTCGTATCCGCCTATTGATCTATCGGTGTAATGCCCCGGATGTAATACTTTCCCTTTTGGGTATATAATATATCTCCGGCTTCATCTATTTCCATTCCGGGTTCTTTGTCTTTCGGGTTTTCGTCGTTCTGTTGTGTGAGTGTGTGGCATTCATTCATATCATGTAGACATGTGCATCGCATTGCATTTGTGTTGTCGGTTGCATCCGGTTCCGCGTGTTTCTTCTCGTTGTCCGTTTCGCGTTCCGGAGCTCCCTCACGTGTCCGTGGCGTCCCGTAGACCTACTTTGGTGTTTGGGCGTGTAACGTTACCGGTGTGCCGCGAGGTTGTTGTGTGTGTGTTGTTGTTTTGTTGTGTGCAACCCGCCTCTCAAATCTCGTCGCGTTTGGACTCCGTTTGCTATCCCAACAGTTATTCATGTGGGTCCAAAGTGCCTTCGCTTTGTGGCCCAGAAACATCCCTACTGCAGTCCACTACCTTCTTCTAGGCCCATCTAAACTACCCCCGCGATCGGATCCGTCGGATCGCGATCGGAGGGCTCCTAACACCCCCAAATCCCCTAACCCTAAAAATCTGCTATATAATAGACCCTAGTCTATTTTTGGCATCTCTAGCTTCTTCCTCCTCCTTCCCCTAAAATTTTGGATCTGGCCAACCCTCCCCTGCCACTTGGATCCTCAACTCGAGCCACTCTGTCGATCCAGCCGAAGACCCCGCCGGTTCCTTCGATCGAGCCAGCCCCTCCTCCCTCGACCGCCAGGTCAACGCTCCTGGGATCGGAGGGCGATCCGATCTGGAGTCTCCACCAGGCCGCTCCGCTCGATCCCTCGATCGGGAGGTTCCTGGACCACATCGGCCTCGAGGCCTCGTCGCCACCGCACCAGCCGTAGGCGCTGGACCACTTCCCCGCCAGCCCAGCGCTCGACCGCACCGCGCCTCCACCGCACAGGCCACGCCAGCCGCCTCCACCCAGCTGGGCTCGGCCCGTCCCGTCGCCCGCCTCGCGCGCCAGTCGCCAGAGCGCCGCGCCACCTGGGCTGCGCCTCCCTCCGCCTCTGAGCCACGGCCTTCCCCCGCCTGGGCCGCCCCGCCTCAGCCGCCGCTCGAGCCAAGGCGCCTGCTCCCTCAGCTGGGCCCGAGCCGAGCCGGGCGTCCCTCCGCCGCCACTCCGCCCGCGCGCCGCAGTGGGCCGAGGCCCAGATCGCCTAGCCACGCCGCCGAACCCCTCTGCGGGCCGAAGCCGCCTCCGCCGCCCGAAGCCCAGTTCGAGCTGGGCCCGATCTGCCTCCTCCGGCCCGAGACTGTTCAGATCTGAGGTTGTTGTAAATTTACCTAAGTCCCCTGTGTTTTTGTTCTCTGATGCTATATTCAAACTGCTGTAACTTTTAGTGCGTTTGTCCGTTTCGCGCAAATAGCATGTCCAGACGTTCGTGGTGAATAGCACTACGTTTTATCTTTT